>JAFBJR010000372.1:99656-127649 GCA_016785285.1 Brachirus orientalis | reverse complement strand
GGACACAGGAGCTGCTGGTCTACTGCTGCCTCGTGTGGTCACTTTGTACCACTGAGGTCAATCTGAACAAAGGATTTCAAACACAGAAGTCACAAAATAAGATGTTTTAACTTAATTATAGAGGCAGCAGTGGATCAACAACTCCTGTGTGATGTGATGTAAAATCACTGATTTTCTCTATGGACTTTGGTGTGGGAGAGTGAGCAATTTCCAGCTCAGAAAATGCCAGGCCGAGGCTGTAGCTGCGTCCCAGATCACTTGATTTTCAAACTTTTCCAGCAGGAAACTGAAGTTTGCAAGCCACTCAAATGTCCATTGAGAAAATCAGTAATTTTACATCACAGCACACAGGAGTTGTTGATCCACTGCTGCCTCCATCACAGTTCACATGTTGTTATTTTGTCTCTTAGGCATTTGAAATCCATCATTCCGATTAACCTCAGTGACACAAAGTGACCACACGAGGCAGCAGTGGACCAGCAGCTCCTGTGTCCCTGTGAGCTAAAATCACTGATTTTCTCTATGGACTTTGGTGTTGGAGAGTGAGTGGTTTATGAACTTCACTTTCCTGTTGGAAAAGTCTGTCTAACAGTGAGATAAAGACGTGAACATGTTCTTAAGGCATCGTGGACTTAAACTGATGTAGATTCTATGTGAATGTAATTTAGTTTAGTTGAAAACGTCTGAGGCACACGACGTGAGCAAAGCTAACCAGAAGACCCACAATGCACCTGATGTTTGAGGCTTTAATTCCATCTGTGTAAAAATGCTTCCTTTTTTTAATGTTACACCATTTTTAAGTCAGTAAATGCACCATTTATATATATATATATATATATTTGACCGTTGATAAACATTCTTATGGCATAGTTGTGTATTGATGGACTCTACTCTGTTGTGGAACATTTCCTGTGCTTCTATAAAAGCTTTGTCCAGTCTGGGAAAATAACCTCTTGGTGTTATCAGGGTTTTTTTTGGGTTTTTTTCCCCCCTCTGCGTTTGTGCTGCGAGCAGAACAGAGACGTTAGCCCTTCATCCTCCACTGGTTTTATGGCCCTTTAACTGTTCCAGACACATGTCCACATAGTGAGTGACACAGTGTGTGTGTGTGTGTGTGTGTGTGTGTGTGTGTGTGTGTGTGTGTGTGTGTGTGTGTGTGTGAAGTGAGTCTCTGTCGTTGTCATTAATGACCTATAAATGATGGTTAAACTCGGTCTGAAAAAGGTCTGTTAACGAGTTCTCGTGCTCAAGTTTAACTCAGACACTGTGTGTGTGTGTGTTTGTGTTTGTCTTTGTTGCAAAGTGAGGACCAAAAATTGTATAAACACCTACAAAGTGAGGACATTTTGTCTGGTCCTCACTTTTTAAAAGGGCTTTTTCCAGGGTTAAGACCTGGTTTTAGGGTTAGGGTTAGAATTGGGTTTAGGTTAGGGTAAGGGGCTAGGTAATGTATTATGTCTATGAGGGTCCTCACTTTGATAGAAGCACAAACGTGTGTGTGTGTGTGTGTGTGTCAGTGGGTACTATCATCACACACACAGCAGATGTTCAGTGAAATGAATGATGGAGCAGATTTCCATTTGAATGCTAAGTGGAAGTTATTATGGTGCAGCTATAGAGAGAGAGCATCCCTGACACTGTGTGTGTGTGTGTGTGTGTGTGTAGCTGGTCTTCCTCATGTTGTGGGGACCTAAATGTGTCTCCACACTCACATTAATGGGACTTGTCTTCCTTATGGGGACAAAAATCAAGACCCCATTACTTAAATGACTCCATTTTAAGGTGAAGACATGTTTTAAAGTTAGGTTAAGGTCAGGGTTAGGGTTAGGGTTAGGGTCAGGGTTAGGGTTAGGACACCAGTAATTATGGTTAAGGTTAGGGTAAGTCTGCAGGAAATGAATGGAAGTCAATGTAATGTCCTCTGAAGTGTGTGTGTGTGCACATACCATGTTGTCATATATTAACACAGTCACTTTAAAGGGATTTGGGGGGGGGGGGGGGGGAAGCCAATCCCCACATGAAAATGCATTAAATTTAAAAGTGAAGACGTGTTTAACGTTATCATAAGGTTTTGTTAACTCTATTATTATTATTTGAGTTATAATGTCAGCTATAACTGACGGCTCTGTTGGAAATGTGTGTGTGTGTGTGTGCATGTGTGTGTCTTTCTATCCTTGTGAGAACCAAAACACATCCAAACCTACATATCCTTATGAAGACATTTTTGCCTGGTTCTCACAAGGGTTTCAGGGTTAAGACCTGGTTTTAGGGTTAGGGTTAGAATTGGGTTTAGGTTAGGAATCTATTTGTGATGGTTAAGTTTTAGGGTAAGGGGATAGAGAATGTCTTATGTCTATGAGGTGTCCACATAAAGATAGTAAGACAAGCGGGTGTGTGTCGGAGCATAGTATAGTGTGAGTGACAGAGGTCAGCTCGTAGCTGTCGCCGGCGAATCATGTTTACCATATGAATTGTCGCTCTCGGCTGTTTTTCCCGCAGGAAGCAGAATCGCGCCAATGCGCCGTCGCTTCCTGTTGTTGTTCTCGTCACAAAGACCGAACCTGGAGACACAAACACTTTAGTAAAAATGGTAATCTGAGAATAAAACACACTCGCAGTCAGTGGACGTCCAGGGAAATTCTTCAGCAAAGGCTGATGAGTCGTAACGAGGGAGACTGTTAAAGAAGAAAAAGAGAGATTTTCTTCTTTATTCTATCTGTTTAGATCAGAACTCAAACAGATATGATACAACAGCTGATTGACATATTGTCCAGTCGTAAATGCATCCATTAAAGGTCCAGTGTGCAACATTTATGAGCGTTTACTGGCAGAAATTAAATATACTACTGGCGAGTTGGTTTGCAAAAGAGTATAATCACTTCAAAACAAAAATAATTAGCTGTAAAATTTTACATTTAGACACGCCATCGTTACGTCATGCCTCTGCAGTAGCTTTACCAGATGCTAACAACATTTTTGATTATTGATTGATTTGTGAAAGAATGTTTACATCCTTTCTGGTATGTGAAGGCCACCGTAGTTCCATGATGCACCTGGGAAAGGGAGGAGTGAGCAGTGCAGTGTGGAGTCTCACCATTAGATGTCACCAATTCTTATACACTGGACCGTTAATTAACAGAATGAAACAAAATTTCAGTCGCAAGTGCAAAATTCAGGCAGGTGAAGATTCACTCTTCCACTGATACGTAAAACTGTACTCACTGTTGTCAGTTCACGCTCATGGATTTGCCACAGCTACATCTACTGGACATTAGAGGAACTGCAGCTACATTGTCGACAGACATTCAAACTTGGGTGAGAACCTTCAAACTAGAACCTTAAAAACCTCAATGGAGTTCAAAACATACAGACGAGAAACTGGGCAGACCGTCTGAAGTAATGACCACATGGGCCAGCAGAGGGTGCTGTGAGTGCAGCTCGGCCCCGAACTACCTGGTTTGTCCCGGAAACCCAATTTGTTCACAATTGTGAAAAAAAAAAAGTATGAAACAATTTAATGCATGTGGATGGATTTACAATAAAATCATGTTATATTACGTTTTTAGTGGCTATACATATAAAATAAGTGTATGTTTTGATTTTAGACTTTGTTTTAGTCGTTTTTCTGAGGTAAATAAAATACATTAGTCGTAAGTAAGACGTTAGCAGTAACAGGAAGTAGTCACGCATGCGCAGAACAAATCAGGCACGCGATAACAGAATATGTAGTGGCACTGTCCTCCTGACCGGACAGTCACGACACTAAAGCATCTAAAAATGGGTCATAAGCAGCAACAAATGTGCCGACTTGGCTGTTAGCTTAGCTTTTAGCCACAGCAGAACAAGGCAGCACAACTATTCCGCCTCACGTGACTAGTTAGCGTAATTAATCGCGAACAATAATGTTTGCACGTTTGAAGCAATAATCAGATAAAGGAAAAGTTTCTCTTTAAATATTCGTTCAGATGTGATTTTTGGACAAAGTGACCCTGTCCTGTGTCCTTGACGTTTAGAGTCTCAGACTAATTCCTGTGTGTTTGTCAGTGTGTAGCTGCAGCTGCTCAGAGTTTAAAGGAAATCATTAGCTCTTAATTAGAGCATCGCCACTGTGATAAAGTTACACCTCCACATAATGATGTATCGACGTGATGCCCGTCAACACGACCGTCCTCTTCCACAAACTTTTTCTACTTCGTTCTCGAGTTTCTTCAGCCGAGGGTGGAGTTTGTCAACATGTGCTAGGGTTTTAATTGTACCATAAATATAGCTTTTTGCTAAGTTTAGCCAAATTCAGGTGGCGGGATTTTAAAATCCTGACAAATTGGTGCTTGAAAGGAAAATCAAATTATTTTTAAAATGTATTCAATTGTTGTTGTTTTTTAAATGAATCGCTTAGTTTCTTGGTCCGTGTTGGCGCAAAGAAACCAAAAAGAGGCTGAAATCACAGAATTAGTATTTATTCAAGTTAAAAATTAAAAAGCTGAAACTGATTACAACTTAGTATATAGTAGCAGTGGTGAGATTATAAAGTAATTACAAAGTAGGTGGTGATTCGTCTAGTAATCGATTCATGTCTGGATGATAAAATGGTTGGAGAGACGTGGTCAAAATGTCCTCAGTGAAATCTATATCACACACACACACACTGCCTGGTACATTTCTGATACACTGGGATAATTTAATTTGATTTTGCAATGTTACATCATGCAGGTTTGTTGCATACTTTCAAATATTTCGATTGAAGCAAAGTGTGTTTGGCAGTCGACTCTACTTTTATTTATGGTTGACGTTTGTATGAATTTTTTTAATGCAAAAAAACAACATTTTTTAATGTCATTTCAAGACCAGATTATATTATTCTCTCATTTTTAGCCTGAATTCCTGTAGACTGAGTCCAGTGTTAGCAAAGTGAAGGAAATTCAACAGGCTTCTCCTGCAGTACATCCTCTCTGTGCCTTATGAAACTTGTGAGTTCACGGAAATTGGATTAATTAAGTTTAAATAAAATTTAGAGACCTGGTGATGAAATACAATCTTGAAATACCTTAGTGATCTGCTATAATCTTTAACGGCTGCAGTGTTAGCTTCATAGCTAATGTTTAAATAACGCTATGTTCCATTTATGTCAGAAGTCAGAACTGGGAGTGACGTCAACTCCTAGTTGAGAATTGGACAAAAACCATGGACACAAATTGCTAACACCTGGGCTAGCCAGTGTTAGCAACAGCAGTCAATACCAACACTCTACATGGTATTTTGCGCACACAGACATCATAGCATGTCGTAACATGTCTATCGTTAAAAATGAAACGACATTGTGTGTATGACTGATTTACCGTGAAACAAATACGACAGAAGAGCTGATGGTAAAAGTAGTGTTTGTGTGGTGGCAGCCATCTTGGAATCCGGAACTTAAGCTGTGTGAAGTAAAAAATCCAAGGTCAGGGATGTTCCCGCTTTTAATCTGCTATAATCTATCAATGTTAGCATTTTAGCTAAGGTTTGAATATATGCTATATTCTATTAACCTACATCAGAAGTCAGAACTGGGAGTGACGTCGCCCTCAAGTTCACTGAATTCCAGTCAAGAAGTCGGCAAAAACCATGGACGCAAAAAACATCTCAAGCTAGCCATTGTTAGCAAAAGCAGTCAATAACAATGCTCTTGCACATTGTCTCTTGCACATAGAACAAACATCATAGCAAGCAGCATTTCAGTGTTAGCATAACATCTTCCATGCTTCTTTTGGGAATTGTGAGTTTACAGAGATTCAATCCATTCAAATTTTCAGCTGCTGGTACGGCTGCAGTCTTGGCATTTTAGCTAACATTTGAATGTAGACTCTTCTGCTTCTTCTAATATTCAGTGGGCTGTTCATTGAGAGGTGCAATATCTAGACTTTTATCTCTATAACAAATAACAACAATTCATAGATGAATAGCTGGAAGCAGTGAATGAATTAGCAGCTGACCATGAAGAGATAAGAGCGTAATGATGTATGAGGGTTAATGAGCTCCAACGCATTCATCTCTGCACTAAAGTGCGACTGAGGAGTTTGTAATCGTGTTAATTAGACTGTAAATAACATGAACTCGCTAATGCAGGACGTTAGTAAAGGTGTGTGTGTGTGTGTTTGCCGTCTCATCGTCTCATGTTTGCTTTTGTCTTTTTTCCCCCACAGTCCCTCCTCAGTTCCTGAACTACCCGACCAACACGTACGCGTACGAGTCCACCGACATCGAGCTGGAGTGCGCCGTGACCGGAAACCCTCAGCCGACCGTCCGCTGGATGAAGAACGGAGAGGAGGTCATCCCCAGTGACTACTTCCAGATAGTGGTGAGTCACAGCAAACACTAGACGCTCACCTCATCCACGTTCCTGAGTCGAAACGTTTACAGTATTTCTGGATCTGGAGAAGCAGTAAGCTAAATTAAAATTACAAGTCTGGTCCAGATTCATTTATGTGTATCCAATGTTAAAAGACAATAAAAATGAAAACTGCTTTTCAGGTGTGAAATTCTGTTACACTTGTGTTATATTCTATTTTACAAAAACAACTGAACAAATTTTTACTGAAAAACAACTGAAAAAACTGCTTTTAGCCACTTAACAAAACACTTGTTTCAAAAAAAATCTACTTCAGTTTAAGTCTACGATATCTTAAGAACACGTTCACGTCTTTATCTCACTGTTAGACAGACTTTTCCAACAGGAAAGTGAAGTTTGCAAACCACTCACTCTCCCACACCAAAGTCCATAGAGAAAATCAGTGATTTTACATCACAGCACACAGGAGTTGTTGATCCACCGCTGCCTCCATCAGTAAGTTCAAATGTCTTACTTTGTCAGTTCGGCATTTAAAATCCTTCATTTATATTTAAATCAGTGACACAAAGTGACCACACGAGGCAGCAGTAGACCAGCAGCTCCTGTGTCCCTGTGAGCTAAAATCACTGATTTTTCTCTATGGACTTTGGTGTGGGAGAGTGAGTGGTTTACATACTTCAGTTTCCAGCCAGAAAAAGGTTGTGTAAGGGCAAAATAAATTATAGAAGATGTTATTAGATGAATCTTCCGTTCAGTGGCTCGTCAGTATCCCATAGAACCACACTTTAATATATGTGAAATATCCCTTTACCTACAGCCATACAGGCTTTTATTGTTAACACAGCATTTGTACTGAAAGGAGGCTTGAGTATCACAGTGGTACATATGACATTAATCTGTTGTACTTTCATAATCTCACACTAAGGGTTTCAACCTGCTCTATAATCCTATTTTCCCTCTTCAAAACAACAACACAAAAACACACAGGCAGTGTATAATCCCTCTCTTCCTGGTTTCGTTGACACTGTAGGTCTTTGCAAACAGCTCGTCTGTTAAAACGTTGTTTGTTGTGGTTGTTGTTGTTCAGGACGGCAGTAACCTGCAGATTCTGGGTTTGGTGAGGTCAGATGAAGGATTTTACCAGTGCGTGGCTGAAAACTCGGCCGGCGGCGCCCAGGCGATGGCTCAGCTGCTGCTGCGAGAGCCAGGTAGGAACACGACACTCAAGCTGCTCCCACTTCCTGTCTGATATCACCCCGTTTCCTGCGAAGTCGGTGCATTTCCTACTTTATCTGAACACACGTGTGAAGCTCAGGTTTATGTCAACATTATCAGATGAAGCAAGCGACACGTTTTAGGATGCAAACAAACATGAACCACAAAATCAAAATACACAAATTAAAATATCAATTTAATCATTCAGAACTATTGTATTTTATTTGTTGGAAAATACAGTTTTTGTTTGCAGTGACTGGAGTTTTGCTTGCTCCGACTCTTTTGCGTTTGCACTCCCTGGGTTCTTGTTTGCGATTCTGAATATGGGCGGGGCTCAGGAATCTGCCCAACGATTGGTTACTGAATTTTGGAGTCACACATCTCTGTCTCAAAGATAATCTGACAATCGTTCTTGTACATTGTCCGATGACGGAGGGAACCCAGTTGGAGTGCAAACAAAAAGGGTCGGAGAATAAAATAACAAATGAAATAGTGTCATTTTAAATGATTAAACTGATATTTCCTTTGCAAATGTGTATTTTGATTTTGTGGTTTTGTGTTTGCTTCTTTAAAAGAGTGTTGTTTGATAATATTGACGCACATATTTACACTAATAAGAGAAATTGGTAAGAATTTGTTACAGGAAAATCAAGATATTATTACATCCAATGGGTTAACAGACAGCGTTATTTTAAAAAAAAGGGTTAAAATCACAGATTTGAAGATGAGAAAAGTCGACCAGCAATCAGATATTGGCAAGTTTTTTCTCGGCCTATTTAACATTCCATATTTACACACTCGCATATACTGTATATACATAAAACAACAATCTGTAAACTGACTTGAAGTGCCCGTGTATCAGCGAACGTCATGATGTGGACTGAGCAACTTTAAACAAGATCAATTCAAAAGTAACATTAATCATAATAATCCCAGGGACGTTCCTAATAAAGCGACCCGAATGTCGTCATTTTCAAGTGAAAACGAGCGTTGCCTCGCCGCGTCACAAGATGGCGGAGGGTTTTGTTTTTTCGCCGTGGGACGAAAACTGCTGAGTCATGCCAGAGGAAAGACCGATTCTGGCAGAGTCGCCGTTTTATGTTGGTGCTGAGGTTGTTTGTGTCACGCTTACAAGTCAGTTAGTCATGTGACCCTGGCTGCAGTTAGTAACACACACACACAGTGTATTTTAATGGGAATGTGCTGAGTCAGATGTTCAGCAGACTAGCTGAGCTGTTAGCATTTCTGTATGTGTGTCATTTTCAAGTGAAAACGAGCGTTGCCTCGCCGCGTCACAAGATGGCGGAGGGTTTTGTTTTTTCGCCGTGGGACGAAAACTGCTGAGTCATGCCAGAGGAAAGACCGATTCTGGCAGAGTCGCCGTTTTATGTTGGTGCTGAGGTTGTTTGTGTCACGCTTACAAGTCAGTTAGTCATGTGACCCTGGCTGCAGTTAGTAACACACACGCACAGTGTATTTTAATGGGAATGTGCTGAGTCAGATGTTCAGCAGACTAGCTGAGCTGTTAGCATTTCTGTATGTGTGTGTGTGTGTAATTGTTACTCCTCTTTCTTTCTTTCTTTCTTTCTTTCTTTCTTTCTTTCTTTCTTTCTTTTTCATTTCTGTCTTTCTTTTTTCATTTCTTTTTCAATTCTTTCTTTGTTTAATTTCTTTTTCATTTCTTTCTTTCTTTCTTTCTTTCTTTCTTTCTTTCTTTCTTTCTTTCTTTCTTTCTTTCTTTAATCACTGCTCAGCGTGTTGCTTCTCCCCTGAGCAGCACCACAGATGGCGAGGCACACACACACACACACACACACACACACACACACACACAGATATTAAGAGGGTCAGATGGTTGGTGTTATCGCTTGGTTACTATCACCACGGGAACCACGCATCCCAGCAGGCTCACAGCGGCCAATCAGATATTCCCGTGAGAAATCACGGCAGGTGTGTGTGTGTGGGTGTGTGTGGATGTATGTGTGTGTGTGTGTGTGTATGTGTGTGCGTGTGTGCGTGTGTGCGTGTGTGTGTGTGTGTGTGTCAGCACGCCACCTTGTTACCCTTGACAGAGACAGGCCTCTTGATCCTTGAGTGGCTTTTAAAACACACACACACACATAATTGTGATGGTTTTTGTTCGCTCGCTTTCGCACTTTAAAATCTCTCCAGCATGCATTTATACTACAAGTGTACCTTACACACACACACACACTGGTTTCCATGACTTCAGAGGACATTACATTGACTTCCATTCATTTCCTGCAGACTTACTCTAACCTTAACCATAATGACTAGCGTCCTAACCCTAACCCTAACCTTAACCTAACCCTAACCTCAGCCTAACTTTAAAACATGTCTTCACCTTAAAATGGAGTCATTTACGTTATGGGGACTTGATTTTTGTCCCCATAAGGAAGACAAGTCCCCATAATGTGAGTGTGGAGACACATTTAGGTCCCCACAACATGAGGAAGACCAGCTACACACACCGGTTTTAATGTCTGTCAGCTCTGAACAGTCTGACCTTTCACCTCTCTCCGATGTTGATGTGAACATGAATTTCAGCCTGTGATTTTCTTGATGCCTTGTCATTGGCTGATTTAATTCTCAGAGTCTTTATGTGTGTGTGTGTGTGTGTGTGGGTGTGTGTGTGGGTAAGGGTTAGAACCTCGGGTCAAGAAGTTGATGGTATGTATTTGTTCATGTGTTCATCATGTGTGAGTGTGAATTAATTGCGTAACCATCATCTCCCTCTCAGTGTAGTCTTAGTTAAGTTCTGGTCTGGATCTGACCCAAAGGATGGATCAGGGTTGAACTTCCTGTCCAATGTTTCTGTTCTTCTTTAACCCATCATACTGAGTTTATTTTCCTACTTCAGTGCTGTTCAGAATAAATTAAAATACATTGGTCAAATATTTCTTACATTTTTAAACCTACCAAAATTTCCCACCTTTTTACCTAGCTACCTGTATTTCAACCTAACGTCTAACCAACCTTAAAATCTACCTACCTAGCTTTTTACCTACCTTACTGTTTACCTTTGTGCCTACTTAACAACCAACCCACCAGTCAACCTACGCACTTACTTACCTTTTACCAACTAACCAATCAAACTGCCTACCCATATGCTGATCTATATTACAGACTGCCTACCTTTACACCTAACTACCTACATACCTAGTTATCTGTCTTACTACCAGTCTGCCTACCTCTGTTCATACTTACCGACCAACCAACCAGTCAATTGACCAGTCTACCTACATACTTATCTGCCAACCAATCGAGCTCCCCAACTTCCTACCTACTTACCAAACTTCCCACCTTTGTACCTACCTACCTGTCCTAGCAACTAACAAACCGACCAACAAACCAACAAACCTACCTAACAATCTACCTACCTACCTTCATACCTACTTTCCTAACTCTCCACCTTTTTACCTACGTACCTGTATTTGAACCGAGCAGCTAACCAATTGACCAACAAACCAACCTTGAAATCTACCTACCTAGCTTTTTACCTACCTTACTACCAGCCTGTTTAGCTTTGTGCCTACTTACCAACCAGTCAACCTACCCACATTATATCTACCAACCAACCAAACTACCTACCATATACCGATGTATATATTATAGACTACCTACATACCTAGCTACCTGCCTTACTTTCAGTCTACCAACCTTTGTTCATACCTACCTACCAACCTACCTACCTACCTTTGTACCCACTTTACTGCCTACACGTGTGCTCACCTGCACACCTGTACACCTTCCTCACTACTCACAACTTCGAGTCAAACATCTGACAATACTGGTACGCAGACGGTTCGTATTAGTTGTGTTGGTTTTGAAGCCTCTCGAGTTCTTGAATTCTCTCCACCGAAAGAAAAGAATCGTCTGTCCAAGGTTCGCTCCTTTTGTTTTATCACTCTCATTCTTTACATACTTTTTTTTCCCGTCCACCATCGGGACTCTTTCTCTTGTAAAGGCTGACTTGTTTTGCCTAATGTTTCCATTACCGGTGATAGATGCTGGTAGAACAGTCTTCTCATTCTCGCTTTGTTTACAAAATCGTTTACACACATTCAACGAAAGCTGTTTTTTTCTGCCACCATCACTCTGAGCAGTCAGTTTTAACATCGTAACGACCAGTTAAAGCTAAAATTTGTCACTTTCAGCGTTAAGAAGAGCAACAGTAAGTAGTTGTATTTGGCGTTTTAAATAATGTCCAATGCCTGATGTCCTGTACTTCACTGGTGTCTATTATCTGGCCCTTTTCATGGTTTTTACTTTTGTTTAATGTCTATCATATATTACTACCTACTTCTTATTTCTTATTATTACTTTTTGCATTGAACTAAACGCCAAAGGAACCTTTTCAATGGAGCACATTTTCATACTTTATTGACTTCTCAGTTTGAGTGACTGACTTGTTGATTCTTTACTGACCTTAACCAAGAGTTGATGGAAGTGTTAATCAGTATGGAAAGAAATAGAAATAGATTACACACACATAAATAAAAATCTGATGCGTTACATTTCGGGCAACGCGTAATTTCCTGCTTCAAATTGGTCAAAACATACAACGGGAACATAATGACAGGAACATGGCGGTGACATAACAGGGCAAACACCGTAAAGAAATTAAATTCAGTTCAAATCAACAGATGAACCAAATGTAAAAATTGGAAAAAGAAATAAAACATGATGAGATGATATTGATACTGTTACAGTATATATTTAGCATTTTTGCCATTTTGTTCTTTCTACGCTTTTATTTTATTCCTCATTTTTCCTGCCTGGAAATAAGATAACATTTTTATATCGAAATATAGACAAGAAAGAAGAGAGAGCGAGACAGATAAAATCACCCCAGATGATTTTCAACCAACTGTAGGAGAAGAGGTAGAGCGATGATCACAATACATGAAGAGAGGGAACGAGAAAAGACGAAGGCATGAAGAAGAAAATGAGAACGAGGGACAGGAGATAAAATCCAGTCACCCAACAGAATTCTGTGAAAGATAGAGGGAGGCTATGGATGGATGGAGAGAGAGAGAGAGAGAGAGAGAAATGAAACTAAGAGATGGGAGGGTCAAGCGAAGGGCAGGGCGAGGGAGAGTGAGAGACAGAGAGGAGGAAGTGTGTCAGCCATGACAGATTTGTATTCCACAGTGAGCATCTGACCTTAGCAAACCCATCAAACACACACACGCACACACACATGACAACAGGAGTGTGTGTGTGTGTGTGTGTGTGTAGAATGTGAAGTGAGTGGGGGGGGGGGGGGGGGGGCAGGGGGACTCTGTCTGTTGCCATGGTGACAGTAGCCTCCTCTCCTCTACCCTGAGAGCCAAATGACTGCGAGTGTGACAGGTAGATATAGTGTATTAAGTATTTGCCTGAGAGAAAAGAAAGTTCACCTGTGTGTGTGTGTGTACGTGTGCATGTGCGCGCGTGTGTGTGTGTGTGTACGTGTGCATGAGACAGCAACATGACTCGGCCCAAACTTAACTCTACATCAGTTTAGTGGTTTAATGTCACTACATAGATGCAGATCCTTCCCACATTTGGATTAATTCACAAAAATGTTGATGCACCAACACAAAGTCTTGAAGAAAGTAATTTTTTTTTTTTTTTTTTTTAATTCTGTTGTCCACCTTCAGATCTGCAGAGAAAGTTAAAGGATGATTCCCCAAAATCAGTTTTGGAAGGTTTGGAGTCGAGATCTGCTGTGGTTTTTGTTGGACATTTACACGAATATGGTACTAAGAACTAATGGAGGGGCCATTAATGAGATCCTCCCCATGTTAAAACCAAGACCAAGGCAGGATGACACCAAATCAAGACAGAACCAAGGCAGGACAAAAACCAAGGCAGGAAAAGACCAAGGTCCAAGTGAGAGTCTAAAGCAAGAGCAAGGCAGGGTGAAACCAAATCAAGACAGAACCAAGGCAGGACAAAAACCAAGGCAGGAAAAGACCAAGGTCCAAGTGAGAGTCTAAAGCAAGAGCAAGGCAGGGTGAAACCAAATCAAGACCAGAACCAAGGCAGGACAAAAACCAAGGCAGGAAAAGACCAAGGTCCAAGTGAGAGTCTAAAGCAAGAGCAAGGCAGGGTGAAACCAAATCAAGACCAGACCCAAGGCAGGACAAAGACCAAGGCAGGAAAGGACCAAGGTCCAAGTGAGAGTCTAAAGCAAGAGCAAGGCAGGGTGAAACCAAATCAAGACCAGAACCAAGGCAGGACAAAGACCAAGGCAGGAAAAGACCAAGGTCCAAGTGAGAGTCTAAAGCAAGAGGAAGGCAGGGTGAAACCAAATCAAGACCAGAACCAAGGCAGGACAAAGACCAAGGCAGGAAAAGACCAAGGTCCAAGTGAGAGTCTAAAGCAAGAGGAAGGCAGGGTGAAACCAAATCAAGACCAGAACCAAGGCAGGACAAAGACCAAGGCAGGAAAAGACCAAGGTCCAAGTGAGAGTCTAAAGCAAGAGGAAGGCAGGGTGAAACCAAATCAAGACCAGAACCAAGGCAGGACAAAGACCAAGGCAGGAAAAGACCAAGGTCCAAGTGAGAGTCTAAAGCAAGAGGAAGGCAGGGTGAAACCAAATCAAGACCAGAACCAAGGCAGGACAAAGACCAAGGCAGGAAAAGACCAAGGTCCAAGTGAGAGTCTAAAGCAAGAGGAAGGCAGGGTGAAACCAAATCAAGACCAGAACCAAGGCAGGACAAAGACCAAGGCAGGAAAAGACCAAGGTCCAAGTGAGAGTCTAAAGCAAGAGGAAGGCAGGGTGAAACCAAATCAAGACCAGAACCAAGGCAGGACAAAGACCAAGGCAGGAAAAGACCAAGGTCCAAGTGAGAGTCTAAAGCAAGAGCAAGGCAGGGTGAAACCAAATCAATACTAGAAAAAAAGGTGGGTGGGGGGGGGGATACCATGTCAAAACAAAGACCAAGGTAGCCAAGGCAGGATGAAACAAAATCAAGACCAAAACCAATGCAGGAAAAGACCATGTCACGACAAAGACCAGGTCTAAGTGAGATTGAGACCAACACAGGCTGAGACCAAGTCTAGCCAAGACTAAGACAAGGCGAGACAAGACCAAGACTAAAGCAAGAGTAAGTCTTGGTACAGGTCTGGTCTTTGTCTTGCTAACATGGTCTTGACTCGAACGTGGTTAGCAAAAAAAACCCCTTCAATGCTTTTGTTAGTAAACCTGCAAACAGGAAGACAGAGACATAAAAGGACAAAGAGAGACAGAAGGACAGACTGTAAAATGAACGACAGACGTCACGGAACCTTCTGTGAAGCTGGAACGAGTTGATGACTTTCACATTACAACATATCGATCAGAGCAGCCCTGGCTGCGTTTGAAGCTTATTTACTTTTATTGTTGTTTTGTTTATTTGTTCCAGTCCATAATTTCAAGCATTTGCTGCACATAAATAAAACGAGTTTGAAAATGGAGTGAAAACTCATTAGTGTTTATGAGGGAATCATTTGTGAAGTCTGACTTTGTGATTATACAGCACTAACCACTCACTATGAGTAAATCACCTGCGCTATTGATGAGGAAAAACATCATCAATAAGCAATAAACAGGAAGTGATTCTGTGTTTATGCCATACGGGTTAAAATAACAATGAACACAATATGAGCAAAACTTTAATTTACTTACTCTTTTCATCAATATTTTCTCTCTTTATTTACTTCAAACAAAGGCTGTAAACATGTTACCTCAAATTTCAGGATCTTACTATTTCAGGATTCTGATTGGCTAACATGACTCCATGCTCGCTGTAACACTGCCACCTACAGGTTTGGTGTGGCAACAACATATTTAAGTGGGTTTGTGATCTAATGTGTACGATGTTATTATTTCTATAATTACCTGGTTAAAATCACCGAATTGGAAACTTAGAAAGTCTCATTTATATTTCATGCTTCACTATATGCAGACAATAAAAGTGTAAACAAAAATCAGCAACATCGTTTTAGTTGAGCTGAGTGAAGCTATTATTTCTTCTTCAAGACAGTAGAATATTTATTACACAGGCGGCGAATTGTGTCTTTGAAATAAACTGTAAATAAACTAACTGTCGAGCTAATTTAGCTAAGTAGGCTGGTCATATTAGCTTGCTGTAGGTTATTTCTCATCCTTTATTATGGTTTAATAACAATATTAAAGTTATATTATCTTATAATGCTTCTATCATATTGTGAAGTTGTTAGAAATAAATAAAAAAATTAACTAACTGTTGCTACTATCTGAGGCTAACTGTTGCTGTTGTATGAGGCTAACTGTCGCTTCTCTCATTAGCTAAATTTGCTATTCGTTGAAGATAATTGGCAATAGTCTTCGAGGCTAACTGTGACTATTCTCCAAGGCTAACCAATGTTAATTTCCAAGGCTAACTCTTGCTATTCTCTTAAGTTAATTGCTGCTGGGCTTATTTAGCTAATTTAGCTAACTTGGCTGGTCGTATTAGCCATGTAGCCTCGCTCTATGTTCTCTATGTTATTTCCTCATTATTTTTGATATATAAAAATAAGAAAAGAATCACATTCATTTTCATATGTTGTAAAATACAGTATTGACATTGAGTCGAAAGTTTTTGTTGCCTTTTTTTTTTTAAATAAACCTCCATTTAAAATTTAATACTGTATTGTGTGGATGATAGAACTACAGTATATGCTCTGAATTCATGTGATTTGTTAGGGACAATGGAGATGGACTAACAGCTTGTTCATTTCAACAAGAGCAGGGGTGTTGAACTTGTTCTACTTCAGGGGCCACATACAGTGCAATTTGATCTCAAGTGGGCCAGGCCAATAAAATAATAACATAATAAACTATAAACAACAGGAACTCCAGATTTTTCACTTTGTTTTACATTTAATGGCGTATCTTTTTACAAAACATATTATGAACCAGATATTTTGTGTGAAAAATACATGTAATTTCAACAATATTATACCTAAACATAACATTTACACATGTGCGTTACAAATTACAGATCACAGTGGATCCATAAAAGCACAAACCATTTAGTCACAGGTATCTGGAACTGAAAAATATTATATTCCACATCATGATTAGATTCACAAATTTGCTCTGTGGGCCAGATTGGACTGTCTGATGGGCCAGTTTTGGCCCGCGGGCCGCATGTTTGACAACCCTGAAGTAGAGACTTGACTTGGACTCGAGCTCAGAGACTTAAGACTCGTAAACATGTGTGGACGCTCGAGGTTATGATATCAGTATTAGCATCGGACACGAAACAGTGATATGAAGCGTTCAGCCGCCTCACACTCTCTTTCCTTCATCTCCCAAAAATCTTCTCTCTCCTTCCTCTTCCTCACAAACACTTGTTTTTTTATTCTTCTTTTTGTACGTGACACAGCGCCCCTCTCTCTCTCTCTCTCTGTGTGTGTGTGTCTCCACAACAACAAAATAAATAGAGACTCTGCTGCGATCTGTCTGCTGGAGTGTCGCTTTTTTAATCCACAGTGAGCGGCGGGCGACAGAAAAACCCAGAGACGCCACGGAAACGGCTTCAAAGCTGCGGGGAAGAAGACGGATGTAATGAAAACTGGGCTCAGTAACAGCTGTGCGATGCAGAGAGAGAGAGACGCTGTCGTAGATTCAACCCCGAAAAGATGTTTATTCGTGTAGAGAAGGAAAGATTTCCATCAGATTATGCACTTAATTTTAACATCATGATGACATGTTTAACCAACAGACTGTACACGTTCACTGGATTTTCATTTAATATTGTGCATCGAACAACAAAAGTCAAAAGGGAAAATTCAACTCAGAACAAAAATTACTAAAAAGAGCCTGAAGTCCTTGGAGAAATAAGCCAAATATTCCAAAATTGGTTCAAATGTTCACGTTTTTAGGGAAAAGATTTTAATCCATTGGGTCAAACAAAATTTGCTTAGCTAGGATTTTTAAAATTAGCATGTAAATATAAATTTGAAAATGTAAAAATGTAAATTTGAATTCTATCATGTACGAAACTTCAATGAGTTTAACTATTTAAACCTTAGCTTTAAGAATTGGGTAAGAATGTTTTGCAAAATATTGTTTTGGCCTGTTACTTAGTGTTAAGCTTAGTGTTAGTTATCTTACTAAGACAAAATTAGATTTTTATTTATTTATTTCTTAATAAAATTATATTATTTTTCTAGTGTAGAACTTGCTTGCCAAGATTAGTTTTCTTTTTGGCAAAAAGAAATAAGAACAATTTGGTCAGAAATTAGTGATATTTATCGAGCTTAATTAAATGTGAAATTTATTTTTAATATTTACTCTTTCCCTTATTTATATATATATATACACACAACAACCTTTTAAACTCGTATTTGCTGTTACTTTTATAACAGCAAATACAAGTTTTTATAATCAAATACACAGGATACTTACACTTATAAAATATTGACATTCATCTTGAAGCAAACCAGGATATAAAAATATACTGAATAACCACTAGAGGGCGATTCAGCAGTAAAATTTAATTTTATGAGCGTCTGCTTTTCACTGTAAATAATAATAAGGTTTTTTGTGTAAATATGTGTACTTTCATATTGAGGTAAAAGCATAAAATAAACACAATGACCTTTTTTCTCTACTTAAAATGTAACTACCTCTTTTATCTTTGTCAAATTTTTGTCAAAAAAAAAAAAAGCCAAAATGAAATTGAAATGTTCCAAATCAATGCACAGTAAATTTTTTAGGTCTGTGTTGCAAAAACACATCAAACAGTCACCATAAAAATTCAAACAGTACACTGAAAGGTTAATTTTTATTTATTTATTACTTTTTTGCAGTGTCTCACCTCAGTCCAACAGTGAGTGACAGCCGCTCACTGCCCACTCACTTTAAAACACAGTACGACTTTATTATTACACACTGTGATGTTACATTTCAAGAAAACAAGAAACATTCATGTTTCCTGGAGTTGTACTTAATGGAAACAGCAGGACACACACACACACACACACACACACACACACAAACAGCCAACCTTAATCTAACCCTAATCTTAGCCCCAGAAACCAGGTTTTGGTCTCAATGAGGACTACTGGTCCTGTTAAGGTCAGTTGTAACCCCTCACCTTAACATTAACCACCATAATCTCACCCTTAAACCAGGTCTTAAACCTCAAAAGGCCATTTTTAGGAGTGACAGAACAAGAAACATGTCTTTACTGTCCCAATAATGTCTCCTCACTTCTGTGGTTTTTCGGTCGTCACAAACATGTATGTGCGAGTGCGCAGTGAGGACACTCATAATTAATTCCTCATCTTTAACTGTAATGATCACGACTACACACCAAACCCCAACGTCTAACCTTAAGACGTTGGAGACGTTGGGGTTATATATATATATATATATATATATATATATATATATATATATATATGGTATAGTGTGTGTGCGTATATATATAAAATTCCCTCTAGGTTGTGGGTTCAGTACCCACCTTCACTAAGCTACATGCCAACGTGTCCCTGGGCAAGGCACTTAACCCCATGTTGCTCTGTGGCAGCAGTGTGTGAACGGTTATTAAAAATACTCTGTGATATAGATGAGCTGTATGAATGTGTGAATGGCAAAACTGTACTGCAAAGCAGCTTGTGATGTAGTATAAATATATAATAAATGTAATGTAATAAATACAGTCAATTTAGGGTTTATACATCTTTATGGTCCTCACAATGATACACATACAAGAACACACACGCACACACACAGCTCTTTCCTCTTCCTCCTGCTGACTGATGATGAAGGGATGTTGATGGGAAGGTGTTTCATCACAAAGGGATCAATGTTGGAAGTGACACACACACACACACACACTGGTTTCCATGACTTCAGAGGACATTGCATTGACTTCCATTCATTTCCTGCAGACTTACTCTAACCTTAACCATAATTACTAGTCTCCTAACCTTAACCTAACCCTAACCTCAGCCTTCACCTTAAAATGGAGTCATTTAAGTTATGGGGTCTTGATTTTTGTCCCCATAAACACACACACACACACACACTGGTTTCCATGACTTCACAGGACATTGCATAGACATCCATTCATTTGCTGCAGACTTACTCTAACCTTAACTATAATTACTAGTCTCCTAACCTTAACCTAACCCTAACCTCAGCCTTCACCTTAAAATGGAGTCATTTAAGTTATGGGGTCTTGATTTTTGTCCCCATAAGGAAGACAAGTCCCCATAATGTGAGTGTGGAGACACATTTAGGTCCCCACAACATGAGGAAGACCAGCTACAAACACACACACACACACACACACACACACACACACACACATTTTTTTATACTTATCTTACTGAGGACACATAGACAAAATGCATTCCTTAGCCCCTTACCCTGACCTTAACCATCACAACTAAATGCCTAATCTAAACCCAATTCTAGCCCTAAAACCAGGTCTTAAAACTAAAAAAGCCCTTTAAAGTAGTGAGGAACAGAAAAAAACATGCACAAACATGTCTTCACCTTAAAATGGAGTCATTTACGTTATGGGGACTTGATTTTTGTCCCCATAAGGAAGACAAGTCCCCATAATGTGAGTGTGGAGACACATTTAGGTCCCCACAACATAAGGAAAATACCAGCTACGCACACTCAGCACTGTGATGCATTTAGGTGAAAGCAGTGAGGTCTAATTTCTAACCGCTGACCAATCGATGCACAAACACACACGTGACACACGTGACACACATGTACGACCTTCCACTCCCTGGTCGATAAAAACCGATGTGGCAGAAACATCAGTGTGATGAGAGGAGGGAAGACAAATATTTTCTCCTCGTCTTTCATCTCTCCATTCTTCTTGTCTTTGTGGAATTTTTTTTTATGTCCTACAACGAGCAAAGAGGTTTTAATGTGACCACAGCGGAGAGAGAGAGAGAGAGAGAGTGTGTGTGTGTGTGTGTGTTTGGGGGGGAGTGTTTTCAATGTGACACGATAAAACATTTTTTTTAAAAAAAAGGTGCTGAGAAACCAAACTATTCATATATATATATATATGTGTATATATATATATATATATATATATATATATATATACACACACACACAGTATATGTATATATATATATACTGTAGATATAGATATAGATAACAAACAGCAACAACAAAAAATAGCTCTGCTCTTTCAAATTAAAGTGCAAACACACCAGGAACACACCAATTTTAAAATGGTTCCGTCACACACACATGCATTCAGACTTATATGCTTTAGTGGGGACCAAAAATCAGCTCACATCAGTGTTTGTACAGAATATATTAATGCAAACGCCAAGTCAAACCACTTGTTTAACAAACAGGTAGGGAAGTGACATTTCCACCGTTCTGGCATCAGTCTATCCAAACTAAAACTAACTTAACAGCTTCGCAGTTGTTCTGATGCTTCAGTGTCTTGTTGTGGGGAGATTGAGGGCCGTCCCCACTGCCCCCTACTGTCTGATCGTGGAAAACCAGCCTCGCAAGATCAGAATAGGGAAGCGTCGCAAAGTCTCGGGTCTCACAAGGAACACCAAATTGCTTTGTGGTTCCAGGTGGCGTCACTGTAGACGTTCATCATGGCGGAGCCGGTGAAAAAGAAGCAGAGAAACGTTTGTCCAAGGTAACATTAAAAAACTAATGTGAACCATAAAGAGGTAGACGATGGATGGATGAACGTTTAAATATGTAAATATGTACCTGCAAACTTTTGCTTTAACAATCGCATCAAGGATAAAGGGAAAATACAAGTAAATCCCACTTGATTACCACCTATTGGTAATGAAATGTGAGACGGAGAACGTTTTTGTTGAACATTAAACTGAAACAGACTTTTATTTCACAATAAACGGAATCAAAGTTGTGAACGAATGAGCAAAAGTATGTCGTGACTCGACCATTAACAAGTGGGGAGAGTATGGAGGAGCCATTTTGGTGAGTTTTGTCTGTTTTGAGTCTGTTTTTTGGTGTGTCCCTGTGTCTAAACATCACTAAAGTGTCACAATAATAAACACTTCAGCCACTTCTGACAAAGAAGGGCTTCTCTGTTTACCTGAGCTCGAGCAAGCGGTTTTAAAAAGTCCAGTTTAGTTACGTAACTAGCACATTTGCCGTGCAACAAACCCTCCCCCCCCCAACAGCTACTCCAACCTGAAGAAGAAGAAGCACCGCGGAGCAGTCAGTCAGCTCAGTGTTCTGGGGGGCGGGGCATTAGCTCCGAAACAGAGTGCCTGTTCAGAGGCTGGCAGAGAGCAGCAATCTGTCTTAATCTGAAGAGACTATGAGGTTTTTGACCATAAATATTATTTAATTTATCTAAGTAGACATCAGTAATCTGGATTTTTGGTTCAAAAAGACCATTCTATGTCACCTTTAAAGACCTTTAATTTTAATAGTTGGTAACGCTGTCAAACAATCTCCAAACAAAAGACTATGATGGTGACGACGGCAACAAAGAGAGGTGGGACTATGACATCATCGTTTTCCAGAAATATCGTGTTTGATGTCTACACAGAAACACAAGCAATAAATACCATTTCGGGTTCCCTAAAATGCTGTTTCTGTGTGTGTGTGTGTGTGTGTGTGTGTGTGTGTGTGTGTGTGTGGGAGAGACAGTAATATCTCCAGACGTGGACAACAACACACTGCACGGTAGAAAAGCACCAGGAATTACTGCAGCACCACAACACTTGAGCTTTTACTGGAAATGACACACACACACACACACACAGTATATACATACAAAACACCCAGCTTTCACAGCAAATTACTGCAAACACACACACACACACACACGCATTCTTCATCCACAAGAGAAAAGTAAAAAAAAAAAAAAAAAAGCCCACATTTATATAAACTCGGAACAAAAAAATAAGCTGCTCTTAGCACAAATAACAAATATAGATGTGTGAACGTCCGCTGTTCCAGGAAATCCTTCTAAAAGCACCAGGTCAAACTGTTACCAGATGAATTTTGACCATAAAACATTTGGTTCAGAGCAAATAAAATAAGAACGTCATCAAACCATCAAGATGTTAAACCTTAGGAACTTTGCATTGGTGTACATCATTTCTTTCAAAGTCAATTAATACATCACACATATGTCTTGCCCCTCCCCCCCCACGAATATAATGAGCCAAATATGGGTTCACGATAATATATAATATATCACGTGCGAGCCATAAAACCTGTGTATCTGATCTGTGACGCACAAAACATCGTTTCAGTCTGAACAAAATTATTGCGTGAAGTGAGTTATCATTAAAGCGTATTTCTACAGTTAGCACAATAAAAGCATGAATCACATTTATTTTGGCGAAGATAATCATGACCTGACATCTGTATAATTCCTCATGTGTGTTTATTGTTGATATCATTTTGCTTTTTTTAAATCCCAAACATAATGCAGTGCCAATAAACCGGAAATTAGCTAACGTGATTTCTTTGTTCAACGCTACAAGTTTCCGACGTTTCTGGTTAATGTCGTATTTATTCTAAACATTGTGAGCAAAGTATGGATTAAAGTTGATATCGGTTGATATTGCCTATACATGAGCAAATAGCATCATTTCACAATCTCGTAGGATAGTGAGTTGTTCAGCTAATTATCAAAATTTAAGTGAGTCCAGAAGGGGGCAGTAGAGGCAAAAAGGCAAAGAGAAGAAGAAGAATGTGGTAAAATTAAGTTTACGCTGTGCTCTATTTACATCAGAAACCCCCGGAAAAGTCAGAAAACATATGTTGGGCTAGCTCGTCTTAGCAATATCAGTTGATAGCAACGCTCAACTACAGCAGAGCAACATGTCTATGTTTAAAAATGAAACGATTTTCTGTGAAACAAAATGCGACAGAAGTGAAAATAACGGTAAACGTAGCAGCGTTTGTACGAGATTTTTCAGGATTTCCCAAAACTCGGAAATTCCACTATCTGGCTGCAAATGGAACGCACCTTAAAATCCCAAAAAAACAAAAACAAAACTGAAATCAAACATAGAAATTATGAACAAATTTAAAGATTAAATAAATGAAAATATCACAGAGGAAATCAGCTAAAAGCTAAAAATGTAAGTTTTTTTTCTGTGGAATAAAGAAAATTTCTACCTTCAAAACAGGCAGGTCACACACACACACGTTTGCGCTTCTATTATAGTGAGGACCCTCATAGACATAATACATTCTCTAGCACCTTACCCTAACCTTAACCTAAACCCAATTATAATCCTAACCCTAAAACCAGGTCTTATTTTTTGTTTTGATTTGTGGTCCTCACTCTGCAGCAAGTACAGGAACACACACACACACACAGACTTAAGATCTTAGTGATTTAAATCACCAGAGTGAAGATTTACAGGAATAAATATCCATTTTAGAGGAATTTAAAACTCCGGGGCACAGTGTGTGTGTGTGTTAGAGACATTTTTAACAGCAGCTGGCTGAAATGAGGCCTGAAATTGAAAGCAGGGAGAGCAGGTTGAAGCTGAGGCGCTCAGTCGTCCTCGTCTGCATAAATAGAGGTTAAAAAAGAGAGAGAGAGAGTGTGTGTGTGTGTGTGTGTGTGTGTGTGTGCAAGAGTGTATTTCTAGGTAAAAAGATAAAGAGATGGAGGTGTAGTTTGCATCTCTTCTGCATATCAGAGGTTTGTTTTTTGTTTTTTTCGCTATATGGGAAGAAAAAACTAAGCTCATTATCATCAGTTATTATTATCAGGAGTAGAATATATTATTTAATCTTGATAAAAATATCAAATGTCAATAACAGCTTTGAAAATGTCAGTGTTTTTCCACTTTTCAGTTTTTTTCTTCCAGTCAGTGGTTCATTATCTTAGAGTTTAGTAACTGTTATTTATGTTATGTTATAGTATTTTTTTATTATTATTTTGTGTCAACTATGTTTAAACATAGTCAGAATAAAGACGTCAGTTCCCAATATCTGACATTTAGCATTAAAAGTGGACAATAATAAAGAGCGGTTGACTTTAAGTTATAGATCACTATATTTCGTAATCATTTAGTAAAATAATTAACTGTGCTGTTACAGTTAACAGTAACAAGGGCAGATAAAACTATTATGACTGAGGCTGTGGAAATGGCTGCTGTCAGGGACTTTACAAAAGACTCATCAGATTAAAATCTACATCGGTTTAAGTCTGTGACATCTTAACAACATGTTCATGTTTTTTATTTCAATCTTAGACTGACTTTTTCCAACAGGAATATGAAGTCTGTAAACCACTCACTCTCCCACACCAAAGCCCATAGAGAAAATCAGTGATTTTAGCTCACAGGGACACAGGAGTTGTTGATCCACTGCTGCCTCCATCACTAAGTTCAAATGTCTTATTTTGTCATTTTGGCTTTTAAAATCCTCTGTTCAGATTTACCTCAGTGACACAAAGTGACCACACGAGGCAGCAGTAGACCAGCAGCTCCTGTGTCCCTGTGAGCTAAAATCACTGATTTTCTCTATGGACTTTGGTGTGGGAGAGTGAGTGGTTTACAAACTTCAGTTTCCTGTTGGACAAAGCAGAAAACCTGTATTTCCTCGTGTCAGCACAGCCACAAATTAATCACAGCAATTATACAAACACCGTCCATGACCTGTGTGTTTTATAGCAGTGTAAACACATAGCATGGTCTTTATTACAGTGCGACATATACACAAAAACAAAGCAGAGTAAAACAAAAAAAAACATCAAACCTGAGCCTCTGTTGTTGATCTGTTACTGTTTTCGGTGAAGCTGCGTCTGCTGAACTCGCCATGGTAACGGCTTTACTCCCATGACACGCACGCACACACACACACACGCACACACACACACACACGCACACACACATGCACAAACTGATCCAGGGGTCATTTTCTCTCAGTCAGTGAATATCTGTGCATCTGTTGTCTGATGTGAGAAAACAGCTGTAATTTTGTTGTCATATGTTTGTGTGTGTGTTGTCTGTTTATTTTTACACCACAGCTTTATTTAAACATTTTTACTACACGGGAGAGATACTTTTTCATATATATATATATATGCGTATATATATATATATATATAAAACAAAGATATGCAAATTACAAGACAAAAGTCATAATTTGCATATATATATATATACGGGTATATATATATATATAAACAAAGATATGCAAATTACAAGACAAAAGTCATAATTCATAATTCAAATAGGTTATAAATCACTATATATACACACATATACATATGTGTGTATATACGGTATGTATATATTGAAAAAGATATGTAAATTATAAGACAAAAGTTATAATTCACGAGAAAAAATATTGTAATAAAAAAGGTTATACATCACAAGACATTGTAAAATAACCAAAAAAAGTACAAGGGAAAAAATTATTTTTACAAAAGTCATAATATTACCAGAACACAGATGTGCTATTACAGGATTTGCAAGTTTTAAATTGCAAGAAAAATGCAATTTACAAGAAACAAATCAATATTTCCAATCCAAATTTATTCATAAAGCACTTTAAATTTCTGTAAGCCTGTTCGACCTCGATATAGATCTGGCTCCGTATGGTGTCGCGAAAACCACACAAGACGACGGTTTCCTCCCTGCCGACGTTTCTATGAGCGACGGAGTGAATATGGCGGCTTGTGCCGTAGCGCTCCGAGCGTCCACGCACAGAAATGACACGCTTCCCCTCCGTTAAGAGCGGAAAGTCTGCGACATCGTCCGGAGAATCTCGACACCGGTGGGCCATCGTGATTTTTTTCGCCAAAAGTTGAAAAAATATGAACTCGGGGCAAAATCGCGGCTGTGCGTTGACTTTGCGTGTAAAGTGTCCGGTGTGAACACAGCGTAACAATTCCTTTGTGTTCAAAATATTACATAGTACAGCTTTAAATAATAAACTGCAAATGCCAATTATTTAAAAAAAAAATAATGAGAAATAAAAATGTATGTTTTCAGCGTTTGCGTTTAAAAACACACACACACACACACACACACACACACACACACACACACAGAGAAATCAGATTGTGTGAGTGAGCTGAAACCAAACTGGCCCAAAAGATCATCCAAGCTGCAGAAACAATATAAATGCAGAGCAGCTTGTAGAGAATGACAGTGTGTGTGTGCGTGCGTGTGCACGTGTGTGTGCACGTGTGCGTGCGTGCGTGTGCACGTGTGTGTGTCAGGTACAGACTGCAGTGTAATTTTCAGCACTTACTCAGATTGTTCTCCAGCTCTTTCGCTCTGCTGTCTGACTCTATTATTTGACCGACTACCCGTGTATTTTCGGCAGAGAGCGACATTTTACTGCTGGGCTCGGCTTATTTATTTATTTATTTATTTCTGTCTGTGTGTGTGTGGACGGGTCACCAAGCAGGAACAAATCCGCCCTTCACAACCGAAAACCTCATCTCACAGAGACGAGCCGAGGAAGTGTGTTAACACGCCTCCGTTTCCATCCTCCCCTCGTTTTTATTCTCCTCCATCATCATTCTTTTGTTCTGACTTCTCCTTTTTTTTTGTCCTTCTGTGTACTTTGTTTTTCTCCTCCTCCTCCTTTTCTCTCATATTTTTTCTTTGTTTCTCCTCTTTTTTTTTCCACTTTCTACCTCCTTCATCTTCCTCCCTTTTTTCCCTCGGTTATACTTGTCTTTCTGCCCTCCTTTTTCTTTTCCTTCATCACATCCTCCTCTTCCTCTTGTCTTCCTCAGGGTTCCCCATCTTTGATTTTCTTCACCTTGTACCTTTGTTTTTTTTCCTTCCCACTCACCAGTAATCAAGTCTCTCCCTCTCTCACTCATTCTCTGTGTGTGTGTGTTCTTGTACTTGCTGCAAAGTGAGGACATTTTGACAAAGTGAGGACATTTTGACAAAGTGAGGACATTTGGACAAAGTGAGGACATTTTGACAAAGTGAGGACATTTTGGCTGGTCCTCACTTTTTTCACCCCTTAAAAAGGCTTATTCGGGGTTAAGACCTGGTTTTAGGGTTAGGGTAAGGGGTTAGAGAATGTATTATGTCTATGAGGGTCCTCACTCTGATAGAAGTGCAAACATGTGTGTGTGTTCAGTGAAGCTTTATTGATGTGACAGACAAAACCATTTAAAGACTCTGTGGACAGTCACAACCATTCGACTCTCAGGATAAATTAGATTCTCTCTCTCTCTCTCTCTCTCTGTGTGTGTGTGTGTGTGTGTGTACATTGATTATCGTTGTGTTCTTCCCTCAGGATTGTTTTCTACATCAGCATAATTACTGACAACATAAAGTAACGGTTACAGTAGCATTGCTTATCTCTCTCTCTCTCAAACACACACACTGGTTTCCATGACTTCAGAGGACATTACATTGACTTCCATTCATTTCCTGCAGACTTACTCTAACCTTAACCATAATTACTAGTGTCCTAACCCTAACCCTGACCCTAACCT
>JAFBJR010000372.1:23063-98063 GCA_016785285.1 Brachirus orientalis | reverse complement strand
TCGCCCTTCTCCTGCTCCTTCTGGCTCCCCTTTGACTTACTCCTCCTCCTCTGATCCCCCACCAGTGTCCCCCAGCCCAGGCGTTGTCCTCCCCTCTGCCCCTCGCGACCTGGTCCCTGTCCTAGTGTCCAGTCGATTTGTCCGACTCAGCTGGCGCCCCCCACAGGAGACGGGAGGAACTGTGCAGACCTACGGTGTTTACTACTCCCAGAACGGCGTGGAAAGGTAAGACAGGATTTTAAAAATTCGTCTTCACTCTTTGGTGTGATGTGGTTTCAGAATTAATGGCTAGTTGTTTTTTTCAAAGGCTCCTCTTTAATATTTGTCGTTTTAGCATCAATGGATAACTTTGCGTCTTCAGAATGTTAACGAGAACAAAACAAATCAACAAGGCAATGGGAGGTAGTTTTAGTTCCAAAGGACTTTTTATACGCGAAGGTAAATTTAAGGTGCTTTAAGATAGAATCCAAATAAATCTAGAGTCAAAATTTTCTTAAAAAAAATAACAAATTTTACAATTGTGAAATATATATATTATTATGAAATAAAATATATATAACATCATCTGCATAGAGTTAAAAGGGGAAAAATAAAGATAAAAAATAGATAAATTGATTAATAAAATATGAGATTAGGTTAGTAGGTAGACGTAAAACAATAAGAGTAAATTATATATATAAAAACGACTTGTAATGCTCGTATTTGCAGAAAAGTTTTAAACACAAAAAACACATTTTTTTTTTTGTTTTTTTTTAATACCATCAGATTAAGAAGCAAAATTACAGGTACAGTAGTTTTATTCCTGAAGCACTTCTCATACATGAAGTTACCGTAGATTCCTGCGGATACATTTCAACAACACAATGACAGAATTAAAACAGCTCAATCTAAAGTCAAAAACACAGCATACTGTAATGGTTTTGCCTAAAAGAGTCATTTAAATATTAAGATGATTGAAACATAATTTGCAACGTCGTCTGCATAGAGTTTAAGAGGTAAAAACATGGAAGATTTCGGGAAAACCAAAATGAAAATAAATTAAATCATTTAATAAAACTAATACAATATGATGATGATTAAAAATATAAGTAATTTAAAGAAAAATTAACTGAAGGGGAGTTTTATTCCTTAAACACTTTTCATACATGAGGTTACTATAGATCCCTGTAGAACCTGATGGTTCCTGTGCAGGTACGTTACAACAACACAGTCTAAAGACAAAAAAATATGACCAAACAGTTTTGCCTAAAAGGGTTTAAAGATTAAAATATATTTAAAGATTAATGTGAAAAGATAGAAGATACAATGATTAAAACATAATTGGCAACATCGTCTGCATAGAGTTAAAATTAAATTAATGAATTAGATAAGACGTAAGATAAAGATAAGTCTTTTAAAGAAAATGTAACAGTTACTGAAGACAGGGAGAGTTAGTGTTATCCCTTAAACACTTAAACAACATAAAGTTACTGTAGATTCCTGTAGAAGCTGCAGGTTTCTGTGCAGGTACATTACAGCAACACAGTGGCAGACTTGAAATAAATCAATCTAAGTAGTTGGCAGCAAGATTTAGAGATAAACTAAACTGAAAATGAATGAATCCATTAATAAAATTGTTAAAATGAAGAAAATGGAAGTGAAGGGGAGGTCGTTTTTATTCCATAAGCACTTTTCATACCTGAAGTTACAGTAAATTTCTGTAGAACCGGAAGTTTCCTGTGCAGTTCATTGCAACCAAACGGTGGCAGAATTACTAAAGAGTTTGTTAAACCTGTTTTTAAACAGGTTGATTTTTGACCCTAACATAATGTGGTATAATAATACTGTTGCTCTGTAAGCGTGTGCCAAAGACGGCAGTTATTTGCTGCACTGCACACAGCAGCTCTGAGCGTTAAGTAGAAAACGTCTGGGTGGCATATTGGCGACTCCCCTGCTGATGTTAAATGGTAAACTCTGACAGTGGAGGGCTACAGTCGAAGGCTTTCACATCCAGGCTTTTAGGCTTTGTTACCTCAGGGAGAAACTGGCCTGCAGAGCTTCAGAACTCGGAGCCCGACGCTGGACAAAGGAGGCTGCACCACGGAACAACGTGAGCCAGGGATTCTGTCACTTCTAACGACTTGCACATGAATCGCAGGCTGAGGTTTTGTCATTTCTAATGACTCGCAGAAAAATACAGCGGCGCTTTCCCTTCTTCCTTTTTTTTTTTCTATTAGCACTAATAACTTGCAGAAAAAGAGAGAGGACGGAGGACACCGAGAGAAAACAATGGAAGATTAGAAGAGACGAAAAAAAGATGTGTCTCTTTTCCCGTCGTAATGAATTCGGCGAAAATCCAGGGAAAAGAAAAAGCGATTCATGTCAAATCAAAAGAAGAATTACATGGACAAAAAGCTGTTCTTGTATCACCCCAGTAAAGAACAGCTTGTACTAGAAGTAGATTGATGTATAATTGACAACAAAATCAAGCAGTAGAAACAGGAATAATCAATCTCTGTTTCTTTAAATACAACCATGCAATGTCTTATTTATTTATTAATTAATTCTCTGTGGGGTGGGAGTGCAGTGTTCACAGATCACTCCACAATATTGTGAGACTGTTTTCCGCTCTGACATACTGTATATGGTATTTGTCTTAAAATCAATAAAGATACTTTGGGGGGGGGGGAGAGAAATAAGGGAAACAGTGGAAGAAGAACAATAATGAAATGCAAGTGTCCGTCTTTGTGGGCAGTTTGTTTCTGAGTGGCGTGACCTCAGAGTGGGGCCCCCTGTTGGACAAGCAGAGATCACGCTGATGATGACGATGATGATATCTGTTTATTTGTCACTGTGGCACAAAGGCATCCACTGGTCACGACACCAAATATCCCGATTGGTGCGAAATTCAATGTGGACTCTTCAAAACCATCAACTTTGTTGATTTTCCCTCACTTCATCCTCACTTTCTGTCGCAGGAAATCCACTAAATTATACTTCAAATGCAATTAACACTTCTGAGGTTGGTTTATTTATTTGTTTTAAGGGTAAACAGGCACCACATAAGGAGAGATAATTAATTTACCCGTTCAAACCTGACACATCTTGTTGAGAAAGGTCAAACCTGGCATCACATAAGTGGAGTTTTTCCTTGGGTAATTATGGCATAAAAAGGAAAATATTAACACAAAATGGTTTAATAAATGAGTGATCATTTATAAATCATAGATATCACCCGAATTGCTGGTGCTTAATGAGTAATGACTGATTTATATAGAAACAAAATTGTGTAACAGAAAATAAAAAATATAAATATTTTTTATTTTATAAATATTATAAATATTAATATAAATTCAAACAAATGATAAACAAATTGATTTTTTAATGGACAATTATTTATTTATTTATTCATTTATTTATGTTTTTTTGGGGGGGGGCGGGGGTGTTAGCATCTTTAGCATCTTTAGCATCTTTTATCTTTGAGACGTTGACCTCACCACATACACAAAAGCAGGGGAACAATTCATCAATTTAGAGTGGACAAAACTAATTAAGTCCAAATATCGACACAGATCATAGACAATTTGAATTAGCAAGAAAAATAAAGCAAATAAAAAACACAAAATAAAACAATTCTGTTTTAATATAAGAAACAACAAATATAAAATATTTTTCAGTAACTTTTTTCTGTTTTGAGCCAAAATCATCAAACAAATAAAAAGTTAAAAAAGGGTTTAAAAGGGGATGAAATGGGAAATGTTGCAGGGATTGTGTTCACGTCTGTTGTGAGCAGAAGAAGCAGTTCCATGTGGATCTGCTGCTGCTGCCGCCGCTGCCGCTGCTGCCGCTGCTGCTGCTGCTGCTGCTGCTGCTGCTGCTGCCGCTGCCGCTGCTGCCGCTGCTGCCGCTGCTGCCGCTGCTGCTGCTGCTGCTGCTGCTGCCGTTGCTGCTGCTGCCGCTGCTGCTGCTGCTGCAGTGGAAGTATCCCCAAAACCATCGCAGCTGCCTCTGCAGTCATTTGGTGATTAGTTGAGGAGCCAGAGTTTGCAGAGGTGCTGTAATCTGAGGATTAGCTGCAGTTACTGAGGGATTACACAGATTACATCTGATTACTGCTGCTCTTATCTCTGCCGACATAAAATACAGCCATGTTCCCTTTTTTAACCACGGTGTGGGGAAAGTATCGCAGTAAAACACAAATCAACAATGGGTTTAACTGCACTAAGAATCACTGAGAGGATAGAATTGAAGTTTGAATATGTTAAAATGTAAAAATAACATTTTAATATGATGTTAATGTATTATTATTATTATTATTATTTCTAATATTAACAATAATCACAATAATGTATATTATTTTTATTCTAATTTATTTAATTTCCTTTATTAAATGTGTGTTTTTCCGCGCCAGGGAGCGCTCGGTGAACGTGTCCGAGCCTGAGACGTTGGAGTTAACGGTTTCTAACCTGAAGCCGGAGGAAAGCTACAGTTTCAGAGTCGTGGCCTACAATGACGTGGGACCTGGAGAAAGCTCCGCCCCCCTGAGGATCACCACCAAACCTGACCGTGAGACAGTAACACACAAACACACACTAAATACACTTTACACTACTTTGTTCACCAGTCTTGGTTTTTCCAGGACAGATATCAACACTGATATGATGTTTTATATTACAGTAAAAATTTAAATATTCTAAACTTAAAATAGCCTTTGCTCCTATTCATTATTGGTCTGACTCATACACTATTACCATATATTGTATATTGCATATTGTGTGTATATATATATTGTTATTATTATTATATATTTACATATTTACATATTTATATATTATAAACTAGTATTGGTTTATAATTAAACTGTTTATTTTTAACTATTTAAACTGTTATATATTTAAATTATTCACTTATATAGCTATACCTTAGTATTTATAAATCTATATATATGTTTCCTGTGCCAATGGGATTAATAAAGTTCTATCTATCTATCTATCTATCTATCTATCTATCTATCTATCTGATGGTTGTAGGTCCTTCTAAGTGCGTACAGCAGAGGAGTCAAACTCAATTACAGAGGGGGCCAAAATGAAAAACTGTGTCCTATTTAAGGGCCAGACGAGGTCAAATAATATAAAATTCAGAACAAGCCATATAGATTTAATAAAGAAAGAAATGAGAAATTAATATATATAATATAGTATTAATTACTGAATGCAATGAATACCTTTTTTCTATACAATAAGTTTAAATAATTTGCCCATGGAATAGACTCAGTAAGGGCTTAACATTGGATGACAGTGTTCTCAAAGTCATCATTCAATTTGTTTATTTATTTATTTCTTCGGGTGAGTGGAGGAGCAGGAAAGCCACAATATTATGAGGGCCGAATACAGTTGTATGGCGGGCCGGATGTGGCCCCCGGGCCTTGTGTTTGACACCTGTGGCGTACAGAGACGTAGAGGTGTGAGTGTTTGGTTCTGTGTGTGTCTCTCTACAGTCCAGGTTCCCAGCCGGGTGGAGTCTGTGAGGGCGGAGCCTCTGTCCCCGACTTCTGTCCAGGTGAGCTGGGAAGCTCCGGCTCAACCCAACGGCCCCGTGCTCGGCTACAGGCTGCTGTGGAGCGAGAGCCCGACCGGCAAAGAGCAGGTCAGCACCGACGTGACGCTAGTTTTGAATTAGCTCTTCAACAGTCCAATCAAATCAAATCGAAAACCAAAGAAAAAGGGCCTTTTTTATTCAAGTCCGAGGCTTTATGTCCCAACCAGACCATGTTTCCCACTATTGTAACGCTCTTCTGACAACATCAAACAGCTGTCGTCTGAGTTTTAACCAGAACAAAAAGATCAGAGCGCATTAATTCGGTTATAAATCTTTACACTGGCTCCCAGTCAGCTGTAGAACAGACTTTAAAGTTCTGCTGCTGCTCTATTTAATGGTTTAGGTTCAGAATATGTGAATAAAGAGAGACTGTTCATGTCTTCTGAAGCCTGATATTTTCACTGCTACGCTATTTATTCCTATATACAGTATATATAATAAATATAAATATAAATAATATATAATAAAGCAGCGTCCAAGTGGAACAACCGACTGGTGGAGCTGAAATCTTTTTAAAATCCATGCTAAAAACTTTTGTTTCCTCATATGTTTATGATTGCGCTCCTTTAAAACACCTTAAATGCGAATCTTCCACTGCACTGGTCGCTTCATTCTTTTAATCATTTTAAAGTAAATGACTGTTTTATGCTGCCCCAGCCAGCATGTCCATGTGGGTCCCATTAGGGTTATATTTGCCCTGAGAATATGGGTCCCAGGTGAGTCTGCCTGTGGTTTTCGTGGTGGTCCCACCCTTTACTGAAACCATATGGGACCTGCATGACATTATGTACTATTTTAGTCTGTCTTGAAGTTGTTTGGACTCCCTTTTCTGTAATTACAATTGGGATTTGTTCAGATTTTGTGTTTTAAAGCCTTTAACTGTTATTTTATTTCTGTGTCGGGCGCACCGAGTTGCCCTTGTGTATGAAAGGGGCCCTACAAATACTGTAAATACTGTAAAAGCTGCCTTGGCTCTCTGTGTGTTTGTGCTCAGAGTGTGGAAGTGAACGGCCTGAACTACAAAATGGAGGGTCTCAATAAGTACACTGAGTACACGGTGCGGGTTCTGGCCATCAACCGCTACGGACCCGGTACCGCCTCGGAGGGCGCGACAGTCACCACGCATTCAGACGGTAAGTTCTCCCTCGGCGTTTTAATGTGCGTTGGTCTTCATGAGTATATGGGGACATAAGTGCATGTGGACATTTGACTTTAAACTGTCATTTTGAGGACATGTTGACTTTGTGGGGACATTTCAGCATTTCAGGGGTTAAGACTTCAAATTTTAGGTTTAGGGTTTTACGGTTAGGGTCATTTCAAATTGGACCTATAAATTTCACGTTGAAGAGGTTCCAATTTCTCGGGACGGCGCCACCGCCTTGTTGTGGTCATTTGCAGGTACTGCAACAAAAGTTATTCTGGTGGAGGACTTTTGTTTTTCCAGATTTGTATGAAAAATTATATGTTATGCCACGTTAAAAGGTTTACCCTAATTCCAAAGGGGAATGTTTTTTTTGAAAAATACACTTCCATATTAAAATCAAAATCTAAAATCAGTTGGCCAGTTGCAACCCTTTTATTCCTAAGGATTGAAGTTATTCGAGGTGGTCACAATTAGTGTGTAGGGAATTAATTAAAAGTCTGTCTCACTCTCTCTCTCCCTGTGTGTCTTTCTGTCTCTCTCTCTCACTGGGACTCTGGGGTCTTTAATTAAGTAGAGAGATGAAAAGAGACCTTAATTTCAGCCACTTAGCCTGACACAGTAATAGTCCACACACGTGAGTGAGAGCGAGAGACCATTAAAACAGGCATAAAATAAAAAGTAAAAGTAATAATAATAAAAAACGAATAAACATCCTGTAGATTATATGCTAATTAACGCACTAAGTTTCCGTTCACATGGGACACTAATTGACTTTTATTTCGTTGCATTGCTTGTGCGACTGTGGTCACTGGATCATTTCTGTTCAGTCGCACCAGTGGACCAATCCTGGACTGCTCCACTGGGGCTAATGCTAGTTAGATGCTACGTCCATGGACTTTATATTTTCGTTTGTTTTGCTTTAAACCAGAGAGAGGAAAAGTCACACATGCGGTCCCGGCACATTGTTTTTCCATATGGACAATATAAAAACAACGTATATCAATAGTTTCAGCAGAGCCGACGTAAACGAGACTTTGTTTTTAATCGTGCGCTGCTTTGTGTTTTAAAGGAAATGACAAGAAAGAAGTCGGTCTGTCTTCTGTGAATCTCTGTAAAATTGGCTTTAGCTAATAACTTGTCACTCATTTTCAGTTTAAGCTCAAACGTCTACTCGAAGACTGTGATTACGGGTCACTGCGTGCGGGAAAATGTGATGGTGTCGGAGACATGAGAAGGTTTGACGGGCGACTGACAGGAAAGGAAAGAGTCTTTCTTATTTCTGCCCATCAACACAATTGAGATACATATACACACACACACACACTGTGTGAAACCAAATTAATGTTCCGCTGAAGAAGAGTCAAAACAGTTTACTGATGTAATAAATCAAGTGAGAAGAAGAAGAAGAAGCTCATTCATTAATAAACTGCGACCCCCCGGTTAGCCTCACCATGCCAACCACAAGACTTCTTCTATATATAGCTGGTTGACCCGCTCACCCGTTGTTAGTTTCCCACAGAAGTGGAACTTTATCCTAAATATTTCTTTCCTCAGGCCACTTTATTAGGAACACCTGTCAAACTGCTTCGCTTAAATGCAAGAGAAGTCAACTGGGGAAAAGGAATACACAGAGTTTTACTCTGATTAAAGAGGACATTCAGTGGAAAAGTCAAATGTCTGATGTCTTTTTGGTGCGTCCCCGTGTCCTTCCTGTATCTAAACATCACTAAAGTGTAAACGTAAACGTTACACAACGAACCCTCCCCCAACAGCTACTCCCTGTCATGGGCGTGAACATTCAACCTGAAGAAGAAGAAGAAGAAGCAGCGCGGAGCAGTCAGTCAGCTGTTGGCTGGCCAATCACAAGAGACTCAGTGTTCTGGGGGGCGGGGCATTAGAAACAGAGTGCCTGTTCAGAGGCTGGCAGAGAGCAGCAATAATCTGGCTTAATCTGAAGAGACTATGAGGTTTTTAACCATAAATATTATTTAATTTATCTAAGTAGACATCAGTAATCTGGATTTTTGGTTCAAAAAGACCGTTCTATGTGACCTTTAAGGTTACCTATCATGACAGCGACCAATCAGATTCGTGGATTTGAGCCGCTCAGTTCTGATCGTTTGTTTGACGTGTTCCGCACGGACTGGTCCTTGAACGCCTCGTCTGAGTGGAATGTTAATAGAGTCGCATACATCAGCGGAGAGAGAGAGAGAGAGAGAGAGTGAGAGACACAGAGAGAGAATAGAGGCATCTGTCCAGCTATGGTCACACACACACACACTGATGATGATGATGATGATGATGTATTGTGAATCTTCTGGCTGCGTCTCCATGATAAGAATGACTTGTGGGCTAATTGAGTCCACAAAAGACACACGCACACGCACACGCACACACACACACACACACACACACGCACACACACACACACACACACACACAGACTGATTGAGCAGCTGAATCAATAGATAAGCCTCGACCAGTTAATCAGGCGTCTGCTGCAGCCGAAACGTTCAAACCAAAGCACTTTGATTCTCAATAGACGTCACTCACAACATGTCAACAGCCTCATCATCGTTCATACATACTGTACCTTATGTTATTGGTATTATTATTATTATTATTATAATTAACATATTTAGGGTCAGGGTACTCGTGCAGTGGTGTTCATATCTTTTTGTTGGGAAAGCGTCACATTTTGGAGGTGCCTAATGTTGGGACGCAAATCAGAGCGCGTGAAAAATGCGATAAAATAATTAGGGGGCGCCCCCTAATGTGAAACACGGAACAAGGAAGAACAAAACCGACTTGCACCCAAGTTTATGAAACTTGGTGGAAACGTGTGACAATCCAAGACGTAGAAAAAAAACACTCAAAATGAAGGCGGCCATTTTGAGTTCCGCGTCCGTCTTGGCGATTTGCGCGTTTCATGAATGGACGCACTCGTCACCAACCTGAAAACTGGGTCCACTGGAGGTGGACGCGCGGAGGCGGGAAAGTTCCGAAAAGGTTTTGCGTCTGCAAAATTTGGTAAAAAAAAAAAGGGTGAAAATTTGACCCTTCGTCACCAAACAGGAAGTGGCCTGTAACTTCGCTGTACATTCGCTGCTCGACGCTTCATGCGTGTAACAACAGAAACACAGTCAAGGGCATAATAGCGCCACCTGCTGGGCTCTCACAATGCTGCGTGCACCTTTAATTATTGTTCTTACTCTTTGAATTCATTGAGTTTTTAATTATCCCGAGTAAATAATTTATTGTTCTTTTTTTATTTACAAACAAACAGTTATGTGACATGTTATAATTTGATGATGTATTATAAGTATATAGATCTTCTTCTGTGTTTACATTGTTAACCACGGTGTTTATCTTTCCCATGTTCTTTCATTTCCTACATTATTTTCCACTCTGTCCTTGTTTTGTTTGATTTTCTTCTTTCATCAAATTTATTCCCTTCCTTCATTTAATCTATTCAGTATAAACACCTCCCCATCTTCCCGCTGTTATATATCAATTTAATTTTCACGTCTCTCCACCAGCACCTGTTTCAGCTCTTCATTTATCCAACTAAATCTCATCTTTTATGTCCTTTTTGTTCTATTTTTCCTTCCCTTTGCTCAAATCCTTCACGTGTAACCTCTGTCTTCCTCATCGTCGTCCTCATTTTGTATTAAAAGTGAACTTCCTTGTAGCTCTGGTCAATATATGGCTATGATATCATTATGACGACATGAGACAAGATATGATCATCATATCATGAAAAGGTATCTGTGATGATTTTTCCCGGTTTTAAAGGCTGTTGCAGTGGTAATCATCATATTTATTATAAATTAAATATATATTTTCAAAAAAGTAAAAGTCACTAAATAACACTTCTTGAATTTTGAGCCCAATTATTATTGTGTTATAGCAGAATTTGACCATATTCATAGTCAGTGTCATTGTTTCTAACACACATAAATATCCTTCATTTAAAGAAATAAAGCAGGTATTGAAATGAAATAAAGGGTAATAATAAGATCACATCATTCAGATCACAAAAAAACATGGGGGAAAAAATGAAGTTAAGGGGGAAACATGGATGCTGAAATAAAAACACGGACATTAAGGGAAAAAAGGAGGAAGATAATGGAAAAAAGGAAGTTAAAAGTAAAAAACAGGGAAGTTGATTGTAAAAAGATGGATGTTATGGAAAACGTATGTTAAGGGGAAACCAAGGAAGTCAAAGTAAAAACATGGACGTTAAGTCAAGGAAAAGCAAAGGATTGGAAATGAAGGGAAAACAGAGACGTAAGGAAAAGATATGGAAAGATAATATTGATGAATTATGTGTATATATATATATCTTTATATATATTCTTTTTGCAAATTGCCCCATCCCACATTCTTGTCTTTCTATCTGCAACTATTTCTGCTCTTTGTCTTCACCTGAAGTCTTTTTCTGTTTCATCATTGGTTTTTCACACACAGAGCGACAGTGCAGGTGTGTGTGTCTGTGTTCTTGTATTTGCTGCAGAGTGAGGACCAAAAATTGTATAAACACCTACAAAGTGAGGACATTTTGACAAAGTGGGGACATTTTGACAAAGTGAGGACATTTTGACAGAGTGAGGACATTTTGACAAAGTGAGGACATTTTGTCAAAGTGAGGACATTTTGACAAAGTGAGGACATTTTGTCAAAGTGAGGACATTTTGACAAAGTGAGGACATTTTGAGTGAGGACATTTGTGAGGACATTTTGTCAAAGTGAGGACATTTTGACAAAGTGAGGACATTTTGACAAAGTGAGGACATTTTGTCAAAGTGGGGACATTTTGACAAAGTGAGGACATTTTGACAGACATTTTCAAAGTGAGGACATTTTGTCAAAGTGAGGACATTTTGACAAAGTGAGGACATTTTGTCAAAGTGAGGACATTTTGACAAAGTGGGGACATTTTGTCAAAGTGAGGACATTTTGACAGAGTGAGGACATTTTAACAAAGTGAGGACATTTTGTCTGGTCCTCACTTTTTTCACCCCTTAAAAGGTCTTTTTCAGGGTTAAGACCTGGTTTTAGGGTTAGGTATCTAGTTGTGATGGTTAAGGTTAGGGTAAGGGGCTAGACAATGTATTATGTCTATGAGGGTCCTCACTCTGATAGAAGCTCAAACATGCATGTGTGCGTGTGTGTGTTATGAGGCCTGTCGTGTCTGCAGCACTAATCTTGTTTCTGCCGCTCTGACACAACAGACGGTCTGAGCGTCAGCAGCTTCCCGTCTGATGTTATCGTCGCGGTAATTGATTGACAGCTGCGATGTGGCACCTCATGGATGGATCAGCTGATGTGACGACACCGTCAGAGTCTCTGAGAGCTTTAGCATAGCTTAGCACAAAGACTTGAAGTGGAGGGAAAGTGTTAGCGCAGCACACTCTGAAGTCGTCGGATATAAAATAGTGCTTTAAATAATGATTATTTTCATAATGTTATAATATAAAATCACCTTGTGGCTCCATTCATTCTACATTCTATATATAGGATACATTTTTATGCTTTTTATCCTAGTGATAATGATATTTATTTAATTATGTTGTACTTTTAAAATATGCTTTTATGTACATCAAAAGGTCATAAAACAAGCAGAGGGGCAAGAAAATACACATCTTGTATTTATCATTTGTTAGTCATCATTCCACTGTTGTTGCACAAATAATTCATCCCCTGTGGGATTAATGATAATGAAGTGTTATTGTATTGTACTGATTTTATTCTGCTTTATTCAATAAAATCTACCCAAGTTTGTCTACAGCATCGTAAGATGATGCCACTTTATCTCACTGTCAAACAGACTTTTCCAACAGGAAATTGAAGTTTACAAACCACTCACTCACTCTCCCACACCAAAGTCCATAGAGAAAATCAATGTTTTTAACATCACATCACACAGGAGTTGTTGATCCACTGCTGCCTCCATCACTAAGTTGAATTATGTTGTTTATTAAATTCAGCTTCTAAAATCCTTCGTAACGATTTACCTCAGTGACACAAAGTGACCACACGAGGCAGCAGTAGACCAGCAGCTCCTGTGTCCCTGTGAGCTAAAATCACTGATTTTCTCTATGGACTTTGGTGTGGGAGAGTGAGTGGTTTACAGACTTCTGTTTCCTCTTGGAAAAGTCTGTCTAACAGTGAGATAAAGTGATAAACAACATCCCAACATGTCTTGAGCTGATGCAGGTTTTATCAGGTGACCCTTTGGTTGCATCTCTACTGGTTCTCAGGTTTTGGTCAGTTTAAATAAACTGAACTTTCCCAGCCTAAGAGTTGATATGAACTAAAACTGGTATTGAAACGCTTACGTTTGTTTCATGTTTGTGTCCGCAGTTCCCAGTGCTCCACCTCAGAACATCACCTTAGAGGTCGTCCTGTCCAGGGTGAGTTTTATTGCCTCCGTCCATGTCTCTGTCTTGTTTTTCAGGCTGTCAGACTTGAACATACATTTTCAGCTTTTTATTTTTTAAAAAAAATATATTTAAATATTCACGCAGATGTTGGGAAAACATAAAAGCATTCCGAATGTTCACGGCTGATTTTCCAGCTCGGTCCCCAGCAGTGACACATGACTCTCATTTTCAACTGTGACACTGTCATCAGTCTGCAGTCACTCTCCAGTGATGTGGCCTCGTTTTAGTAAATGACGTGTGTGTGTGTGTGTCTGTGTGTGTGTGTGTGTGTCTGTGTGTGTGTTTGTCCTGCAGTAGCTTTTTAAACAACATAGATTTTGATCCTGAAGTTGCACTTTTGTCTCTGCTCCGTCTCCGTTTTGGAGGTGAAGTCACTTCTGGTTCTGGTTCTTGTGTGTGTCCAACCTTTGAATTTGCAGAAGACAAAAACACCTTCAGACTTGATTGTTCCTGTCAGTTTAAAACACTGCTGTGTCTTTGTCCGTCCTGCTCGTCCCCTCACACACACACACACACACACACACACGCTTGTCTCTTCCTGCCATGAATCTCAAATTTACTGAGCGTAACTTCATTCCACTTGTTCCTCTGGGAAACACTGGTTCTTCTGCGACTAACTCAAAGTTTTTACCTCGGTTTCTCTCCCGAGAAGCGGTTTGGAAGCTGATACTCGCTGTCTGAGACGTTTCTCTGCGAGATCGCAGTCTTGTTTTGTTTATTTAGAAACCTCGTATCCATGGTGACGTTGCTTTTGTTTTCCCAGGGAGCTATAAGCTTTTCGTGCTTTTAATCCAGAAAGCCGCTCTTTTCCCCCTAATATAAGCAAATTGACTTTAATTTATTACTGACTTTCAGGCCGATTTCACCCTGAACACACTATAATTCCCCCACAATCTGAGGAGAAATCTGTTACGGGAAGTCGGCTGGTGCCGATGTTTGGCGTCAGTACTTTCTAAGTGGAACAAATAAGAGAAATGAGTCGAGTGAAACGAGCTGCAGCTGTGTGAGTGTGGATAAGTCTGTTTTTCTCACCACCACCACAGCTCTATTCTACCTGGCATACCGCGTAAATGGCACCTTATCGTAAATATTTCTTCTCATTTTTTACATACAATACAGTGCACAGCGTGCGTGAAAAAATATTGTCTCAGGGCCCAGTTTCCTGGAACAATTTCTCCAGCCTTTAAAATATGACAGGAAACTTCAAAATCCAAATAAAGACAAAAAAAAAATCGCCTTATAATGATCCAAAAAAAACCCTCTAACAACAGCAAACAAGTGCTAACTGAACAACAGCCCAGTTTGGTCAAATCATTCGACGTTAAAAGACAGATTTGGGCCAAAGGTTTATTCAAAATAAGGTTTATTTTCCTCTCATATGGTGTAAATTCTGCTTCCATCAGTGTTGCAGCACTTGCATGACCTTGGAATAGAAGCTTTCATTCTGACAGTGAGAAGAAGTCGTCAACGCTGCCTTTTTGTCTCTGGCTCAAAGTGGCCGGCCCAACATTCACCCTGGGTTTGGAAACGTTCAAGAAAACCAGCTGGATCTGCTTTAAAACATGCCAAGTTCTCCTGCGACAGGACCGGCCCGGTGTTCTTTTGATCCCGGGTCCAAAACTGTGGCACCAACGCAGCGTAAACCTTCGACGCGCCCAGTTTGTTCTGCGGAACGTTCTCTAATCTTTCACAGGTGATGTTGTCTGTCTGATTGACCGTCCACCGTCTGTCCTCCATCACCATGTGGTGGGCAACGTGAGCGTTTACTCGGGTGGAAGGACGTCCAGACCTTCGGTCATCTTCAAGGTTCTCCTTACCCCGTTCACAAAATGTCTCCAGTACTAATATTCAATATTTAATTATCTGGACTCATCTGTGGGGAAACCATGACGTTAGTGTCATGAAAGGTCAAATTTAACACACACCAAGTTTCAGAACTTCTGCATTGTTTTGGTCATTACAATAAAGTCCACAGGGGGGCGATAGACAGAAGTCCTGCACTGGACATTTCCGATTTATTTATTTGCGTATAATAGTATTGTTGATTAAAATGTGCAGAATGTAAAGAAATAACGATGGAAAAACTTGGTCCTTTTCATGGAAAATCATAAATATTTTTATTTAAAGAGGTTCAGTTGTTCGTCTGTCGGAGGCAGCGTGATTAGTCGAGGACAAACCTGTCGGCTCCTCTCAACTTTAACGTTAATTATTTACAAGCTTTAAAAAGATAAAACTGGAGGGAAGATGTAGTGAAGAGAAGAGTTTGAATCCTGGCTCTGCCGCCAGCCAATTTTCTGAATCAGTGAAGCTCGTTTTGATGCGTTTTCTTCATCCAAAAGGGTGAAAAATAAATTTTGTCTGGTTGGTAGTGTAACTGTTTAACACAGTTTCTATTTTGCACCGTCTGTAAGAGACTCCGATGCAGACGAGGGTCCAGATCGGACTGAGTGATGAAATGTTTGCACAGACGCTGACGAGTGCGGAGGGTCAGTGCGTCTGTGGGGAACTGGCCCCATTCCATTTCCCTCCACCTGTGATTGATATCCGTCCACTGATCGGCCCTCGGGGTCAGGGGCCGATCGACCATGATGTCGGAACGGTGCGGCCGTTTAAAAAAACCTCGAGAAATGGGAGGAGTTAACCTTCATTTGGACGAGGATGTCATGAGGAGCAGGTTTAGGAGTCGCTGCTGAAGATTGACAGTCTCTAAAAATCACTGAAATGTTCAGAGAGAGAAATGGTTTTATTTCCACATCTTAACGCAGACTCACACAAACCATTATTTTTGTCTCCAATGACCTCTTGCTCTTCCTGTTCACATAGATGCTTCGCAACAGAATATAAATAAAGTTAATAATTCCAATTATTTGTCATTAAAGTCTATGGTAGATACAATTTAGATAGATACTATTTTTCTAAACTTGAATGAGCCTAAGAGAAAACTAAACTTTTCTGCTTTCTGTATTTGAAAACTCATTCCCATTCACATCCATCCTCAGCTAGACTAATGTTACCTGAGTTTTTACTGCCCACATTTTATTTTAAAGGCGAGAAATCCCAAACTCCTTTAGTGTCTCACCGTTAGAGGTCACTAATTCTTACACACTGAACCTAAAAGTCATGTTTTAAGGTGTTGTCTTGTCAATAATGCAGGACAGAGCCAACATTTATGGAAGATTTATTGATTTAGTTTGGTAAAAACAACCTAAAAGTGGAAATAATTCGACCCTTTGTATACCCCAGGCTCTGGTCAGTGCCCTCTAGTGTGTGTGTTCACAGAACAGGACTATTTCGTCCAAAAGTCGCATAGAAAACTATTTTTAGCAGCAATTTAAATACATTAAAACAAAAATGTGATTTTTTTTCAATGGAAAAAATCCCTAAATGCTTCATGGAAAAGTGGATTTTCCATGATGCAGCTCCAACTGGCTCTTTAATTGTGTTTTCTCTGCAGCTGAAGAGGAAAAATGTGAATCTTTCTGCTCTCGTCTCCACTTTTTTTTTTTTTTTTTTTCCTGTCAAACAAACTTTTCAGACAAATCTGACATTTTCCTTAACTTCCCTGCAGTCAGACGAGTGCTACTGTCGGTGTGTGTGTGTGTGTTGTGAAACGCTCGGTTGAACACAGCCCAGAGTTTACAGTATGTCGATTCTGTGGGCCTTTTTTTTTTTATTATTTTATTTTACCCAGAATCCTCTGGAGAGTCTTGCCAGGGTCACTGCCTCTGTGTTTGTCAGAGTCGGGATCAGCAGTGGATTCTGGGAACATCCAGAACACTGAACGTTTTTATGTCTGACGCCGCTCCGGGAATAGCAGCGTTCCCGTCGGAGCGATTACGCTTCCAGAGGACGAGTCTCGGCAGACGTCCCGATGTCTTTGTCTGCAGATCCTGGAGACTCGTTCCAACATTGATTAAAAGAGGAGTAAAGAGTCCAGCCGAGGACGAGGGGCGAGGTTTTACAGAGTCAAATATAAAAATGTCTCGCTCTGCGTCTCAGGAGGAGACTCTTTTGTTCTTCCCCTTGATACGTTTTACTCCTATAACGCAAAATTTAGACGCATTAAATATACATTTACTTCTACTTCCAGGCGCTGTATATTTAGTTTTAACAATAAACATGGGAATTTAAGTGACTCTGAGAGGGGTTTTTAGGGTTTCTGTAATACTATACTGTGAGGTTTTTACTCCATGTTTAGTCACAACTAATGGAGGTGAGCAGAGTCATCCATACAAACCTGAAATTTAAATATTATGGGACAAATCAGTTAAGTCATACAGTGTCAAAGTTTATATAAATATAAATAACGATACCCTATAAAAGCTGTGTCTGTACTATAATATTAACCCCTAGAGCCGAGACGGATACTGGGCAGTGTTGAATAAATAGTAGATAACAAAAAGAAATATTGAATAATATTCAATATTAAAATGACAAAAATAATAATTTATAAATAAATAAATAACAGTATATAAGGGTAACTACTCTAACGAGAAACAAGTTAGAGCAAGGAGCAACAACAAATAGCTACCAACAAAGAAGCTAACGCACACAAGCTAACAACAGACAAACCAACAGAACACAAACAGACAACCCACTAGTCAGCAACAAACAAGCTAACACACAAACATGCTACTAACAAACAAGGTAATATGCAACAACAGAAAAGCTAACAACAGACAAACTGACAACCTACACAACGGTTAATACACACACAAGCTAACAACAAAGAAGCTAACACGCAAATATGCTACCAACAAAGAAGCTAACACAAACAAGCTAATAACCTGCTATAAACAAGCTAATACACAAATATGCTAACAACAAACTAGTAAACAACAAATAGACTAACACAAAAACATGCTACAGACAAGCAAGATAACACACAATCAAGCTAACTACGTAACAACAGCTCATACAAAAGCAGGCTATACCAACAAACAAAAGCTAACAATAGCTACATAAAACAAAAAACAAGCTAACTTTCTAGCTAGATAAATCAGAACAAAAATGCAGCTGACTAACTGTTGTTTCTTCCTGTCGACGTTTTTCTCGTTCATGGCGGAAGAGGAAATGTTCGCTGTCATCACAGCGCGATCAGTGTTCGCGCAAAATATCAGGAGAGAAGTTTGTTCACGACAAACAATGTCAAACGAAGATCAAGTCTGACTTAAAATCACAACAACAACAGGCTAAAATAATCCACAATGTGTCCAGGTGTAATTCTGGCATCAAAGATGTTTTGCTTCTCTTTTACTTATGTAGAATATTTAAATTTAATTAAGAAGAAACACACCAGCTCAGGTTGTGTCACAGATTTTTTACACCTGCTGCCGTTTTTCTACACAGTTATTTCTGGAAGGTTTCTGATCCGTGATAATGTGACCTTTACTGTGTTGGAGGGAAGAAGCAAAACTCATTTTAAAAAGTTTTTAGCCTGTTGGGTCTTTGACACCAACACACAAACATCATTAGTGAGATTGTTCCCACTTTATGTTATTCTGCTTCTTCTTATGCCGCCATTTAAGTGTCCGTTCCACATAACGTAACGTTAGAAACTTCATTCAAAAAATCAAAACCTCCAAGTCAATTGTAACATTATTTTGTCGTAATTTTAAATGAAATATTTCATAATTTCCTAAATATTCAATGCTTTTTTCCAATTTTTTTTTCACTATTCAATTTCTTCAGAAATGACCTTCTCTGGTAATCATCATCATCATCAACAAATTTAAGTGTCCGTTCCACATAACGTAACGTTAGAAACTTCATTCAAAAAATCAAAACCTCCAAGTCAATTGTAACATTATTTTGTCGTAATTTTAAATGAAATATTTCATAATTTCCTAAATATTCAATGCTTTTTTCCTAATTTTTTTTCACTAGTAAAATTAATTCACGACTTCTTCAAAAACACACATTTTCAGCAAGTTCCACATACGTCACCATAGAAACTCCATTCAAATTGACTCCATTCACTGATATCAATTCAAAGCAGGACGGCAGATTGGCGTCAGCTCGGAGCAGAAGGAAGTAATCCCACTGCAATTTCTTCAGAAATGACCTTCTCTGGTAATCATCATCATCATCAACAACAAGGTATTTCCTCTCAGAGAACGGTCGCTCACTGGGTATTTTCTCTTTATCCAGAGCGTGAAAAGAGATATAAAAGACTCACACCAACAATCACGTCACATAAGATATTTGCATTAACGAGCGGCGGAACAGGTGTGAGTTGTAAAAGTGTGTATGTGTGTTCATGTTGGAAATGTCGCTTTACATGAACGGGATGTCGCGTAATCTTAACCCCTGCGCAAACGCACACACACACTGGTTTCACTGACTTCCATTCATCTCCTGGAGACTTACTCTAACCTTAACCATAATTACTAGTGCCCTAACCCTAACCCTGACCCTAACCTTAATCTAACTTTAAAACATGTCTTCACCTTAAAATGGAGTCATTTACGTTATGGGGACTTGATTTTTGTCCCCATAAGGAAGACACGTCCCCATAATGATTGATTGATTGATTGATTGATACTTTATTAATCCCAAGCTGGGAAATTGAAATATCACATCCATATACCACATAACATAAAATCAATTAGTCCACAATTATTACAAGTTGAACGTAATAATGGCACACGTCAGAATTATACATACAGCACATAAACATTTGACTGTGTATGTAACCTAAAATTTTGAACAGTCCGTCATCCAAATAGAGGCATTATGGATATGTGGCATCGCAGCGGGAGTGACAGAGACAGATTTTTTGTCCCCATAAGGAAGACAAGTCCCCATAATGTGTGTGGAGACACATTTAGGTCCCCACAACATAAGGAAGACCAGCTACACACTGATCTTACTGAGGACACATGGACATAATACATTCCTTAGCCCCTTACCCTAATCTTAACCATCACAACTAAATACCTAACCCTAATCTAAACCCAATTCTAACCCTGAAACCAGGTCTGAAACCTGAAAAGGCCCTTTAAAGAAGTGAGGACCAGACAAACTGTCCCCAAAAAGACTAACTTTAAAACATGTCTTCACCTTAAAATGGAGTCATTTACGTTATGGGGACTTGATTTTTGTCCCCATAAAGAAGACAAGTCCCCATAATGTGAGTGTGGAGACACATTTAGGTCCCCACAACATAAGGAAATACCAGCCACACACACACACACACAGCACTGTGTTGCATTTGTATCACAAGGCAAATACAGACTGTCTGTTCTGCACATGATTGAGCTCTTTTTACCCAGAGGACATTAGCACACACACGCACACACGCACACACGCACACACACACACACACACCAGGTGAGTAAACACTCCCTGAATTCAATCTGTGATTGTTTGTTCATGTCCTTTGGGTGAGAGGCACAGTCTCATTCTGTGTGTGTGGAGGTCACAGGGCAGATGAAGTGTTCTGTATGCAGCTCCACATACAGACAAGGAGGATAAAGCATTCAATTAATTCCAGTCTAAGTTTAAACTTTAAGCTTCTCAAACCTTTTTCATGAATTGTGAAACAGCTCAGCAGTTTTTAGTTTTTTTTTTTTTTTTTTTTTTTTTTAAAAGGTTTTATTTCTAACGATTTAAAGCTTATGCTCTATAGCTGACAGCATGAGTGCATGCAGGGTGGTGCCCAAATCCACTTATACTCATTTAACACTGGTGCTGGCAGGATATTTTTGGCATTATTGATCAATAGTTCCATTATAACCTTATATAATAATATAATATATTAATCTAGACTCTGAGGAAAAAGAGATTTTAGCCACGCCACACTATGTCATTTTAATTCTGTGATATAGTAATATGTTCATGTCTTTATCTCACTGTTAGAAAGACTTTTTCCAATAGAAAGCTGAAGTTTGTAAACCACTCACTCTCCCACACCAAAGTCCATAGAGAAAATCAATGATTTTAGCTCAGAGGGACACAGGAGCTGTTGGTCTACTGCTGCCTCGTGTGGCCACTTTGTGTCACTGAGGTAAATCTGAACAAAGGATTTCAAACACTGAAGTGACAAAATAAGACATTTGANNAGACATTTGAACTTAGTGATGGAGGCAGCAGTGGATCAACAACTCCTGTGTCCCTGTGAGCTAAAATCACTGATTTTCTTTATGGACTTTGGTGAGCAGTATACAGATACTTATATTTTTCCAGGTAAGTAAATGCTAGCCTATGGCAGTAGCTGTCTCTCAGATCCCTTGATTTTGAAGTTCATCCAACAGGAAAGTGAAGTTTGTAAACCACTCACTCTCCCACACCAAAGTCCATAGAGAAAATCAGTGATTTTAGCTGACAGGGACACAGGAGCTGCTGGTCTACTGCTGCCTCGTGTGGTCACTTTGTGTCACTGAGGTGAATCGTTACGAAGGATTTTAAAAGCTGAATTTAATAAACAACATAATTCAACTTAGTGATGGAGGCAGCAGTGGATCAACAACTCCTGTGTGATGTGATGTTAAAAACATTGATTTTCTCTATGGACTTTGGTGTGGGAGAGTGAGTGAGTGAGTGGTTTGTAAACTTCAATTTCCTGTTGGAAAAGTCTGTATGACAGTGAGACTTGTGTAGATTTTATCGAATAAAGCAGAATATAATCAGTTATAACACAGTACAATACGATAACATTTTGGGATGAATTATCACAGCTGTCGATCACAGGAGTTGTCGATCCACTGCTGCCTCCATCAGTAAGTTCTAATGTCTTATTTTATTAATTCTGTGTTCAAAATGCTTCGTTCAGATTTACCTCAGTGACACAAAGTGACCACACGAGGCAGCAGTGGACCAGCAGCTCCTGTGTCCCTGTCAGCTAAAATCACTGATTTTCTCTATGGACTTTGGTTTGGGAGAGTGAGTGGTTTACAAACTTCAGTTTTCTATTGGAAAAAGTCTTTCTAACAGTGAGATAAAGACGTGAACATATTGTTAAGATATACTATATATTTTAAGTGTAATTTTCATCGTCATCATCAGCTTTCTGCAGACCGTCCTGTGTTGTCCTCCGAGGGGAAATAAGAACAGACGGAGTCTCTCATTCTGTTTGAGCGTTGGTGAACGAGGCCACGGCTTCATTTGCCCTCTTGCCTTACGACGCCGGCTTCATCTGAATACAAAGCAGCTGCAGCCATTTTCCCCTCTCTGAGAAGCACAGAGGAATGATTTGGTGTTACAGTACAGCCCGAGGCAACGCCACCTCTAATCCACACACCGAAGAGGAAAATACATCTGAAAAGCACCTTAATTAATCCGCGGAGCCCATTTAGTTCAGTCAGAGCCTAAAATAGATGAAACTCAACAAGCTAATGAACATGGCAATGTGTGGTTCAGCTGTTGTTTCCCAGCAGCTGGAGAATCAACTCAAGGGAAAAGTTCACTTTGAAGGCAGCGGCACAAACGTGTAAACTCATATATATACGTTTCACTGAAGGTTAGAAAACACAAGTGTCAAATGTGCAGTATTATCCATAAATGCTGCAGTGGGCCCTTTAGTTTGTTGTATTTTATCAGATTTTTATAGCATTTAATTGTAATTTTATGATGTGTAAAGAAAAATTCTAGCTTTCTTCATGTCCTTATTATTGATTCTGTTTCTTCCCACGCTTTTATTTTTACACTACACTTGAGAATCCTGCATAGAAATTCCTCATACTGTTACTGTACGTGTACTATGGCCAGTAAAATCTCTTGAAGCTTGAAGATCTGAATTGCGAGTGCATTTCTCTGTAGGTTAATGATGGAACACATTTTTATCACGTATTTGATGTGACTCATAATATTTCTTAAAGCCCATATTAACAAACTAAAGCTACCGTTACCAGTGAATTTTAATCGGGAATGAAATGAAGTTGTGCAGCAACAGTTTTGTAGAAAGTTGGCGTCGCACACACTGGTGCCCTTAGTAAGTCACCTGTGATTGGACAGATATGGCAGACAACGGCAAAGTCGACCAAAGTCAACCCCTTCCATTTTGAAATATAACACCCTACAAACCAGATTGTCTTCAGAAATGCTTTATACTGTTGTTGTAGCTAATTTAGCTTCTGTCATTGTAGCTTTAGTTACTGTTATTCAAGCTACTGTTGTTGTAGCTGTAGCTGTCATTGAAGCTGTTGTTTTAGCTGTAGCTACTGCTATTGTAGCTATTGTTGTTGATGTACCTACTGTCGTAGCTGCTTTCGTTGTAGCTGTCATTGTCGTTGTAGCTGTTATAGCTGTAGCTACTGTTGTAGCTATTGTTGTTGTAGCTACTGTTGCTGTAGCTGACATTGTTGTAGCTGTAGCTACTGTTATAGCTGTAGTTGTAACTACTGTCATAGTTGTAGCTGCTGTCATTGTAGCTGTCATTGTTGTAGCTGTCGTTGCAGCTGTTGTTGTTGCTACTGTCATTGTAGCTGCTGTGGTTGTAGCTGTTGTTGTTGTAGCTACTGTCATTTTAGCTCCTGTCATTGTTGTAGCTGTAGCTGTAGTTGTATCTACTGTCATAGTTGTAGCTACTGTTATTGTAGCTTTAGCTGTTGTTGTACTGTCATCGTAGCTGTCATTGTTGTAGCTGTTGTTGTTGCTACTGTCATTGCAGCTGCTGTTATTGTAGCTTTAGCTGTTGTAGCTTCTGTCATCATAGCTGCCGTCATTGTTGTAGCTGTAGCTGTTGTTGTAGCTACTGTTGTTGTAGCTCCTGTCACTGTTGTAGCTGTAGCTGTAGTTGTAGCTCCTGTCATTGTTGTAGCTAATGTTATTGTAGCTGTAGCTGTTGTTGTAGCTCCTGCCATTGTTGTAGCTGTTGTTGTAGCTACTGTTGTTTTAGCTGTAGCTACTGTTGTAGCTGCTATGGTTGTAGCTGTTGTTGTAGCTACTGTCATAGTTGTAGCTACTGTTATTGTAGCTGTAGCTGTTGTTGTAGCTCCTGTCACTGTTGTAGCTGTAGCTGTTAAACTGCAGGTGTCATGGCGTCGTCCTCCTTCATGGACGCGCCGTCTTTTCATGTCTCTGTGGGAGTTTTCCCAACACGAGAGCGACTACTGTGTCTCCATAGAGACCACACATCCAACTGTGTCCTGTCACGGAGGCTAATTGGTTAATGAAGTGCATGATGACACCCGACCAAAATGACAGAGAGGCAAAGAGAGAGAGTATGAAGGAATGTGGCTGTCACACACATTTTTATTTAATTTCACCCTCCCTCTCCCGTCACCTCCCCCTGTTCCCCTGCCTCCCTCCTTCCTCCCCCCTCGGTAATCAGTTCTGCCTTAATCAATTAGCAGGATGAGGAGCAGCGGAGGGAACAGGTGCAGCTAAATGTTAATGAATTCCTCCGTGAACATTGTCACAGTAACACTCGCTGAATATTTAAACTGCTCGTTGACCCGATCACTTACACACACACACACACACACTAACACACACACTCCATCATCGTGCATTAATACTGCCATGATCAGATTTTCTTTGTTCATTTTAATATCTTTTTTTATATATGTATAAAATATTAAAGTTCTTTTGCTCTTCATCGTGTTTCCTGTCCCTCAGGACCACAATGGAGATGAGTCACGTTACATTTTTGTTTCATCCTGAGGTATTTTCAGTGTTCTGAGTAAAACATTTTGTATACATTTATTTACAAATTTCCAATAAAATCAATCAATTAACAATTCATTAATTAAGAAATTATGATAATGATAAAATGCTCATGAACCAGTTTTGAATTATCTGAAAATTCAAGTCAAATGTTCTAGAAAATGTCTCCCCCCCCCAAAAAAAAACAAGAATTACAGGCTAACTGCTAATTGGTTTGTGTGAAATTAGCTCAAGAAAAATTTGTCAACTTCAGAAATGAGGTAAGTTGAGTAAGTTCAGGTCATTTAGCCTGAACGCACCATAACTCGCATTACTAACACAAGTTAACACACCGTGTGAAAACCCCTATGGGGTGCTAATGCTAATGCTAACAAGGTTTGTGGTAAATATAGTCACACACTAATAGCGTCGTCCTCCATTTTGGTTTCTAGCACGTGATTAGCTTTAGCGGCGCCATTTAAAGCTGAATTTTTCAAACATTTGACTCTCATTGCGCAAAGAGGGACAAACCACGAATGAGCGAAAGATAAAATATGTGATGAGACGAAGAAAAGGCGACGCCGGTTCATTTGTTAAAACATTAATCCTGATTTATTACACGCAAACACACACATATGCAGTCATGTGTAGTTTTATATTGATGGCAGCCGCCTCCCAGAGCAGAACACACAAGAGGCCGAGCAAACATCTGTGTGTGTGTGTGTGTGTGTGTGTGTGTGTGTGTGGGAGTCAGAGGTGGGTTGTTAACATGCAAATAAAGTAATTAAGATTCACACAACACACACACACACACACACCACAACATAAACACAAACACACACACACAGGAAATTCAAAACCACTGCAGTCTTTTACAGCTCAAAACAAAGACGCCGGTGGTTTACACTGTAAAAATATACGTTTAACTTATCCCAGCTTTAATGAGACCGACTGTGGTCGCCTTGACGACCTGAACCACAAAGCTGTTTGTTATAATCAGGTTACAACCATTTTTATGTGTTAACCAACACAGTCAAGCTGTGCTCACACTGAACATGAACAGTTTTATATACGTATTTTTTTTCAATTTCATTTTATCAGTAATTCTGTTCTGATTTTAACCCGTTCCTCTTTTCCTGCAACACTTTTACTTCACTACTTTTCAATATTGCTTCTCTAGTTGACAGTAATCGGTTTGATTGATTTGTTTGATTAGTTGATCTTTTCATTGGACTTCATTTTGTTTGTATATTCTGTGAACGAATTACATTTTTGCACTGTTTGTCTTCACAGATTTTTCATACTGTGAGGTTTGTACAACAGAACTCCATTCCCAGCGCTGGTTTCAAGTGTTGAGTGCGAACTTTAAATCCATGGAGATCCAGCAAATAACACACAGAATTTGACAGGCCGAATATATCTGATCCTTATGCTGCCCCCTGCTGAATTTCACCGGTATCTTTCAAATTTCTGAGTAACTTTTCCCTTGTTCTCCTCCAGAGAACGCTTAATTAAACATCATTATCGGCAGTTAAGGGGAAACTTAAGGGAAGCTTACAACGATTGTGTCCCTAATGAAAAAAACATCAGTAAGAAGTCGCAAAAATCATTTAAAGTCAAAAACAACGTCCAAATTGGCCAAAATCAACCCCCGCCATTTTGATTAATTGCACAGACCATATTGTTTTTAGAGAGGTTTTCATTTTCAAAGACCATCATGACCATGACCAACTGGAATCACAACACTGAAAAAAAACCCATCCAGCTCTCAAAAATACAAACATAAAACAGAGTTTTTGAGAAGATGGAAGGCAAAAATAAGTGGCTGCGTGTACACTGACCAGTGGAAGTGATGACTCTACAAACAGAATCCACCTCTGCCGTCGTCAGGGTCTTTGGTAATCTGGTCCAATCTGTCCGCCAACAGTTTCGGTCGGGGACGTCCACCGTCTTCACTGTCTATGAAAACGGCCTCTGAAGAGACCGGTGCCATATTGTCTGTTGGTTATGTACTGGACGTGAACAACGGTACTGGAGCTCCCGTCATGTTTTGGTCATATTTGTCTTTCTTTGTCTTCCAGAGCATCAAGGTGTCATGGCAGCCTCCCGTGCGCAGCGCCCAAAACGGCATCATCACCGCCTACAAGATCAAATACAGGAAGACTGGTCGCCGTGGAGACCAGGAGGCCATCGAACCCAACAACTTCTGGTACCTGTTCACAGGTGCGGCTCGGCACAGATCGCCCAATCTCATGTTGCGTTTGTTTGAATTTGTAGTTTCAGGTCGTTTACTTTCATATAGTTTAACCGTGGACAAAGTCTCTGGTTGTTTTTAGCAGCAGATTCATTTCGTCGCGTCTCATTGGAGTAAGTTTGTCCTTCTGTTAGCAACTTCCTGTTTGCAGGTTTTGACGGATCAATTTGAATTTTTTTGTAAGCGCCCAAGTATGTTCCCATTCAAATTTGGTAAGAATCTGCCCACTGATGGCATCACAAAAACAAACAAACAATTTTTTAAGAAATCCCCATCTCTTATAAATGGGCAGAACTGTTAAAAACAATATCATATCTTTGTCAAAATTCATCCGATTTGAACGGAATTCGGTATGTGTGTGCAGGATCTGACACTCACACACACAGCAAATTTTTAGCAGCGGCAACTTTACAAGTCACTGTTCAAATACGAATAGACGTTTATTTATTTTAAAAATCTCAACTTTGACATTTCTCAGCGATGAAATTCTTTGATGAAATTCTTTGACACATGTCATGTGACGTCAGGCTCGGTTGGTTCATGCATGAGGGAAACCGTATCATCTGTCCGTGTTCTCACCTGACATTACAGCGAATTTTGTCTACAGAGATCGTACTCAGTGAGGACGTCAGTCCACCTGGTAAACCTGTGGTAGATGTGAACGCACGCGAGGCTAGCACATTAGCTATCTTGCAGCGCAGTGTGAACATTTGTGTTCGGGTTTCACCTGGATCTGATGCAGCCATTTTAAATGGTTCAGTCCCGTTGAAGAGGACCAGATGTGTATGTCTCTGTGACATCGTTACAGATCAGGATGAATGTTGTCATGCTTATGGTAACGTTCTATACAGATCCAGAACGTTCTTCTGGATTCAGTGGATCAAAATTATCAACCTTTCAGGTGCTGGTCTGTAAAACACAGGATGACACTTTTTTTTTGCAACAATTTTGACCAAAATCTCTCTCTTATATTGAATAAATAACTATGCTGAATGTGTATCGTTTCCATGTAAATGTATGAGAGGAAAGAAGAATGTTTTCACCTGAGGCTGACAACATGAACGTTCTGTGTGTGTGTGTGTGCATGTGTGTGTGTGTGTGTGTGTGTGCGTGTGTGTGTGCGTGTGTTCTTGTACTTGTTGCAGAGTGAGGACCAAAGATCATATAAACACCTGCAAAGTGAGGACATTTTGACAAAGTGAGGTCATTTTGTCTGGTCCTCCCTTTTTTCACCCCTTAAAGGTGCTTTTTCAGGGTTAAGACCTGGTTTTAGGGTTAGGGTTAGAATTGGGTTTAGGTTAAGGTTAGGGTTAGGGGCTGGAGAATGTATTATGTCTATGAGGGTCCTCACTCTGATAGAAGCGCAAACGTGTGTGTGTGAATGTGTGGGCGACACAGTCTACACAGTCATTGTTTGGTTTTTTTCCTCTTGTATTTGCATTATTGTACATCTACGTGTGTGTGCGTGTGTGTGTGTTCAGATTGTGCGTATTCAAACCGCCACTAGCTATAATTTCAACCTGAGGTTTGCAGGATTTGAATGAAACTGATCTTCCTTTTCATTATTTTCCACTGATGTTTATCTTCATCTGTCTTCATCGCGCAGGAATTCATTCCCCAGTGACAGATGTGTGTGTGCGTGTGCGTGTGTGTGTGCGTGCGTCTGCAGGCCTTGCTGTCGGCACTAATCACCTCTTTTTACCGTCTCAGAATAAGAAAAACACCGAATTTCAATAAATAAGATTATAAAAAGCCACTGCAGCTTCACGGAGGAGATTAAACTTTGCCACATTTATCATTTATTAAGCCGCCGTGCTCCCATCAGCTTGTTTAACATAATTTTAAAAATGTTTACAGAGGAACAGAACATTTAGGATTGCGAGGCGTGATTAATAAACACATTTCATACTTAGAAAACGATTATGAAATCTATTGTTTAAGCCTCTAAGCTCAATTTATCGCCTGTTAATGACTGAGCCTCAGTGACTTTTAATGCTTAAACACCAGTCAAGTTACAAATCTACTGGATGGTGTGGGATTTTTGGGCTGCAAATAATGATTCTTTTCATCCTCAGTTTATCTGTCGATTAGTTATTCGGTTAATCGATTTGTTTTTTTGGTCCAGTGTTTGTCAAACGTGGAAATGATGATGTTCTCACACGTCTTTGATTCTGTCTCAGTAATTTCTTAATATTATTAGAACAAAACTTGCCTGCCAAGATCCTCTTTAGGTGAAAAATAAGAACAATTTCCCTGAAGTTAGACTTATTTTTGTAAATGTTTGCAGTGTAATTATGTTTGTCATGCAAACGAGTTCTCATGGAGCTTCAGCAAAGGCTTCTGCAGTTCTGTTGTACCTGTACAATGACAATAAAACCTTTTTTTTTTTTTTAATTGCATGCTATTATTCTATCCAAGTCAAATGTATTATTGCTATTTGGTAATTTTGTCATTGTTGACAATTCTGTCTCTCTGTGTCCAGGACTGGAGAAAGGCAGTCAGTACAGTTTCCAGGTTTCTGCCATGACGATCAATGGAACCGGTCCAGCCAGTGACTGGTTCACAGCCGAGACGCCGGAGAACGACCTGGACGGTAAGAGACGAGAGAGAGAGAGACGAGAAAGAGGCAGCGGCAATCTGTTCAACAGCATGTAAATATCTCCCGTGTCCCAACACTCATAAATATTTAACCAGTTAAGAGCTGAGATGGATGGAGGGAGGGATGATTTGCCTCCGGGGGAGGAACGGAGGAGACGGAGGAGGAGGAGGGGGAAGGGAATTCCTGAAGACAAGAGGGGGAGCAGCTAAAGGACGGAAGATGAAAGTCGAGGAAAAAGACGGCGTCAGTTCTCCTACAAACATGAATCCGTGACTTCACGTCCGTCATCCGTCGTTTATAAACGGTTCTTAAACGTTTAATAGAGGATTTATGAGGTCATCACACACCCTAACCCTAACCCACAGACGCAGGGACATGTATACAAATGTATCCACATGAACATAAATGACACTTAGCTTTGGCCATAAATCTTCTGTTCTTACACGAGCCTTATTGTGGACATTCAAACAAAAACCTGGACAGTGTTGAAGAAGATTTTAAAAGAAATGATGAATATAATTATTTTATATAACGTCTTTTTATTTTTGGTTTGTGGATCCATTTGTTTTATTCCGAGCGATCAGATCAGCTTATGCTACTTTATGCCCCGCCCACTTTCTCTTTGCTAGGATTTGTTCGCTTGGATTGCGCTCATTCTGAAACTTTTATTTTTATTTATTTATTTATTTATTTACTCATCTCACCAGTAAAAAAGCTTTCATGAAATTATCAGGTTAATCAATTTAAGCAAATGATGCTAATTCCGTGTTCTTGCTTTTCCCAAAATTCTTGTCTTTGGATCAACTTTGTATGAAATCTGATTGCACACACACACACACATATATATTAAAATGAATGCCATTTTATTAATATATGCTAAATGCACATGTCGTAAAACAGAACATATCTTTGGACAAGTAATTATATCCGTTCAGTTCGTTAAATCACTTGTTTGGTCAAAACTTGCCTGACTTTCCTTCAAGCAACAGAGTAAAGTTAATCCACACAGAGACAGAGTGGATTAAATAATCTCAAAAAAAAAAAAGATTTAAAGGCGGTCTTTAAAGTTTCCTGTCGTCACACCATTTTGTTTGATGCTGTTGAATTCATGAACATCATGTCGATATTGGAGCATGTGATCATTTGGCCCCAAGAAGGAAAGAAAAAAGAGGATAAAACAAATGTGTTTGGTTTTCGACTCGTTTTTACTAAGGGAATTAGCAGAGTTGACCTCGGGCTGAGGACGCTCTGGTCAGCAGGAAACCGCGGAGATAAAAACATAAACACATCCATGCTAACTGTGTTTCCTGTTAGCATGGGACAGAGGGAGACACAAATCTCATTTGGATGGATTATCACTCAATAAAAGGATGTGGAGCATTTCCCTCCCCGAGGACCGAGACCGTGCTAATCTGATCTAATCTGATGCCAAGGAATAACGCAAAGTGTCAGGGCTTATTTGAGTTTAATACAAAGCTAACAAGTTTAGCATCTGTTTAGCTGGGTTAGCGTCTGTTAGCTGTGCGGACCAAGATTAGCTTTTTTTGTGGTTGGAAGAGATACAGACAAATAGAGATAAACCATCTACAGAGGCTCACTGGCTGCCAGCAAGCTAACAAGGAAAACTGATTTGTAGCCAATGAACAAAAGGCTCAGCTAAAAAAAATGTACATCTGCTTAAGTCTATGATATCTTAAGAACATGTTCACGTCTTCATCTCACTGTTAGACAGTTTTTTTTTAATAGGAAACAAGAGTTTGTAAACCACTCACTCTCCCACACCAAAGTCCATAGAGAAAATCAGTGATTTTATTTTACTTTGCTGAACACTGGAGTTGTTGATCCACTGCTGCCTCCATTAGAAAGTCAAATGTGTTAAATTGTGAATTTTGTGTTTGGAATCGTTTGTTTAGATTCACCTCAGTGACACAAAGTGACCACACGAGGCAGCAGTAGACCAGCAGCTCCTGTGTCCCTGTGAGCTAAAATCACTGATTTTCTCTATGGACTTTGGTGTGGGTTAGGGTTAAGGCTTATCTAATAAAATCTATGTTAGTTTAAGTCTACAAAATCTTAAGAACATGTTCACGTATTTATCTCACTGTTAGACAGTTTTTTTAATAGGAAACAAAAGTTTGTAAACCACTCACTCTCCCACACCAAAGTCCATAGAGAAAATCAGTGATTTTAGCTCACAGGGACACAGGAGCTGCTGGCCTACTGCTGCCTCGTGTGGTCACTTTGTGTCATTGAGGTGAATCTAAACAAACGATTCCAAACACAAAATTCACAATTTAACACATTTGACTTTCTAATGGAGGCAGCAGTGGATCAACAACTCCAGTGTTCAGCAAAGTAAAATCATTGATTTTCCTGATAGACTTTGGTGTGGGAGAGTGAGTGGTTTACATAGAAATGCAAACTTCAGTTTACAGAAGAAAAAGGTTGTTTAATAGTGATAAAAAAAACAAATTTTTAACTATCATAGACTTAAGGATTTGAAATTATTTAAAATCTGTACATTTTATTGGGTCCCCACCGGCAGCCATTTTGTTTCCTGTTGGTTCTTGGCACACAGCTGTTAACAACACCTCAAAAGAAGCCCGAACTGTCCCTTTACAAAGCAATCTTTTTTCTCCTTTGGTGTAATGTTTTGTCATTTTTGTGCTTTTGCAGAGAGTCAGGTACCAGACCAGCCCAGCTCTCTGCACGTCAGGCCGCTGCCCAACAGCATCATCATGTCCTGGACTCCGCCCCTCAGCCCCAGCATCCTGGTCCGTGGTTACATCATCGGCTACGGAGTGGGAAGTCCCTACGCGGAGACGGTCAGGGTGGACAGCAAGCAGAGATACTACTCCATTGAAAACCTGGGTGAGGAATGAGGGGGGGGGGGGGGGGGGGGGGGGGGGGGGGGGGGGGGGGGCACAGAACCAGCGCCAGAACCATCAGTTTAGACTGAGTCAGCAAGTCAGAGATGAGTCTGCAAGGGGTTTTAGCCCACCCTAGCACTCAGAAAGATACAGCTACAAACCAAAAGCTAATTTCTATAGTCTTTTAATTTATTATAAGACTTTAAGATTATACTTATAGATACTATAATCATTTTATAATTTTCTTATATACAAGAGTTAAAATGATTGACTTTTTAAGTTCAGTTTTTTTGTAGTGCACGTTCACAGAAGACAAGAGTTTAACCACCTAACAAAAGACTCACCTAACAAAGTCTCTGATATCGTTTTTTGCTGTTAGACAGACTTTTGCAACACAAACCTATCACTTTGTAAACCACTCATTCTCCCACACCAAAGTCCATAGAGAAAATCTACGATTTTAACATCACAGCACACAGGAGTGGTTGATCCTCTGCTGCCTCCATCACTAAGTTGAAATGTATCATTTTTGTGACTTCAGCTTTTGAAATCCTTCATTCAGATTTACCTCAGTGACACAAAGTGACCACACGAGGCAGCAGTAGACCAGCAGCTCCTGTGTCCCTGTGAGCTAAAATCACTGATTTTCTCTATGGACTTTGGTGTGGGAGAGTGAGTGGTTTACAAACTTCACTTTCCTGTTGGAAAAGTTTGTCTAACAGTGAGATAAAGACATGAACATGTTCTTAAAATATCGTAGACTTAAAGAGGTTTAGATTTTACCAGGCGAATATTCATGAACATGAAGTTTTATCAACATGGATTTCATTTTTCCGCTATTATTTTACCATATGTCCTTTGAGGCTTTTCTTTCAGCTTTTGACAGGAATAACTTTTTGAACTCTGTGTTCCCTGATTTTCCTTGACTTTTTAGTAACATTTAAGGAATTATTCTGCTGCCTTTTTTTTTTTTTTTTTTTAAACCAAAATAAAGTTTCATAAAGTCTGCCTAAATCCCTTCAAGTCACACAGACCTAAATTTAATTCTGCCTGAGAAAAAATGTAATCCTATTATTAATTGCTGTCAGGTTGTTGCTCATGTTTCAACTTACCCAGCCAAAAAAAAAAAATTTACCCAGCATGCCCCTGCCGACAAAGTGCCAATATTGACACAGCACTCCCCTGTTTCATTAATTCATTATGATGATTGAAATACCCATTTAATTATAATCAATAATTTAAAAGAATTTAATAAGGAAGCAGCTTGAGGTGGAAATTTAAATGCAGGAGCCTGAAAGAGAGAGAACATTGTGTCCCACGGCTGCAGCCACACATTTGCATGCCAAAGAAGACAATAACAAATTGGGTGATTTATTTTATATATATATATATATATATATAATGCGTAGATGAAAACTCCTGTCTCGAGTTTCATAATAGAGGAATAATGAACAAATGGAATCCACTTGCCGTGTTGTTTGCTGTCACGGGAGCAGCAGCACATACATGTTCACACCACGGCATTTTTAATTCACAGCGATCATTAATTCATGTGTCGTTGAGGCGTCTGGGGAACAGAGTGTTTGTTTTAAGTGACAGCGGGAAGTAGAGAGTGATGAGTGACGGCAGGAGACGCCGCTGGATTATAATCTGCCCCGAACGTCCACAGTCGTCCTGTTGTTGGGCTTTTTTTGTGTGTGTTTACGGCTCAGCGGCGCCAATGTTTTCAAGAATCAGTTCAATTCTGGCTAAAACGCCCCGATTTTATGTGATTTCTGATTTTGATATTTTGCTTGGTTATGAAAGAGATTTCCACAGAACTAATGCTGCAGAAATTGTGGCTCTTTCCTGAACAATGTTAATGTTTGATTTGAAACAGACAGACGGATCGACAGACAGACAGACAGAAAGACAGACAGTTCAATAGACAGACAGACAGTTCAATAGACAGACAGACAGTTCAAATATATAGACAGACAATTCAATAGACAGACAGTTCAATAGACAGACTGACAGACAGACAGTTCAACAGACAGACAGACAGACAGAAAGACAGACAGTTCAATAGACAGACAGACAGTTCAATAGACAGACAGACAGTTCAATAGACAGACAGACAGTTCAACAGACAGACAGACAGACAGACAGTTAGTTCAACAGACAGACAGACAGACAGACAGTTCAATAGACAGACTGACAGACAGACAGTTCAATAGACAGACTGACAGACAGACAGTTCAATAGACAGACAATTCAATAGACAGACAATTCAATAGACAGACAGACAGTTCAACAGACAGACAGACAGACAGTTCAATAGATAGACAATTCAATAGACAGACAGTTCAATAGACAGACTGACAGACAGACAGTTCAACAGACAGACAGACAGAAAGACAGACAGTTCAAATATATAGACAGACAATTCAATAGACAGACAGACAGTTCAATAGACAGACTGACAGACAGACAGTTCAACAGACAGACAGTCAGACAGACACTTCAATAGACAGACTGACAGACAGACAGTTCAATAGACAGACAGACAGAAAGAAAGACAGACAGTTCAGTTCAATAGATACACAGACAGACAGTTCAATAGATACACAGACAGACAGACAGACAGACCGTTCAATAGACAGACAGACAGACAGACAGACAGACAGACAGACAGACAGTTCAATAGCCAGACAAACAATTCAATAGATAGACAGACAGACAGTTCAATAAAAAGACAGACAGACAGTTCAATAGACAGACAGACAGACAGAAAGGTCATTTGCATACACAGTAACAAAAGTGTTCATATACTATGTCTGTATAATAATTATATATACTGTTTATATGTAAAACTGATGTAAATAAAGTACATAATTCTAATATAACACAGTTAATAATAATAACATTGAGGTGATGATACTCACAGTTGACGTTGCGTCTTCACATGATAACACACACACACGTGCTGGGATTCATACAGAGGATTATAAATTATTCTGTCTGTCTCTCTCTCTCTGTCTCTCTCTCTTCAGAGCCAAGCTCACACTATGTGATTTCCCTGAAGGCGTTCAATAACGCCGGCGAGGGAGTTCCACTGTACGAGAGCGCCGTCACTCGATCCCTGACGGGTAAGGTCACGCGCACACGCACACGTGCACACACACACACACACGTGTCACTGACACAGATACACAACAGTCAGCGCTGTAACATGTGAAGGACATCAAATCATGTGTCGTATCAGTCCACGCTCCGTGATGGCGGAGTCCTGTGTTGATGTTACTGTGCTTTTATTAACAGTATCTGTAAAAAACTCACAGTAAACCCAGTGACAGAATTATCAGCTGGAATTTTCCTCGCAGTTGTCCAAAGGAGAAGGTCGCTCACTTTTCCACAGTGTCAATAAAAACTGAGCTGGATTCCATCCAAACTACACCGTGACAGAGACATATAGGAGGATTTGCAATACTGACATTTTTATCATTTTTTAACATTTTGGAAGCGCGCGTGTGCGCGTTTGTGTGGGTGTGTGCGCGCCAGCCAGACTCATTAGCTCTTCCTGCCGACCACGAGCTGTGGAAGTGAGATAAATGAAACTCGCCCAACTCTGGGCCAAGTTTTATCTTATGAATTAAACAGCCAATCCTCAGCCAGCAGCATGCAGCTGACATAAATCCTTTATTATGCTCATAAAAACGCCACATTTCTGAGCTTTTCCAGCTCTCATCACAGGGGGAAGCAGCTGCAGAGACGCGGGGACGCGGGGACACGGGGACATGGGGACACGGGGACGCAGCCCATCGATGGACTGTAATCATGAGACAGGGAGGAGCTGTGACAGCAGGGACAGAAAAGACAAGGGGGAGGTGCATGTAAGAAAGAAAGAAAGAAAGAAAGAAAGAGATTTTATTTGAACACCTTTCAGTGTTCCTTGTTCAGGCTGAGCCTTGATAACAGCTCCACAGATGTTAGGAATTGATGCAAAAACACATCTGGAATTCCATAAATATGCTTAAACACATTTGGAAATCTGTAAAGTTACATAGTCACATCCGGAATTTTGAAAAGAAATGCATAGTCACATATGAACTCTATAAAGATTAGTCTCATCTGGAATTCTATAGAAATATATAAACACATAGGGAATTCTGTTAAGATGCATTGACAGATGTGGAATTCTTTAAAGATGCTTAGACAAATAGGGAATTCTGTAAAAAAAAAAAAAATACAGTACATCTTCATATCTGGAATTTCATAAAGAAATTCAAGCACATCCAGAGATTTTTCAGAAAAAGTGTCTTAACACATCTGGAGCTTTTCACACACCCACAAAGTTTCCCTTAAAAATGCATGGACACGTCAGGAATTCTGCAGCAGTACACTGACACATCTCGGGCAAGCGACACTTGGAATTCTGGAGGCTCAAGGATACATCAGGAATTTCAAAGAGCTTCTCAAACTCTGGATCTGGAGCTGCTGTAGAAACACGTCAAACCAAAGTGTGGGAGTCTGACAGTGAGGCGTGACGTGACACGAGAAGCCGCGGAGCTCGGACGCGTTACGGGCAATCTCAGGTCCGGCTCTCAGGTCCGGCTCTCAGGTTCGGCTCTCAGGTTCGGCTCTCAGGTTTGGCTCTCAGGTTCGGCTCTCAGGTTTGGCTCTCAGGTCCGGCTCTCAGGTTCGGCTCTCAGGTTTGGCTCTCAGGTTCGGCTCTCAGGTTTGGCTCTCAGGTTCGGCTCTCCGGTCCGGCTCTCAGGTCCGGCTCTCAGGTTCGGCTCTCAGGTTTGGCTCTCAGGTTTGGCTCTCAGGTTTGGCTCTCAGGTCCGGCTCTCAGGTCCGGCTCTCAGGTTCGGCTCTCAGGTTTGGCTCTCCGGTCCGGCTCTCAGGTCCGGCTCTCAGGTCTGGCTTTCAGGTCCGGCTCTCAGGACCAGCTCTCAGGACCGGCTCTCAGGTCCGGCTCTCAGGTCTGGCTCAGTCCTCGTCCCGTTTGAGACGACAGACTGCTGAGGACGGTTTTATGAGAACCTTAAAGAACAGCCCGTTAACTGCGGGATCTCCGTTAACAGACTGACTCACTCTCACCTCCACACAATGCAGAGCCGGAACCAAGTGCGAAGTTCCCATTTAAATCAATGACTGGAGGACCGCGGGGGGGAGGGGGGGGGCGAGGCAGGGAGACAGGCAGAAGTGTGAGGGAGTGAAGGAGGAGGAGAAGGTTAGATGGAAGGCTGAAGGGAGCAGAGGGAGGAGAGAGGGAGACATGCAGGACCAAGGTAAGACAGAGGGGAAGAAGTGGAGGAGAGAGTTAGAGGAGGAGGAGGAGGAGGAGGAAGAGGAAGAGGAGGCGTGTCCTGCCTCCTCATCAGTATTCTGACCTGAGTGGAGCTTAATTGTGATGCTGGACGAGCAGTTTAACCATGACAGCGGCTGCTGCAGCCCCACAGCTCCACTCACCGCTCCATCAATCTTCTGTGTGTGTGTGTGTGTGCGTGCACGTGCGTGTGCGTGCGTGTGTGTGCGTGTGTTGGCCCGCAGCTGTGCATCTCTCTTCTGTCACTGTCGATTCTCTTCGCTTTACGCCGCAGACACAACACAAGGCAGCGGCTCCATCACCTGCCGTCACATGAACTCAAGAGGCCGACGTTTCCACGCAAGTGTCCGTTCGCCGTCTGTGCGCAGAGGCCGCGAACGGCGGCAGAGGGCGGGGAACGTGCCGCGGTTTTTTTACGGAAAAACGTCGGAAATTGTGCACAAATACACGCGTTTAAATGAAATAACCATCACCTGGTCGGTAAACGGAGAGTCGGAGTGGGAGTGTGAGGACAATCCTCTGTGTTTTCCCATCAGGAATTTACAAATGAAGGAATTTTGTTTTTTCCCCCTCTTTGACAACATTAGATAGATAGATAGATAGATAGATAGATAGATAGATAGATAGATAGATAGATAGATAGATATACTTTATTAATCCCAAGCTGGGAAATTGCAGTGTAGCAGCAGCATTACACACAGTGCCAAGATGGGATAAGACAATGGGATAAAAAACAACCAGGACATATTAAGATAAGATAGTAATACAAAAAATAAAATACAATATTAAGTGTACCAATGGCTGTATTGACAGTAGTGCAGAGTGAAGTATAATTGCAACAAACATGGAACACAGAGAAAAACCCAGCACAGTAAAACAATCAAACATCCATCAGTTTCCTTCCTGTGAACAGACTAAGCAAGATTTATTTTCCTCACCTTCTTTCCGCATGGATTCCACGTCGTTCCCAAAACCAGATTGGATCTGTAATCTGTAATCCCACCAGAATTCTCGCACATTTTCCACTTGATGAGTCGCTGCAAGGATTAGAGTAAATTTCAGACGCAAAGTGCACTAATAATATGTGATTCACTCACTGTCGTTGCTCGAGTTGAAATATTAAATTTAATTCCCAAATATGGCGGTGCAGTGGCTAGTATTGTTGCCTCACAACCGTTCGGATTCCGTTTTGAGTTGGCATTTTCTCCCCTGTGTGTGTCGGCTTGCAGATTAAGTTCATTGTACACAACATAAAATTGACCGTAGGCGTGAATGTGGTGCCACTGACGAGCTGTCACGGGTGCGACCCCCGCCTTTCACTCTTTGTCATCCGGGATTGGAATCTAATCCGCTTCTTCCAACATGTCAGTGTCACTGTCAAGTGAATGGAGTTCTGCGGCTCCTTCTTGGTCTCGTCCAACCTAAACGTACCAAACATGCTTATTTTTTGTGGTTGTTTTTGCAATAAAATTATGTACAAAGGTGCTACAAATATCGGAGAATTACTAGTTAGTCCTGCCTAGAGACAAAATGACACAAATCCCACCAAAACACAACTTGTTACGTGGGTTTTCAACGGGCAAATTTGGATGACACAATGATGAGAAAGCCAATTAACTTTGAGATTCTTCCAACACGTCACTGAACTACGAGACATTGAGCACTTGACACAAGAAGGCAAGAGACGGAAGTTGTTTGGGCCGCAGCTCATGGACGTTTTACTGACGCTGACTTTGTTTAGAGAAGGTTCGTGGAGGTTGTGAAGGAGCACGGTTGGTGGAACAGAAGAGGACACAACGGAGAGGACAAGATGAAGGCAGACGATCCGCTGTGGCGAGCGCTAAAGGCCGAAGCCAGAAGAAGAAGAAAGTTCCAGATAGTTCATAATCTCCTGTTTTGTTCATCGCAACATAAAACCGGACCCAATGTTCTGGACATTTTCCAGCGTTCACATCTGAAAATCATCATCCTGGTGAATGATGAAAAGATTTTTGTTGACTTGTTGTGTTTGGCTGAATCCGAGCGCCGAACGCTGCAGAACCACTGCAGAACCACTGCCATGTTTGACAGATGAGATCATGGCTTTGGGTCAGGAGCTGTTTGTTTTTTCTCTCCCTCCCTCTTTTTTCCTCTCCATCATTTTGACAGAAGTTACTTTTCTTTCATCAGTTTGTGGAACTTTGCTGTTCCACCGCTGTGGTTTGGTCGATGGTCGAGAACTGGACTCTGCGTGGTCTTTTGCGTGTTGGAGAATTACCAGGTGTTTGCATCATGAGGTGAATCCTCTTTCTTGATCAACAACAGGGCAAATTTGTCCGCCCTCATCCTGGAGCGCACTTTTATTTTGTTGACTATTGAATTGATCGGGTGACGGATTGCGAAGGCAGATGTGGACCAGAGGTGGGAAGTAAAAAGTACAAACTCTTCATATTTGGACAGAAATATTTGCACTTCCTTCTCTTTACATTCTCAAGACAGACTTGAATTCATTTTTATTTTTTATTTAAGCTCACTGTTGCTTCTCTGTGTCAAGACTGATTTTTGTCTCTACTGATGATGATCCAACATAAAAAATGAGACAGGAAGTGATACAGGCTACGACTTTGGAACTTCCTCAACATAATGCAATGGTTTTACTGAAGCTATACATTCGCAGCCGTGCAGGTCGTAAATAAACAAAGAAAATAATGTTATTTTTGAAGAACATTTTTTTCCATTTTGCGTAGTCATCAGAAGAGTTCTCAAGGAAGAGGCACCTTCAAAACTGGCACATTCTTGCTTATAGTGAAGCAACAAGTTGTACTGTCTGTGCTGCGCATGACGTGAGCACCTCCACTTCCAGTCCACTTGGTGGCGCACTCTGGTTTCGGCCAAATAAGACGTTAAACATTAACCTTTACTTTGCAGCGTAGGTTTACAAGGACTGACCCTCAGCTGAATATGAATAGAAGTGTAATTATGGATGTGCTCTTCGTCTCCCTCCTCCTCCTCGCCTTGTCTCACTTCCTCTGATTATGCAAATCTGTATTGTGACGAATGATTTCCTCAAACCGAATATCTGTGTCACTAACGCTGTTTAGTTTCCTTTAGGTTCTTTCCTGTCAGTAGATGAGAAGGTACAGAGCTGGAATCGGCAGAGTAGCTTAGAAATGTTATCTCTGCTCGTCCTAGCTCTCTGTTATCGTACATTAGTATCTGTTAGCACTCCCCCCCCCCCCCCCCCTTAGCCCCCCCCCCCCCCCCCCCCCATGTTCTGCTGCCTTTATGTGCTTTTTCAGTCAACCTGCTGTGAGGCGTTCAGGTGCTGCACGTCACAGACTTGCTGTTTATCTCCTTTCGCATATGGTTCAGCAAAAAGAAATCGATCGATGGAGATTGAAAAGTAAACATAACTGCGTCATGCATGGGTAGTGTTCTGAGTTTGGGATCAAATGCTCAAATATTGTTTGTTTGGTTTGCTTTTTTTGGTTTTTCTGTGAAAGCGCCTGAAGGCAGCGTCTCGGTTCGTCTGGAGCCACAGATCCACAGATGGGTTTCATTGATTCAAAAGTGCAGATGCATGAATGAACATGATGGTTGGAAAGAAAAATATCACACTGGATCTGGAGAATGAAACCAGTGCACAAGTGCCTTAACACTGTGTTCTCTTTGACAGCCAATAGGGGGCGACCTCACCAGTACGTACATAAATCTATGAGGAAAAACTGGTCGTTTTTATGACACTTCCACGTATCGTGTTGCATCACAGCTTCCTTCAAACTCTTTATTTCATAATTCTTCCTGTTCTTCTTCGTCTTCCATTGACCCAGTTATAACTATTACAACCACTAGGTGGCTTTTTCACTTGTTTTAGGACATTTGCTTTAACAAAATGGCTGTTTTACAAAAAAAGTACGTGTGTCCTTTTGGACAACGTGAGATTGTCGTGTCTTTTACTGGTTATCAGTAAAAACAATTATTGATACAAATAGATGTTTATAGCTGGACTTTAATACAGATACCCTTAGACACAAATATTGTTAAATGTTTTTTTTTTTAACAAAAAAGAAATAAAAACATTACACGTTAAAGTAAAATTTGTTCGTTTTATCCTGGTTGTGTTTTCGCATTTGAACATGGAGCTACTTTCTGCTCTTCATATTTAGATCTTTTCAACAAGCCTTCCTACATCAAACAAACACGTCTTTAAGCTCCGCCCTTCACTTGTCCTTTGGGAAATTCGCTCTGTCGCTGCTCGTAACTTCCTGCACAGCTCAGGACGGCCAATCACAAGCTCTGTTAGTTGCTTCCACATAAGTAATGACGCTCGATATCTCGCCTGAAGGTCAGTGGATACCAGTAAAGTATAAAAGGTCGATACCCAGCCCTACTGCTATGATTTGTCCTTGGAAACCCATGTTTGCGTGGATTTGTGGCTCCACTTTGTGTTTAGTGTGACTGCTTTTGTCCCGTACTGTCTTCTTACTCTTTGTCTCCTGTCTTCTCTCCTTTCTCTTTGTTTTTCACCTCCTCGTCCATTCACTCCCTTCCGCTTCCCTCCTCTCAAACAAAAAACACGCATCACCTCATGTATCCTTCACGTTTCCTTTTTCCTGTTCTGTTACATATGCATGTACAAACCCATATTAATCAAAATTATATGCTTGTTTCACCCACATCCCCATATTTAAATCTTCTTTGTCACACATTCATCACATTGTACGGTTTCATTAAACACCCTGGTTGCCTTGGTAACCCCTTCAACAAACACCCAGACCCCATAGACCCATCTGAGGACGACCTGTTCCACCTCTTTGATAAATACCCCACTCCCATGCCAGACACCAGCACTCCCATGATCCCTCCAGTCGGGGTCCAAGCCGTGGCTTTGTCCTCAGACTCAGTCCGTGTCTCCTGGGCGGACAACTCCATGACCAAGAACCAGAAGGCGTCTGAGGTCCGCTACTACTCGGTCAAGTGGAAGACGAGCTACTCCACCAGTGGAAAATACAAGGTAGACCAAGTTCTCTGTCACTTCTGTGTCTAACTTTAACAGAAATGTGGAATTTATTTGAAGACAAATCCGATCTGATCATTGAATTAGTTGACTTTGGATTCAATGACATCACAATCTGACTTAGAACCCAAACACACGAGAATGAGTTTAAGAGAATCCGCAAAAAGTTTTTTCACTGTATCCGGTTTTTATCCGTGTGGAACTAGTGTTTTGGGAATCCTAAAAGCAGAGTCCCACATAGACACATCATTAAATATGAACTTGTCATTATGTGAAACTTTCCTGGTGCTGGTGACCTGAACCGGCACCAGTAGCCAACTGAAGGTACAACTCTCGTCTGCAGATGGATTTTCCTCCAGTTTTGTTTTTCAAAAAAAAGTCAACTTTTCTGTCTAGAAACATTAACATTGATGTCACACACTTTCATAAGTTTCAGGGAACCGCCAATCAGACCCACTTCCTCCATCCCAGGCTGTTTTGTTTTTTGCCCACACGTTTTCTGGGAACATTTTTACACCATGGTTTCTTCCAAACCACATAATATAACTAGAAGCACTCAGAGAGCGCAGACCTCTGCCAAGAAATGATAAAGAGTCCTTCAAAATTCCTGGACGGCAATCCGGAATCACCACCAAAATCGAAGCATCTGTTTCTTGTCCCAACACACACCTTTTCTGAAAATTTCATCCAAATCTGTCCATAACTTTTTGCTATTTTTTGCTAACAGACAGACAGACAGACAAAAACAAACACTGGCAAAAACATGTAACGAACAGCAATAAATAACACATGCACATACATAAATGTAGTGCTGCATGTGTGGGATCAGGCTTTGCAGCGAGTGCTTCGGCATATAATGACAAAAACATTCCTGTATCCAGGCGCCATTTTGAATCGGCTCCTGAAAATGTCATCAAAATCCGTCCGTAACTTTTTGAGTTATTTTGCTAACAGACAGACAGACAAAACCAACCAACTCTGGCGAAAACATGACCTCCTTGGCGGAAGTAGCAATCACCAAAACAATCATTGTAATGATAATGATAGCATTTCTCCTACTCGTGGAAAACCTAACAATTGAATCAGTGAAGTCATGGGTTGATGCTCAAAACATCTCAGTATGTCTGTCGTAAAGCCTGGAGTAAATGTCTTACAGTTGGAATTCCACCAAAGCACATCCTTTCAGATCTTGGCTAATAATCAAGACTTTCATTGCACTCACTGGACTTGACCTTGGACCTACCTGCTTCATCTCACTGGTTTTTGCAGGTCTTGAAACAAAAGCAGCACTCACAAATTGTCAATTGTTAAAATGTGCACTTGGGTTAAGTGTTTCCCTTATGAATTATAGGTTAGTCTGTTGTATGAAGCGCTTGTCTCTGCTCCAAGAGAGTTTTCTGGTCTTTTCCCTGAGCTTCAAAACCAGGATGACCTCAAAAAAAGTCATAAAGTGGTGTCACATCACGTTGAAAATGTGATAATCGCATCAAAACATCGGCCCCTGTGGGTTTGAGAAGGTCGGTTCCATGTTCCGGACTAAGTAAATCCTGATTGCCTCACTGTGGGTGGAGAGAGGGGCCATTAGGCAGATCCTGAGTGTTTCTGAAAAGGTCCTTTCAAAACCCCACTTCCTCACCACAATGAAAGTATAATTAGCTGCACTCAAAAGGTTATGAAAACAAGATAAAGTCCTTCAAAAACTCTCAAGTTGAGTGAGGAAAAAAATCCATCGAGGGACACAGTCTTAATAAAGCACAGATGGAGGCAGTCACACACACAGACAGACAGACAGACAGACAGACAGGCAAACAGAGACAGAAGCCTCTTCTTTTTCCTCCATCGGATTGGGAAAAAAGTCTTTTCTTCTCTGCCACAAGGACGAACTGGAGTCTGGTCTAAAAGTTTGGCTTAATGAAGCCAGGGACTTCATAATATTCATAACATTCACCAGTTGGACTGTCTGGACGTGCATGAATGTGTTGTTGTGTTTCTAAACCGTACCCTTGTTTTGTGTGTCCAGTCTGCAGACACGACGGCGCTCAGCCACACTGTCACCGGCCTCAAGCCAAACACCATGTATGAGTTTGCCGTCATGGTAACCAAAGGCCGCAAGTCCAGCACGTGGAGCATGACGGCACACGCCACCACATATGAAGCAGGTAGGTCTCCTGTAGACCCCGTTTAGATCGGGTATTATCATCAGGTCCCGACTTTTCCTCTGTGTGAACGCACACAAATGTTTCCGTGTTCCTATACATGTTTACGTTGATTTTAAATCGGCCTTAGCCACTTCAGAAAAGGATAACATTATAAAGTCCCTGTTGGTATTGGTATGATACAGTATGTCTATGGTATCTTCAGAACATGTTGTTGATCCACTGCTGCCTGCATCAGTACTCTCCCACACCAAAGTCCATAGAGAAAATCAGTGATTTTACATCACAGCACACAGGAGTTGTTGATCCACTGCTGCCTCCATCACTAAGTTCAAGTGTCTTATTTTGTCACTTCAGTGTTTGAAATCCTTCATTCAGATTTAGTTCAGTGACACAAAGTGACCACACGAGGCAGCAGTAGACCAGCAGCTCCTGTGTCCCTGTGAGCTAAAATCACTGATTTTCTCTATGGACTTTGGTGTGGGAGAGTGAGTGGTTTACAAACTTCAGTTTTCTGTTGGAAAAATATGTCATACAGTGAGATAAAGACGTGAACACTTTTTCGCTAAGTCTTTTATTAAGTGGCTATGATCTGTTTTTGGGCACACCATACCAAAGTCCATAGAGAAAATCAGTGATTTTAGCTCACAGGGACACAGGAGCTGCTGGTCTACTGCTGCCTCGTGTGGTCACTTTGTGTCACTGAACTAAATCTGAATGAAGGATTTCAAACCCTGAATTTCACAAAATAAGACATTTCAACTTTCTGATGGAGGCAGCAGTGGATCAACAACTTCTGTGTCCCTGTGAGCTAAAATCACTGATTGTCTCTATGGACTTTGGTGTAGGAGAGTGAGTGGTTTACAAACTTCACTTTCCTGTTGGAAAAGTCTGTCTAACAGTGAGATAAAGACGTGAACATTGGCATAGATTTTATTTGGTGAGTCTTTGGTTTAATGTAAAAAAAAAAAAATCTGTTTTCTTCATGTGATGACTTGATTGGATTCAGTATCTCATACAACCACATTACCTAAAACCCAAACTATCCCTTTAAGATGCCTCTAAAGACCTTTTAACAACTTTCAATGTATTAACATGTTTTATACCTTGGGAGCTGTGATCACTGAATTTATATCTGGACTTTGGTCTGGTAGAAAAATCGATGCACAAACTTCCGTTGAAGAGATCTGGCTCCCTCTGGGCCGGTTGTTAATGTCTCTAAATGCAGTGTGTGAACCTTGGAAGCAAAAGGTAATGGTAAATCTTACATTCAAGGATGAACCTTGAGAGGTAAGTAGGTGTTACTCACTTACTATTTTTTCCCCTCCACAAGCTTATTTACTTTTACTGACATCCAAAACACGAAGGGCAGTAGATGAAATTCACATGGCTTTTTCACAGCCTGAAAAACATGTATAATCTGTAAACAGTATTGTCGACAAACGTTTCATTTCAGGTGTCCAATTTTCTCCTCCGCGGCAACATAAGACCTGTGAAACACGGCCGCAGACAGAAATCAAAAATGTCAGGGTTTCCCTTTCAGGATGTTTACAATCATGTTTGGCGGATTTGTCATCCAATTAAGTGTGGACAGTGCGACTCGCGCCGACTCCCCGGGGCCTGCTGGAATACATTGACATTCATAGCGAGCAGATGGACGGAGCCCACTCAGCCCCTGCAGTGATCCACCAGTCGTGGACAAACAACACAACAGTGAAAACAGTCTTTTTCGGCAACTCATCGCACCTCGGCCATACAATTAGAAACCGTCACCCACTGAGTCCAAAACACACCAGCTGGAGAACAGTTTATTTTCTGTGTTTGTATTAACCTCCTCATTAGAGGCAGAGTCTGAGAAATCATGGTTTTGGCCCATTTAACATACTTTTATTACTTTTCCTTTTAAAGTAATGTAAAATAACCTGTAGAGCTCTGCTAGCTGACGTTGCACAACCAAAGTGGCAGGAAACGAGATTAAAGCTGTGGTTCTCAAGCTGTGGCACGTGAACTTCCAAAAGTACTGTTCAACTGTGGATACTGGGGTATGTGATCAGAGTGAGCGTGAAAAAAATGAAACAAATGGCAAAAAAATAATGATAATTAGTCACCTTATCCCATTTTAATCTAATTTCACTATACCAGTGTGTTAAGTACTGTATATATGAGGAAGAGGAGATTATCTTATTGGGATTAAATCTGCCTCTTGCGTAAAGTCTGTATCTGGCTTTGCCTGTTTACCCCACTGTATTTTAACGGTAAAATTTTTTGTCACGTGGAACTTGGTGTAAAATGTTTGAGAACCACTGATGTAGCCAACACATAAATCAGACAGTATGTCAGACAGCTCGTATTCTTTTCCGGTTGTTTTCGTCATAAAAGATGGTGGATCGGTGTTGTTGGAGAGTAAAAGGCTAACAGGCTAACGGGCTAACGGGAGAGCATTTTAACAGATCCCCACAGATCCAGAAAGACAGTGAATCACTGCTACGAAACAAAGAAGATGTAGAGATGGGAACAAACACAAGCATCTGGACTTTCCAAGAGATTTTCCAAGAGCTAGTCTTGACTTTTGCTAACGATACAACAGTATCTTTACTTGGTCGACTCCAGAGCTGAATGTTCGTCCGCTTGAAAACATTCAGTGACTCTCTGGAGCAAGAGAAAGAGAAGTTCATGTCAGGATACTACAGGTCTGGAATAATGTCCTCGCCACCAGGAGGCGTTATAAGAATCAGATATATTCAGTCGATATATCGGTCAATCTCCGTGCATTTTAAGTGACAGGTTGGAACCAGCACCGTCCTGTTCCTTTTGGCCGCATGTTTGCCTGCCAACATGGAGGTTCAGAGAAACCAAGTCACGTGACACCCACAGCTTTATTGAATCTGCCTAGGAGTCGCGGGCTACGACACAAGATGGAATCGAGGATAAAACAGTCGCAGGTCATCGCAGAACTCACGCTGCCGCAGGTTATCTTTGGTCGCAAATCCCCAACAACAGCTGTCTTTAAACCCTCTCACAGCAACACAGCACCAACCTTTAAGAGCTACGAGCTACAAATTTGTCTCGATTACTTCACTTTCCATGTGTATATGCCACCTGGCTTAAAAGACAGTTGGATTTTCCTCAACCTTTTTTGATTAGTTCCACCATCAGGACAAATTTTCCACTTATACCACATATAGATGTCTCACATGCTAACTGTGTTGTAGGACATATGCTACAACTTACACTTTGCTTGTTAGAATTTGCTATTTATGCAAATATTTAAGCTAATATGTGATAAACTAAGGCCACGCGGGTGGTGTAGTGGTTAGTAGCAAGAGGTCCCGTGTTCGTGACCCGGTCGGAACAAGGGCCCCTTGGCTAATGGAGCTAATGGAGTTAGCATGTTCTCCCTGTGTGTGTGTGTGTGGGTTTTCTCCAGGTTCTCCAGTTTCCTCCCACAGTCCAAAAACATGCAGATTTGGGGATTAGGATTAGGACAATTGGACACACTAAATTGCCCATAAACTGTGAATGTGAGAGTGAATGGTTGCTTGGATTGTCCGGGGTGTACCCCCAATAAAATCAAAATGAAGACATTTAAACTTGTTTTGGGGTCAAATGTCACACAAGGTCACATAGTTACATGGAGTCGATTTCAGAGAAAAGTTAAAAACTGTTCAAATAGTTTTTTTGTGTCTAATCCAAGCTGTGTTATTCAGTTAGAATTGTTATTATTGTTTTTATTTTAGATTAGAACGATCAGCGTGATGCAGATCAGGCTGTAATTAAAACGTAATTGTGTTAAGAGTTGAGTGGTGCATCCACTACTTCACCCAGCAGGTTGGAGCTCCGCGCGCGTCCCCGCGATCTCTGTGCGAATTTATAAGAAATACAGGTTGTCAGCATCACTTACAGGCTCAGCTGGAACCAGTAATTTCCTCCAGCTCATCGTGTCAGTTTCAATAAGCTGTTTCATTGGCTTCATGACGTTCGAGGGTTGTCCTGGGGTGATGCTTAAAGACAAAAGTTGCTATGAATCACATCTGTAAGCAGAACTCACATGAAGCTGTCACACACCCAGATTCTGGACGGACTGATGCTTATTTTCCATGATGACAGCTGAGGAGAAAATCTCACAACAGGAAATTATATTCTGCGTGGGTCCTCTACAGCAGTGTTTCCCAAACTTTTAATGTGAGGACCCACTTTTTAACTACAGCAAACTTCTGCGACCCATATATATATATATATATATATTTTTTTTTTTTTTTTTTTTTTTTTTTTTAAATATATACACATACATATTGAGTAAAATGTTAGTAAAATTCTTCCAATTTATTTAGAAGACCCAAAAGAAATTTCCTGTGACCCATCTGTGGGTCCCAACCCAGTGTTTTGGAGTCACCGCTTCACAATGCACTTTGATATTTCACCCCTCGCTCCTAGCACTTTGTTTTCCCACTGTTCAGAACATTCATATGTAAAATGTCATTTTTTTTGCCGTGATTGCCTCTCCTTTTTAATGTCCTATGGATAAAACATAACAACTAAATATATTTTAGCAAACATTAATTGCATCAGATTTATGTCAAAAGTTGAGAGAGGCAATGAAGCATATGCATATATAAATATTTAAATAGATTAGGCCGAAAAACTCCACCTTCTCACCATCTCCCGATCTGCCGCTCCTTCCTTTGTTCTCAAATTCCAACAGAACAAATTCATAAAACTCCAGAAAGTGGCCTCAAACCACACACGTCCTAAATCACGCTGAGGTTATTGTCGGCTCGGGGACTTCAGGTAGAAAGACCTTCACCCAAGGACCATTTTGTTTTTTACCACATGTGATAGAACTCACAAAAGAGACAGAAGCGGAAAAGAGTTTCTGTCCTCGACTCGATAAACAAAAGTCACCTGGGGAAGGATCCTGTTTATGCTAATGGCGGCGCGCTAACAGCCCGAGAGCACAGCGGCAGGAGCATAATCGTAAATTAGAGGGAGACGCTGCACTGAAACAAGGCTGAGGAGTGAGTCATCACTGACACTGACATACAAGTCTTAACTCTCCCATTTTGCCTTCCTTTTAACCCTTGACCTCCCCGAAGGACACGTCCACTGTCATAATGGATTTCTGATTTATTGTTTACTCATTTTTAGTCTCAAGATCGGTTTTTATTCCTTCCTGATGCGAGATAAAGTTAAATATAGCGCATATTAGTTTGTTTTTTGCTGAATTTCATCACCTGCTGGATTAATAATTGAGTAATTAATGAACTTTATGTCTTTGTTTTGATTTTAATATTATCAGATTTTTTTTTAATATCATTTTCTGTAGCTATAATGACATTCTTTAATCAGGGTAATTGAGCACTTTTATAGCAAACCCTGTTTTCATTCAAACAACGTTATAAGACATTAAAAAGACAACTGAACTTAACAAAAAGTCAAATAGAACCAATACAGATGCTGTATATTATTTATAATATAAATATTTCATTTTATTAGTCTTCACTGTTTCTATTTTGTGTATTTTTGTGCAAATCAACCTGAGGTTCAGAAACTTCATCATGATCATCTCACTCTTTTCTTCCTTCCTGTCATGGCAGCTCCTAGCTCCGCCCCCAAAGACTTGACCGTGATAAGTCGCGAGGGACGGCCGCGCGCCATCTTAATCAGCTGGCAGCCACCGATGGAGGCGAATGGACGAATCACTGGTGAGCGAACGCGACTCTGCTCTTCCTGTATCCGAATTTGTACATGTATTTTATTTTTTTTTAACCAATAACACTTTTACGTTTTTTTTTATCCAAACAATGTCAAAGTCGGCAGGAAGACACATGCTAAGTCTGTAGCCTGTCAAGCAAACTATTATGCAACTACCAGACAGGTGGTTTTTGCGTTTATACATTGTATATGCAACATGGTGTCTGTTCTGTGCTACTAGGTGATGCTGTTATATTTGAAGGAATCTCTATTTTCAACGTTTTCCACTATGTGTCCATTCCGACTGCCCGTAGAACTGGGACGCCATGTTGGACGTTCCGTGTGCGCTGTCTATTTTGCAGGAAAAAACGATACGGCATTTCTGCGGCGAATGCTGCTGAAGCTCTCGGTGGGAGCCATCTTGACAGGATTATAGTCTTGCACTGCGTAATCTCGAGCAAGTTCTGTGTTCCGTGACTACGATTTATGGTTGCTAATTGTGCTAGCTCCCGTATCCCGTAAAATAAACGGTATTGCCACCGTCTAAGATCAACCTTGCCGTTGGTTCTTTCGCGAGACACACTTCGCCTCGCCGGCAACAATAACAACACCTAAACACAACGCAGCCCTCGCTAAAGATGGGTCATTGAAAGTGCTTGAATTTTGAGCAATAAAAAATTAAGTTGATATATAGGTAAATGTCTCCCTTGTTTGTTCACGACGCCACCTACTGTTTCATGCCCTGCGTTGTTTGATGTGCATAGACTAGTACTCATTTCTAGCTGCGTTGTAGACACTGTCCACTGTCTCTCTCCAGTATTGATGTGAGATTCCATGTAGACATGACAGGGTTTTATACATGTCACAAAGACAAACAAAACAGATGAGTTCACTGAACGGTTCAGTACTTCCTGCATGAGCGGAGCACAGACTCCGTCTGACACAGTCGCTGAAGTGAAATACGGCTGAACGGCTTGGGATTGGGCTCACCATCTCCGTCTTTCAGCAGTGCTGTCGCTAAATACACCAGACTCCTCTGTTAAATATGGACATTTTACAAATGTCCTTGTTAAATGTTGCAGATTAACGCATGTTTTCAGGATTTTCAAGTCTTTTTAACTCATCTACAGTTCAACATCGTTCGCTCTGATTCTCGCGTCGGACTTTGTCGCGCTCGTGACTCTTCCAGTGACGACGCTCTCTGACCAATCAGTGGCCGGCAGTCTGTCCACGTCACATTTTAGTATCGGCTCGACTGGAACCTCGACAGAGCAGGGGCTAAAAAAGTGCCAGGTTCTATCACTGATGGAGACACAAGTGTTGTGGAAAAGAAATGAGAAAAAAAGCAGAAATTAGTAAACTACCAGCTAGTAATTGCTCCTAAATTGCTTCAGTAGTGGTTCAGTAGACTTATGACAAATTAGTGCAGTCCGACCCAGAACACAGTCATGTTTAATTTTACGACCGGTTGTCTGCCGACAGGTTACATCCTCTACTACACGCTGGATAAAAACATGCCGATCGACGACTGGGTGATGGAGCCGATCAGCGGCGACCGGCTGACGCACCAGGTCGTCGATCTGAACCTCGACACCGTTTATTACTTTCGGATTCAGGCTAAGAACGCCAAAGGAGTCGGCCCGCTGTCGGAGCCCGTGCACTTCAGGACAGCCAAAGGTCGGTACCTCTGTTTTTCAAAGTGTCACTTCATTTCCTTCTTCATATTTCTCAGGCTTTTGACTCACTTGCTGTTTCTCTTACAGTGGAACATCCAGACAAGATGGCAAATGATCAAGGTACGATGTTTTGTTTTTTTTCCTTTTAATTTCCTGCTCATCATCTCAAATGATCCATGGCTCAAAGTTTCATCAGGTCTAATCATTTATTTATCTGATCTTCCTGTTGTCATCAAATCATTTTCAACCTTTAATCGACTGTTGCATCAGTTTTCCTCTAATTAACTCTTAATCCACAAGCTGTCGCCCCCCCCTTTTCCTCTCTAAATGTAATCCCAGTTATTGTCACATTTAAATCGTCGAGTTAATCTCCAATAATCAATATTTTCACATCAACAGTGATTCATTTTAAACTCACCAGCTGAGCTTTCTGATCTCAGACGGCTCCATGTCCCCGAACAAATTTACAAGACACATGCTTTGATTCAAAGGTCAAAAGCTTAACAAGACAAGTTTCCAGGAGTCCTTGAAAGTTTGTGAATTTGGAAAAAAAAAAATTCTCAAGGCCTTTGAAAGGTTTTGAAAATCAAGAAAGCAAGAAAGAAGCAAGAAAGAAGTTTAGCTGATATTTAGGTAAATGTCTCCCTTGTTTGTTACGACGCCACCTACTGTTCCATACCTGCATTGTTTAATGTACATAGACTAGTCATAATTACTAGTGGTGTGAGAGAGCAAATGACGTGATGCCTGGGAAATGAAAATTCCAAGATAATCCAAGATAATCCCAAATGACAAAGACTGACTGTGGCCAAGATCCCAAGGACAATCACTTGTGCAGATGCAGAGCGTCCTGCAAATCAATAAAAGTGGACATTGCCATGGGACGGAGACGCCCTTACAAGTTGTCCTCCCATCTTAAGCTGCGTCAACACATTTGGTCCTTGAATTTGAATAAACTGGTCCTGGAAAGTCTTTGAAAAGTCCATGAATTTCCACCAAAATGTGGGAACCCTGTATGTAACACAAACACGTGTGTATGTTCACAGCAAATGTTGCATTTCTCATGGTTACAGGACATTTTCTGTTTAATTTAATTCATACTTGGAGCTAATGCTACAGCTAAAGACATACGTGTCGCAACATGACGCAGCATGTGACCAGTCAGAGTCCAGTTCGGTCCAGTTTCCTTTGTCGAATGGTTAAAATGGTACCAGAATAAACGATCCACCATTTCATGTCATAATTAAACAGATATTGATACATTTACAGAAAGAATGTAGTTGTAGGATTGTTTTTTTTAAGACGTGAGACAGTGAGAGACTGATGTCCTTCAGTTGTCCTCTAATTGTCCTCTGACGTTTGTGTCACATGACTCACTCTCTTTAGTTTGGACCAAAACACAGAATGAGCTTCAGTTCTCTTTTGGTCCACAGTCGACAGAGTTCATGTTTGTAGACCTGACACCGGACTGAATCTGGATATTGTCACGGCAACGTGTCCCGACAGAGCTCCAGTGCTTAGAAATACACAGAAGTATTATGGGATGCGCTGCTGACTGCAAATGTAGCAGCCGGCCGGACTGTGCAGCGAAGCAGTGAAACGCTGAACCACAGAGACTCGGGCTGCAGAGTCGAACACAGAGTCACAAAGTCTTTGAACAAACTACCAGACAAAAAAGAATCCGTTTCATTTTTGAACAAACCAAATGTCACCACATCTGCTTTGGCTGTTGCTGTCGGATGGCGAGGGAAGAAGAAACCGCGCTTTTAGTCTGAGAGAGAGGAAGAATTATGCATCGCCTCTGCCTTTGTTAACTGAATATGAGATGTGAAGCTCTTTTGATTCCGTTTCTGTTGAGGTTTTTAAAAGCTTCTCGCATCACAGAGTGTCTCTGAAAACTTCTTGGTTCAGTTAAAAAAAAAAAACATGGCTGCCACAAGAGAAATCAGATTTTAGCCACTTAACTAAACACTCACCTCATTAAATCTGTGATGTGTTAAGAACCTGTTCTCGTCTTTATCTCACTGTTAGACAGACTTTTCCAACAGGAAAGTGAAGTTAGTAAACCACTCAAGACTCATAACACATTAGTCTTTTTTGTGCAATAAACAGAAAGTTAACAGTGAGTTTGGGGCCTTTATTCAGGTGTAAGTTATTTTAAAGGACAAGGTCAAAACCAGACACTCAACCAACAATTTGTTGAAGGTTGAAAACTTTTTTTTTATGTATTTTTCTTCCTGTTCTACTGAAGAGTGTCTGAACATTTCTTTTATTCTCCTTAGTTTTCATGCTCCATTTGAAAACTCCTGCACATCAATTTATTCTGTGAAATATACAGTTTAACAGGTCGTGGTGTGGTGTGATGCTTCTGTGCAATTCAAGTAACCACTCACTGTGTGTGAAATGATGACACACAGTCAGTGAACATTTAAAGGAGTCACAAGACTGGAGACGTTCACTCTCCCGCACCAAAGTCCATAGAGAAAATCGGCAATTTTAGCTCACAGGGACACAGGAGCTGCTGGTCTACTGCTGCCTCGTGTGGTCACTTTGTGTCACTGAGGTAAATCTGAACAAAGGATTTCAAACCCTGAATTTCACAAAATAAGACATTTCAACTTTCTGATGGAGGCAGCAGTGGATCAACAACTCCTGTGTGCTGTGATATAAAATCGCTGTTTTTCCCTATGGACTTTGGTGTGGGAGAGTGAGTGGTTTACAAACTTCAGTTTCCTGTTGGAAAAGTCTGTCTAACAGTGAGATAAAGACTTGAACATGATCTGAAGATATTGTAGACAGATTTTTATTAGGTGAGCATTCTGTCACATGGCTAAAATTGACGTTAAAGTTTCCTCCTCTGACGTCACAAAGGCTCCTGCTGCTTTATAAACTTGGAATAACATTAAAAACAAACTGCTATGGACTTAGTCAACCATAACCATAACTACTACTGGTCTAATCTTAACCTTAACTTTCACCCCATCCTAACCATGTAACATGTCTTCAGCATAAAATGTAAAACTTTATATTATTTTGTCCCCACAACATGAGTAACACCTGGAACACACACACACACACATACAGAGAGAGAGAGAGAGAGAGAGCACTTTATTGAACAGTGTGTGTTAATATGTTGTATATTTCCTGTTTATGTCTTGTCTTCCAGGTCGAGGAGGCGACCACACCTACTGGCCGTCAGACACCAACCTCATTGACAAGAGCAGCATCAATGGTAACACACACACACATGTTTGCGCTTCTATCAGAGTGAGGACCCTCATCGACATAATACATTCTCTAGCCCAGGGGTGTCAAACTCAGATACCCATACATTGATATTTATTGAAAAACATCTTCCTCTACATATAACAATGAACCTTTTCATATGGACCCAAACAAGTTTTACTTGTCTTGTCCTTGGTTATAGCCACATTGGCTCCACATATGAGACAAACAGGTCTGTCTTGATATTCTGCCTCCCACTTGTCCAGCAAGCTCCTGTTTTCTGCCATTCTTTTCGCCATTTTTCGGAGGGGTAGCGCGGTAGCATATGGTCGCTATGACTACTGTCTTCTTCTTCTTTGTGGGTTTCCTTGGCGGTTGGCAAGCAACAAATTGGTGCATTACCGCCGCCAACTGATGTGGAGTGTGGATTTTCACGCCAAAACCCCAGCAGAGCATTATGGGATTCGTAGTATTAGCGGCACATGCGCTGTAGGCGATAATACAATAGTCATGTGGTATGGCTTTGGGGGCCAAATATAATTACACTGCGGGCCAGAGTTTGACACCTATGCTCTAGCCCCTTACCCTAACCTTAACCATCACAAAGAGATGCCTAACCCTAACCTAAACCCAATTCTAACCTTAACCCTAAAACCAGGTCTGAACCCTGAAAAAACCCTTTAAAGAAGTGAGGACCAGCCAAAATGTCCTCACTTTGTCAAAATGTCCTCACTTTGTCAAAATGTCCTCACGCTGTAGGTGTTTTTATACGCTTGTTTGGTCCTCACTCTGCAGCAAGTACAAGAACACACACACACACACACACATAAACCACAATTCAAATCTTACTCCTAAACTTTAACCAGTTCCTCATAAATAAGGTCCTGCCTCATAAGGACCAGGTTTTGGTCTCCATGAGGACTTGACTGGTCCTGACAAGGTCAGTGTTTAGGACAGAAACACACAGTCTGCTCCTCTCAGCGCTGCATTGCTCTGATTTACAGTCCGTTAGCGTCGCTTCCTGTTTGTCGCAGAAACGCCGCCGGCTGGAAAAATTAATTACATTCAGCTTCTCCGCCATCAATCAAGTGTTTTTACAAACTGCAGACAATAATCATCTCGCAGCAGAAACAGGATTAAACGGGTGGCGTCACCACAGAAACGTCAGCTTGTAGTTTCTAATACAATGACAAAAAAACAACCGACGTGTTAGAAGATATTTGATGTAAAACAGCGAAAATCTGAGCCTCTGGTTCTTAACAGTTTGAATCTGAGGAATTATAATCTGATGAACGAATCACAGTCACACAAACCAGCAAAACCATTGCATAACTGGTCTATATTTATATAGCGCCTTTCTAGTCCTGATGACCATTCAAAGCTGCTTTACACTACAGTTTCACCCATTCACACCCATTCACGGATGCATCTTCCACACCCAAATTTACTCTTGAACCTCGAAGGGTGTGAAGTGGGAGGAAAATAAGTGCCAATATCATCAAACACTAAATTATGAACATTTTCAGTGAATAAAAGATACAAGAGGATGTGAGTGAACTTCGCATCTACTTATTTATATATATTTTTAATGTTAAAGTAACTGTAAACTGGACTTATGTTACACATTTCTGCCAACGTGTACTGCAGAAATGTAGATACTTCATTTTATTTGACGCTGTGTGTTATTATGCTGTTCCTCCAGGACACAAGGTCAGGAAATAAAAGTAAACATTGGTGAAGATATTGTTCTTGTTCAGTAATAAAATGAAACACTCTAGACACTAAAAACAAACACACTAGACTCTCGCTGAGAAAATCATTATTCTGGGTCACGAATGAACAAAAAAAAAAAGTTTTAAAGTAAAATAATCAAAAAAAGTGAGTCAAAATAAAATGCTGTATTTTTATATTATGAAAATGCTTTGACTTTGAGGTACAAAACTCAAGCAAGTGGAAGGGTGTTGGGCATGTGACCTGAAGGTTGCTGGTTCAAATCCTTTCCAGATCCAGGGACAGTGATTCGTGGTTGAGAAAAAAATATATATATATTTTTTTCTCCTTTTTCTCCTATCAACAAATCCACACAAATTAAAGTGTCATCACATTGTTTCAAAGAAAGTACCTTAAAAACACACCATACTGCTCTCAATAAAATCTAAATGATAAAATACTGTTTTAAATACTGTACATATTTCAAATACAGTGGAATTATAACATCTTCTGAGAAGTGCTGGTGCTCAACACTGTGAAATTAAGAATAAAAAAATACATAAAATAACAAAGTATAAATACACAATTGAACACACTTGACAAACACAGCAAGGATAAAAACTGGGTTTTTAGTCTTGGTTTAAGCATTTCATTAAGTTAAACGACAGAATTACACACAAAAAACGAAATGTTTGATGGCGATTATGATCTTTAATCAGCTTTTTAATTTGATCAGAGAATCTTTTTCAAGAGTAGAAGACAAACCTTGTATATAAATATAAAAAATATCATAATTGTGGAAAATGTTCATAAATACAGAAGGAAACTCTGTGTTAATGCTCTTTTTTATACGAACACTGACTCGACATGAGCAGCAGGCCTGAAGATTGATTCTTACTCCGATCCTATAAAAATCACGGTTGTAACTTTAACTGTCTCCTCTTCTTTCGGCTGGAAGAAAAACTGTTCACCCGCCGCCCGCCGCCCGCCCTGCCTCAGGAGAGGTCAGAGGTCAGGGTCTGTAGCAGGCGGTGATTTAATGTCCCGTCGGTCGACAGCGGAGCTCGCGCCGCTGACCGTAAATCTGCCCCTCCCCCGCCCACGACCGCCGCCCCCTGCAGGTTTACAGCGAGTCCGCGAGGGGCGGAGCCTCGTTCATCAGCGCCGCGGCATTTCATCTTTAACGCGGCGTCGGCCCTTAACGTCGCCGAGCTTCCTCTGACTTGAAAAACGACCCGCGGCGACGATTGGCCACAGACTGTCACTGCTCTGCTGCACGTCTCCACGGTTACAGTCCGTGACGTTGACTGATCCGACCCGCGGTTCTGATGAGCCCAGTCAAAATCACCACACTGTAAAAAAAATGCCTTAGTAGAAATAAGAAAAATATTCCCAAATTGGTTTAAGATTTCTTGTTTTAAGCCAAACTTGAAACTAGCTTGACATTTTTATTTTATAGAATGAAAATGAGGCAAAACCGCACAAATTTTAAGTAAGTTGTTCTTATTTGTGAAATTGCTCTTAATTTTTGTTTAACCTTAAGAAAAAATATCAAAATAACAGACTGTCATGTGACCTAAAATGATGAGAAACAGACAAAACTGGTAAAAAATTTAAGTTAAGAAGTTAAGAAATTCTGTAAGAAATATTTACTTAATGTGAATCTTCTTTTACTTAATTAAGCTGATTTTAAGAATTTAATTATATTTGCACACACACTAATCTGTGAAAGTGAATTTCATGTCTGTATTTATCACAAACTTTATACGAACCAGTTGTTAACATTTTGTTTTAGGTTGTAACTGGTAATTAAAACATAAATTAGGCGCTAATATAATGTTAAATGTTCTTTCTTAAAATGTGGTTGTTTTTCTTGTGAAAAACTAAGATAATCTTTCTTTTTAGGCAAAAAAAAGTAAGAACAGTTTCCCAAAAATGAGGCTCATTTTGCTTTCTTGAAAATCAGTTTTTGCAGTACAATGCAAAAAAAAACGTAGTATATATGAGCCAAATATTAATATATATAATTTAGTTAAATAAGAAAGAGAATCTGCAAATCTTGTTTGGCTTAAACACTTACCATTAGCTTTAAATTTGCAGCCACTTTCAGACTATAATGTTCCTTAAAATGAGGGAAAAACTAGATAAAATCGGCCAAAATTTAATAAATTTAAATTTAAATAAATTTAATAAACTTCTGTATTTAACACAAACTTAAAACACACCAGCAGTGAACACATTGTTTTAGCTTGTTACTGCTAATTAAAGCTTAAAATAAGATGTAACACCTTTTCCAGCACATACCTTCTTTTTCTTTTTCTTTCTTTTTAGGCCAAAAATAGGAACAATTTTCCCGAAATGAGGCCAATTTTACTTTCTTGAAACTCACTTTCTGCAGTGTATTTCTTCATCCTCAGTACATGTCAGGTCTATCTTGACTCTTTAAAAGGAAAAAAAGAAAAAATAACATTTTTTTTCCAAATGAAAAAACCTGGAAAATTCAGCTTCACACGACAAAAACATATTTTTATACCAGAGTTTAGATTCTACTTTAGTTTAGTGTGTGTGTGCGGATGTTAGACTTGGCATCTGTCGGTAAAAACTTTCTCGTCTTCATGTTTAGAAACATTATTTACTTTCAGATGCCGTTGCTGCGTCTGGAGATTTGAATGATTAATGAAGTCGCTGCGTCAAACCATGTGTGAAATTACACACAGCTCCTCTGCCTCGAATCAGAGGCCGTGGATGAAACACAGCAGATTCTGCTGCTGCTGCTGCTGATGATGATGATGCTGCTGCTACTGATGCTGCTGCTGCTGCCGCTGCTGCTGCTCGCAAATAAAAAAGATCAGACGTTCTACAAGTTGCTGTCGGCAGCTGCAGAGCTGACGTCTCTGCAGGAAAAAAGCAACAAACAAAAACGGGTCATCGGATTAGAATAAAAATGTGTATTTCTGGCGCGTCTACACTCGAGTCTGCAGCTGATGGAGAACAACTTCACTGAAGCTCTAACAGACGGACAGAAGCAGCCGCTTTCAGAACCTCTTCTGCCGCCATCAGACGACACGACGTAATCCAGGGTTGGACTGGATTATGAACCGTCGCGTGGCGCGACGTAACTGAAGAACGCAGGTTTGGACAAACCAGCGAGACGTCCAGCATGTTTGAGTTTTTCTGTGTGAGGAAGAAGAAGGAAGAAGAGGCAAGAGGACAGACGTGTCCTCTTGCCTGAGCATCACTCACTTGGTGATTGACAGCTCCTTGCGCCACCTTCCCCAGTGACCTTTGAACTCGTGCAGTGTCGTGAATGATGATTGGTCGGAGTTGTCCGTCCGCCAGACAGGACACGGCAAGAATCCAGGTCACCATGATGGATAATCTGACATCGTAAAAGACAAAATTACAGTTTAATCTGATCCCATTATGAATTTATCCAAAGAGGTTGATAGTGAGAACATGCCCTGACCCTAACCCTGACCCTGACCTTAACCTAACCCTAACCTCAGCCTAACTTTACAACATGTCTTCAACTTAAAATGGAGTCATTAACGTTATGGGGACTTGATTTTGTCCCCATAAGGAAGACAAGTCCCCATAATGTGAGTGTGGAGACACATTTAGGTCCCCACAACATGAGGAAGACCAGCTACACACACACCCTAACCCTGAAACCAGGTCTTAATCCAGTCAAAATGTCCTCACAAAGCCACAAATACAAGAACACACACACAAAAACAAGTTTGTGTAGCTATTCTTCCCAGGACTCTGCATTGACTTCCATTCATGTCCATTCAACAGACTAACCCTAACCTTAACCACAATTCAAATCTTAGTCCTAAACTTAACCAGTTCCTCAGAAATGAGGTTCTTCCTCATTAGGACCAGGTTTTGGTCTCCATGAGGACTCGTGTTCCAGAATTTGGAAAAAGACCAAAGCCAAAATTAGCCTTTAAAAGTTGTCCCCATAAGGAAGACAAGTCCCCATAATGTGAGTGTGAAGACACATTTAGGTCCCCACAACATGAGGAAGACCAGCTACACACACACACACACACAAATCTTCCCCAGACTCTGGTTTTTCAGAGTCTAGACTCTTTTAAACTCACTGACCTCGTATCTTTTACACTTTTTGAGCCGCCACTTTTGGGTTTGACGTTAAATGGAAAACAGTGTTTTAAAGAAGAAAGAGGTGAGAGAAGGTGACGAAATCTAACTTTGGGAGAAGTGAGTGAGTGAGTGAGTGAGTGTCGAGGGCGAGAGCTGTGATGGATTGTGGGTTTTATTGACAGTGACGACCGAACAGAGACTCTCTCCCCTCCCCTCCCCCGTCCTCACCCCTCTGCTCCGCCCTCTGCTGATCTCTCACCTCCTCTCTATCATCTCCTCCCTCTCCTCCATCCAAACCTTGGGCTCCTTCTGTTTCCCATTTTCCCTTTGTGTGTGTGTTTTTATATCCCTGTGGGGACCTAAACATGTGGTCCCCACAAGGTTAAATGGCTTTTTCAGGGTTAAGATAAGACCTGGTTTCAGGGTTAGGGTTAGAATTAGGTTAAGGTAAGCATAACCAGCGTGTGTGTGTGTGGCTGGTATTTCCTTATGTTGTGGGGACCTAAATGTGTCTCCACACTCACATTATGGGGACTTGTCTTCCTTATGGGGACAAAAATCAAGTCCCTATAACGTAAATGACTCCATTTTAAGGTGAAGACATGTTTTAAAGTTAGTCTTTTTAAGGGACAGTTTGTCTGGTCCTCACCTCTTTAAAGGGCCTTTTCAGGTTTCAGACCTGGTTTCAGGGTTAGAATTGGGTTTAGATTAGGGTTAGGCATTGAGTTGTGATGGTTAGGATTAGGGTAAGGGGCTAAGGAATGTATTATGTCCATGTGTCCTCAGTTAGATCAGTGTGTAGCTGGTCTTCCTCATGTTGTGGGGACCTAAATGTGTCTCCACACTCACATTATGGGGACTTGTCCTCCTTATGGGGACAAAAGTCAAGTCCCCATAACGTAAATGACTCCATCTTAAGGTGAAGACATGTTTTAAAGTTAGGCTGAGGTTAGGGTTAGGTTAAGGTTAGAGGTCAGGGTTAGAATTAGGGCACTAGTAATTATGGTTAAGGTTAGAGTAAGTCTCCAGGAAATGAATGGAAGTCAATGGAATGTCCTCTGAAGTCATGGAAACCAGTGTGTGTGTGTGTCAAGGTCAAGTTAATGAGCATGTCATCAATTTGCCTTCCTCCCTTTAGCCACACACACACACACAGTATATTGGTTATAGCAGCTGCCGCTTCAGTTCATTTCAGTGAAACTATTCTCCATTTCAATTCTTCAGGCTTTTATTTTGGTTTTTGTGTCCAAACATATTTATATTTTTGCATACGATTTGCTTATATTAATTAAAATGCTGTATGATATAGAAACATTTACCTGTATTAGATATTTAAACATTTTAAAAAGCAAGGACATTTGTGACTTTGTAACTTACAAATTACAGATTACATTTTTTAAAAAAAAGTTCAATTAGAAGAGAATGGATATATTGCCCATAAACATGATTATTTAAGTGTGAAATGACTTTGAATGAATTTTTTTGTATATATTGTATTGTAGTGTAGTTTTGTTGAGCCAATGACTTAATTATTTCCATGATTAATCAAAATAATAATGAAAATAATCCTAAATTTCATCCCTAATTTAATTATTTCTCCTCATGTGTTTAAGAAGGTCTAACAGCAGAAACTGAATATGTTACCCACAACTATACAGTTCTTTCAGAATAAAAATAGTTTGATTTTTTTTTTTTTTTAATGGTGGTAGATTAAGAACTTGATGTGTAATTTAGATAAAAGCCTTGTGATGTTTCTACAGTAGCCCAGATGGACAAAACAGCCAGAGAATGTGTTTAGGGTTTTGTTTACAGTTACTTAAATAAAAACTGTGCTCATGTTCAGATAAAAATTGAATTGTTCATTGTTGTTTTTGCCTTTTCTATGGTAAATGGGCTTTTTCTGCTACAGTTCTTGCAATTCACCCATTCACTCACACATTCATACAGCACATCTGTGTGCACACATCTTTCAAACCCATTCACCGTATCTGTATTAAGTGAATGGTTTATATTTGTTGTTGTAGACACCACGGTTTGTCCCACAGCGTTTAAATGTCCGACACGTCCTCCTCCTCACCAACAGTTGTCTTTTTTTCCTTCCCATTTCAGAGTCTCCCATTGGTCAGATGCGTCCGCCTCACGGCAGCGCCACGCCGCAGAAGAACAGCAACCTGCTGGTCATCATCGTGGCGTCCGTGGGCGCCGTCACCGTGGTGGTGGTGGTCATCGTGGCTCTCATCTGCACGCGACGCTCCTCGGCTCAGCAGAGGAAGTGAGGCGCTTTGACAGAGTCTGAGCAAATAAACAGTTACATTGTTGTTATTTTGCTATTACGTTCTTGTCGACTTGGCACTTTGACAGTAACTCGTGAATATGTAGCCAAAATTCAGAAGCCCAAAAAATGTATTTAATTTTTTTGTCCTAAACATTATTTTTTGAAATACTTGAACTTTTTCTTGTTTTACTATTTGTCCCCATTGAAAATTAATTGAGATGCACTCCGCTCTCTTCTCCCAAAACAATCCTATATTTACCGACTTTAACTTGCACGAAATCTTGTGAAATTTTGCCCAAAAATACGAGACCATACCCCAAAATGTGGTACTATACCTTTATTCTGTACTAGGCCTATACCTTTGTGAAATATTACTTTTTTTAACCATTTCTCCCCACTGAAATAAATAGAGACTCACCCTGCAGTCACCTGTTATTGATCTGATTGCTGGTTGCTATAGCAACTTTGGAAGGAATTTACTTTGAACTGTGCTTTTTTTGAAATACTTGACTTTTTTCTCCATTTAAATGAACGGAGATGGATTCAGCATTTTTATCTTGCACAGAAACGGACAAAACTTTAGCTAAACCCCCAAGACCTGCGTCTCAAATTTTGTACATTTAAATTCAAATTTTTGCTATTTTCCCCCATTGAAATTAATGGAGATGGTCACCACCCTTCTTCTCATAAAATTGCCTAAAATTCATAAAAAATGTGGTGCGCCTCACATTCAGCTTTTTCTACTATTCAGGATTTTTTGAAATATGTAACTTTTTCTGCCATTTTTCGCATTGAAAATAAATGGATACGGACGCTGATTTGTACGTGAGTCGCTACGACAACTGTGGTCGAGAGCATCTGCCGACAGAGCGGCGTGAACACTCAGCTTTCCCAACTACGTTGTCTGTCAGAAATGCACGTTTTCTAGCTAGCATTGTTAGCATTTTTGACCACTGCCGGGAGACAGGGCAGTTTTTCACGTACAGTGCGGGCAAATACATCGTAAACTTTGTCTTTTCATCGCAGACAATTTTCTTGTACAGTTCGGGTTGGGGTTAAACCGCGACCATCCTGACGTCGTACACTGAAAGCTCGGCTTCAGTGCGTCCGACCTTTGTTTCTGGAAAAGTCGCACATTCCCGCTAACTCCCGTTACTCCGCGTGTTTCTCGCCCTCTGTGCAGAAAGCGAGCGAGCCACAGCGCCAGTAAGAGGAAAGGCAGCCAGAAGGACCTGCGACCTCCTGACCTGTGGATCCACCACGAGGAAATGGAGATGAAGAACATCGAGAAAGCGCCCAGCGTCGCCCCCTCTGGACGCGACTCGCCCATACAGTCCTGCCAGGACCTCCCCCAGGTGGCTCACAGCCAATCGGAGAGCCAGATCGGCAGCAAGAGCAGCCACTCAGGTAAAGGAGCAATGCCACTTTTGTTTTGTTTTTCCTTGAGCTGTAAACTGGTCAGATCTTCCTCACAGATTTAATCTCTTTGTTGCCTAGCAACATGAAGGATCCCCTCACTGCACAGCACATTAAGATTACAAATGTCAATTAAGTGTCTTTTCTTCAGTTTTGTGCTTCTTCCTGTTTTATTTAACCTCATTCATTAAACGGTGGTTAAACTAACTGCGTGAAGAAAAAGCCGATGATCCTTGAAAAAACAACGTAATGAGCAGAAATAATGTAAACTGAAACCAAAATGTTTTTATTTTTGAAACAAAAATGTCTTGTTGCTGCAGGCGCCGACGCTGACGAAGTGTCCAGCAGCATCTCCACTCTGGAGCGCTCCCTAGCTGCCAGGAGGGGAACACGGGGAAAGATGATGATTCCTATGGACTCGCAACCGAGCAACACACGTAAGAGGGTTTTTGCGTGACTTGTTTTGCGAAACAATTTCATTTCATCCCCTGCTGTTTGTCTATTTATTTATTTTCTGTTTGCAAAAATGAGAGTTCAAATTCTTCGCCATGACCCGTTACCACGTGTGAGTCACTCAGTTTGGCTTTTTCCGAAATAAACGACTCTTAGACAAAGTAGGGACATTTTAGAAAACTGAGGACATTTTGGGTTAGCATGAATTTGTTTGGGTAAGTGAGGACATTTTAGAAAAATTGGGACATTATGGAAAGGTGAGGACATTTTAGAAAAATTGGGACATTATGGAAAGGTGAGGACATTTTAGAAAAATTGGGACATTTTGTGAAGGTGAGGACATTTTAGAAAAATTGGGACATTTTGTGAAGGTGAGGACATTTTAGAAAATTTGGGACATTATGAAAGGTGAGGACATTTTAGAAAAATTGGCACATTATGGAAAGGTGAGGACATTTTAGAAAAATTGGGACATTATGGAAAGGTGAGGACATTTTAGAAAAATTGGGACATTATGGAAAGGTGAGGACATTTTATAAAAATTGGGACATTAAGGAAAGGTGAGGACATTTTAGAAAATTTGGGACATTTTGTGAAGGTGAGGACATTTTAGAAAAATTGGGACATTTTGTGAAGGTGAGGACATTTTAGAAAATTTGGGACATTATGGAAAGGTGAGGACATTTTTAGAAAAATTGGGACATTTTGTGAAGGTGAGAATGTTTTGGGAAAGCGAGGACATTTGGGTTAGCAAGGACGTTTGGAGAAAGCGAGGACATTGTGGGACAGCATGAACTTTTTTGGGAAAGCGAGGACATTTGTGTTAGCAAGGACGTTTGGAGAAAGTGAGGACATTGTGGGACAGCATGAACTTTTTTGGGAAAGTGGGGACATTTTATAAAAATTGGGACATTTTTGGGAAAGCGAGGACATTTAGAGAAAGCAAGGAAAAAGCCAAAACTTTTTGTGAGGAGTGTGAGGACATTTTTAGTAAAACAGGGACATTTTGGGAAAGTGAGGACATTAAATTGAAACAAAACATTAATTGAAGGCCTAACTTTTACAAAAGTGAGGGGACAGGACTAAAAACAGGGGAGCGTAGCGTTGTCCACAGTACTTGTAGTTTAGTTCTGTCCCCCTAAAGTCTTGCGCTCTGCAGACGTCTCATTTCTCTGTCTGTCTGTCTTATCTAGTGCAGCCTTAATGCAGACGACTAATTCAAAATGACTCATATTTGACTGCATTTCTGTAATAATTATTTCTGTTTTTCATGTTTTTGAGCGTCATAAATCCCCACTGACGTGTTTAACGACATAATAGATCAGAAAAAAAACCCAATATTTCCGCTTCTTCTGATCTTAGCTGAAGGTTCTGCTTCGTCTCTCCTGTGAAGCAGCTCCAGGCCTCGTCACTTATTCATCTCTGCAGACCTTCTCGTCTCTTTATCTACCTTCTCCTTGGTTTCCCTCACTCTCTGAATCTGTCTTTCCATCACTTTGTTTCACTTTCATCTCAGGTTTTTTTTGTCTTTTGATCAATTTTTTATCCAGTTTGTCTCTCACGGCTACTTTCTCTTCACTCAGTTCTTTATTTTTCTTTATTTGGTTATTTCTCTGTCTATATCGCTTTATTTTGTCTCATCCAAATATTTTTTTTTTTTTGACCTCCACCAATGACTTTATGTTTTCATCGGTCCTGGCTTTTTCTGTAAGTTTGTCCTTCTGTTAGCAACTTCCTGTCTTCACAGATCAATCTGTATTTTTTGTGATGGTGTAGGTGATCACCCAGGTTCGCTCCCATTCAGTTTTGGTAAGGATATACGTTACAAAACTTGATCAAATTTTCAATAAGATCCACTCTCGTGCAATGGGCAAAACTGTAAAAAATTCTTTAGCATATCGCCGTCAAAACTCATCGGATCTCGAAATTTAGTATGTGTGTGCGGGATCAGACACTCCACTATTATAGATATCACCATTATGTAAAATGGTGATATCTTTAAGCAGATAAAGTTTTACCTTTTGTGTCACTCAAGAATTTTCCTTTTTTGATTTTATATACTTTTCTCTCTCTCTAACACACACACACACACACACAGAGCGAGCGAGCGAGATCACCTCTGACCTTTAGCTGCACCGGGGTCGTCAATAATCTCAGTCAGTAAGAGCATTGATCAGACTTGCTCATCTCTGCTCTTCTCGCCGTGGCGATCAAAGCGTCTTCTCTTTAAACGATTTTAGCAGCACAAGTACAGTAAATCACACACACACACACACACACACGTTTGTGCTTCTGTCAGAGTGAGGACCCTCATAGACATAATACATTCTCTAGCCTCTTAACCTAAACCCAATTCTAACCCTAACCCTAAAACCAGGTCTTAACCCTGTAAAAGCCCTTTAAAGAAGTGAGGACCAGACAAAATGTCCGCACTTTGTCAAAATGTCCTCACTCTGCAGCAAGTACAAGAACACACACACACTCGGCTCCTAAAGCTGCTGATCACAGCCTTGCTTTGTCCATAGTATCAATACTTCCCAATCAATGCTCAAATTGATCGGTCTGTAGTGGATTCAAACCTCTTGGTTCACAGAAAGCAAGAAGCAGGAGAAAAAACTCCCATTTTCTTCCAAAAATATCCCGACAGCCTTCAAAAACATCAAAAACATGAAACCGTTCGGAGTCCACACACGTCATCACATCCTTGTACGATGGTTGGCCTCGTCCTGTGAAGACAGCGAGTGTGACGACAGCCCCTACCGTCTGTTTGACGCTTCCGCAAGATGGCTTGATCTTATTCCAGTATAGTATAATATCAATATATAAGGTCCAGTACGACCTGTGAAATTGTTTTCTGCAACCAAATACTGAATACAGCCTCTACGTAATAATAACTCAAATGTGGAATCTCTTCACTTGTTATATTCCACAGTTTTTACTTGTTGAAAAACCTTTAATGGTCCAAAACAACTATTAAATTGTATATAATTCAATTACAGCCACTACCTTGAAGCTGAAATGTCACTTTTTCTTAAAAATGACTTGAGTTCACTCATAAGGGTTATATTTGACAGATTACAGCCCACACAACATATTTTGCCCTTTGAAAAACCTCAAAATGGTCAATTAAACCAGTAAAAGGCATCTTTTCCTCTGCCCAAAACGTGATTATAGCTCCTACCTTGAAGCTAAAATGTCAATTATTCCTCAGAATGACTTGCTTTCATTCATTTCACCGATTACAGCCCAAATCAGTAGTTTGAACCTGATGAATAACCCGTAATGAGCCAATACATCCTGTCAAATGCATGTTTTCACTTACCAGCGTCATTTACAGCCACTACCTTGTGGCCGAAAGGTTGATTCTTCCTCAAAAAGTCTCGATTCCATTCATGACGGTTATATTTGACAGACTACAGCCCATTCATTTGATTGTTACCCTTTAGAAAAACTTGAAAGGTGCAGTAAAACCAGAAAAATACACGTTTTCTCTCGCCAGAAATGTCTTACAGCTCCTACTGTGTGACTACAAAGCTTGTTTCTGTCTTTAAATGTATCGATTTCATCAACAACAGTTATGGTTGATAGATTACAGCCCACTCAGTCTGTTTTTGCCCTTTGAAAAACTTTAAAATAACCAATATAACCAATAAAATGTAGCTTTCTATCACTAAAACCTGATTAGGTCTGCTACCTTGTGGGTGAAAAATTAATTTTATGGCTCAAAATGATGTGGTTTTATTAATGAGGGTTGGATTTTTATAATCGTCTCAGGATTTCCTACCTGTTGAAATACACGTGAAAGGTCAACTGAACAAGTAATTTGCAGTTTTCCCTCATAAAAAAAAAATCACTACAGCCCCTAACTTAAAATGTAAAGTGGTTTCTGCCTCAAAATTCCTCACTTTCTTCCAGGATGGTTCTAAGTGGCAGACAGTTGCCCATCAGTTCTCCTTTACCCATTGAAGAAAACTGTAATAACCCAAATTACTAGTAAAATGTGTAGTTTTCCCCTCCTAAAATTTGATTACAGCCACCGCTTTCAAGCTGAAATGTTGGTTTTTTTCCTCAAAATGTCTCTATTTCATTCATGACAGTTATATTTGACATATTACAGCACCTTCATTTGATTTTAGCCCTTTGAAAAAACTCAAACGGTGCAGTAAAACCAGAAAAATGCGTGCTTTCTCTCGTCAGAAATGTATTACAGCTCCTACTGTGTGACTACAAAGCTTGTTTCTGTCTTTAAATGTATCGATTTCATCAACAACAGTTATGGTTGATAGATTACAGCCCAAATAAAACCAATATAACCAATAAAATGTAGCTTTCTATCACTGACAATTAGTTTCAGTTGCTACTTTGTGAATGAAAACATAATTTTACTTCAAAATATAAAATTTTTATTCATGAGGGTTGTATGTGACAGATTGTAGACCGCTTAGTAGATTTTCTTTCTTTTTGAAATACCTGTAAAAGTCCAATATAATTAGATCATTTGTGCCTCAGAATTCCTTAATTTCAATTTAAGGTTGTTCTGTTGACAGACTAATCCATGAATCACTTTGCCCATTGAAAAAAAAAAACCCTGTAATAACTAAAATAACTAGTAAAATGAGTAATTTTCTCCTTCTAAAATTTGATCACAGCCACTGCTTTGTAGCTCAAACGTCAGTTCTGCCTCAAACTTCCTCCGTTTCCTTTCAGGAATGGATGGTTGTATTTGACAGACTCATTCCATTTTACCTGAGGAAAAACTTAAAGGGTCAATAGAACCGGAACCATTTGCTTAATGGTTGTTTATATTCCAGTGAGAAGTTTTTACCTGTTGAAATACCTGTCAAAGTGCAACACAATCAGTAAAAATCAGTACTTTTCACTTGACAAAATTGATCACAGCCTCTATCCTGTGGCGGGAAAGATCAATTCCACCTCCAAATGGCTTGATTTCACTCACGGGGTCTGTATTTGACAGATCATGGCCCGCACAGAATTTCTTACCCATGGAAATTCCCATAAAAGGCCAATATAACCAGCAGTTTTCACTCGTCAAACATTGATTACAGCCTCTACCTTTGAAACTCAGCAGCGTGTTTGCCTCAGAATGACCTCATTTCATTCATGAGGGTTATATTTGACAGACTGTGTTCCAGCCTTTCCTTTTTCACCTGTTTTAATGTCATTTAAAGGGCCAATTCATCCAGTAAAATGAAGTTTTCACCGGCCAAATGTTGATTACCATCCCCCGTAGCCTGTGACTGAGACACAGTTTCTGCTTGACTTTATGAAAAACGGTTATATTCGACAGCATATGACCTCGGCGAGTTCTTTATACCACATAAAATAAATTTAACAGGCCAATACAAGCAGTAAAATGCATTTTTTTAACTTGAAATGAGACGCAGGTCACAACATTAAAACACACCAGGACACAAGCAGTTGTCTTTTATCGCCATTGTTTTTCCACTTAAGGCTCATGAGGCTTTAATGTATCCTGTCGCTGTGGATCCAACAGGGAAGTGCTGGAAACAAACAGTAACATGATCAATCAATAACATGGTCATGGTCAGTCAATAACAACACTAAACATGGTATAAATGAAACAGCACTATGTGTTTGACTCATTTACTGTGAAATAAATACAGTTGGAGTGATATTAATGATAAAAGTTGCAGTATCTGTGCCGTCCATCTTGGAATCCCATGTCGGGGTTAATGAGGTCTTTCCCGACTTTTACAATTTTACAAATGGAACGCACCAACAGACAGTGGCTCCAGCATGAATGGATGGGAGTTGAAAAACATAGGAAACAAATACAAATTGTATTTTCATACTGTAAAAGAAAGCCACACGAATTGTATGCAAAAAAAAAATAAATTGTGAGCCAACTAATCAACTTTTCATTCAAGTAAATATACTGAAATTTACATTGTAGACATTGTAGATAATAACACGTTACAAACTATGTATAAAACTAAAATGTAGCGCTAGTCTAGTCTTGATGACCATTCAAAGCTGCTTTACACTACAGTTTTTGCCATTCACTCCCATTCAGTCACACTTTCATAGAGCACATCTTCCATACCCGTCGTGTGGTTAAGTGTCTTGTAGCTCAACTAGCATAGCTGGACATCGAACCCGCAACGAGTGAATTTAAAGACAACTCACTCGACCACTGATTCCACCGTTAGTGACATCTAATGGCGAGACTGCAGATTGCAATAAATGGGGCAACTTTCCTAATTAATAATTCAGATAGGGGAAAAAATCCACAGTGGGGATCAGGTTCATCCAGCAGAAGAAGAAGAAGAAGAAGAAGGGACTGACTAATTCCTGGACTTCTCTCTGTGTGTTTGTGTGTGTTCTTGTTGCAGCCGTGGTCAGTGCGATCCCAGTACCAGCTCTGGACTCGGCACAGTATCCTGGTATTCTGCCGTCGCCGTCCTGCAGCTTCACGCACAACAAGTTCAGCCTGCGGCCGATGCCTTTCCCCAGTCTGACTGTGGACAGAGGATACACCACAGGTCCAGCTTTGCCAACCATTCTTTACGACTCAAGCCTTAGTCTTGTTTCAAATTTTCCTCGTTTGTCTTTGTCATATTTAGTCATTCACATGCTGGTTTTGTACCTCCGCATGAGGGTCACAGCAGGGATTAGGCGCTGGTGCCTAATCCCTGCTGACACAGGGTGAGAGGTGGGGTAAACCCTGGACGGGTCACCAGTCCATCACAGGGACATAGAGACAAATAACCATTCACTCTCACATTCACACCTATGGGGAATCTAGAGTGTCCAATTGTCCTAATCCCCAAATCTGGGGAATTTTTCGGACTGTGGGAGGAGAACCTGGATTAAAAACCCCGACACACACACGGGAAGAACATGCAAACTACATGCAGTTCTGACATGGGACATGGGTTCTGAACCGGGCTCTTCTTGCTGCAAAGGCAAGAGTGCCAACCGCTACACCACCCGTGTGACCCTTGAATGTCATAATTACCCGGAAAACATTTGTAGAATTAGTAAAATTAAACTCAAAATTGAATCAAAAACATAGGATGTACATTTGTATTTAAACATCCATAATGTGAACAAAAACAATCAATAATAGACAATACAACAAGTAAAATAATGTAAAAATTAAATAATATTATTATTAGACTAAATATGTAAGTTTTTCTTTCTTTAACAATCTCAAATCGCACATGTGAGGTCAAATGTACAGTAAATATGATAATAGTTTCATTACGGAGCCACAGTCGTGATTACGGGCCTTTATTCTGTCATAAATATCAACAGAACAGACATTTATTACATGTAAATCTCACAGATTACCACATTAACCTTTAGGGCTTTTACACGTCAGCGCTTTAATCCTCCCTGCTCCCTTTCTTCGCTCTCCACCCTCCTCTTCCCTTTCCTGTTTATATTTAAGCCAAATGCTAAACGACATGATTGGGAGCAATAATTCAGTAACTGGCTGATTCCTGGCCGACTTGTATCAGCAGGGAAACGAGGAGACGCGTCGGGGTTATTGAATTATCCGAGCCGCTGGGAGGTCGGATCGCTGCCGGGAAAACGCGGTTAGCAGCCGACGAAGGGACGAGGTGGGACACGAGTGAAGCAGATGTGACGGAAAAGACACACCGACGATCTTTAGATGCAGGATTCTGTCGGCAGGAAATGTCTTCGCCAGGCCTGTATGTGGCGCTGTAGCAGTGCAAGACTACATTCCAATGTATGAAGGACGGAATGAACAAAATCGGGGCGAATTAGGAGAGAAAATATTGTAAGAGTTATTGTATCTCACATGTGACCTGGACCGAGCATTTAGTTCAGCGATGCAAGCGTATCTTCAAAAATAACAAGTATATAAGTATCAAAAATAAATAAATAAGTAAAGCGCAAAGGTGAAAAAAATTCAAATAAATAAAAATTAATGCGACGGAAAAGTGACTGATCTTTTTTTGCGCCGTTTGCACTCACTTCAATTTATGCTCCCGTACTCGTTATATAACACTTTATTAACACTTTATTAACACCGTAACACTTTATTAAACAGTCACAGAGCGTTTTAATTAATATTAACAATAATAATAATAAAAATTACATTGAAAAACTCAACGTGCCAACGATTAGACAACAAATGTCCTCAAATGACGACCAAGAAAGTTCTTAGTTGGGGCAGCCCTAATATATATACAGAGAGAAAGAAAGAGATAATAACATATGAGTCTTTTTTGTGGAATAAACAGAAAGTTAACAGTGAGCCTTTATTCAGGTGTAAGTTATTTTAAAGGACAAGGTCAAAACCAGACACTCAACCAACAATTTGTTGAAGGTTGAAAACTTTTTTTTTATGTATTTTTCTTCCTGTTCTACTGAAGAGTGTCTGAACATTTCTTTTATTCTCCGTAGTTTTCATGCTCCATTTGAAAACTCCTGCACTTCAATTTATGCTGTGAAATATACAGTTTAACAGGTCGTGGTGTGATGCTTCCGTGCAATTCAAGTAACCAGTCACTGTGTGCGAAATGATGACACACAGTCAGTGAACATTTAAAGGAGTCACAAGACTGGAGACGTTCACTCTCCCGCACCAAAGTCCATAGAGAAAATCGCCGATTTTAGCTCACAGGGACACAGGAGCTGCTGGTCTACTGCTGCCTCGTGTGGTCACTTTGTGTCGCTGAGGTGAATCTGAATGAAGGATTTCAAACACTGAATTTCACAAAATAAGACATTTCAACTTTCTGATGGAGGCAGCAGTGGATCAACAATTCCTGTGTGCTGTGATATAAAATTGCCGTTTTTCCCTATGGACTTTGGTGTAGAGAAATCTATGTGTTTTTAATCTAAAATGTAGTGTGATTGAAGTCAGAAAGACAGAAAATAAAACAACTGACCATTTTTGTTTGTTTTGTGACCTGTTTAATGTTTGTAAACTACTCACTCTCCCACACCAAAGTCCATATAGAAAATCAGTGATTTTAGCTCACAGGGACACAGGAGCTGCTGGTCTACTGCTGCCTCGTGTGGTCACTTTGTGTCACTGAGGTAAATCTGAACGAAGGATTTTCAGTGCTGAAATCACAAAATGAGACATTTGAAGTTACTGATGGAGGCAGCAGTGGATCAACAACTCCTGTGTGCTGTGATGTAAAATCACTGATTTTCTCTATGGACTTTGGTGTGGGAGAGTGAGTAGTTTACAAACATTAAACAGGTCACAAAACAAACAAAAATGGTCAGTTGTTTTATTTTCTGTCTTTCTGACTTCAATCACACTACATTTTAGATTAAAAACACATAGATTTCTCTACACCAAAGTCCATAGGGAAAAACGGCAATTTTATATCACAGCACACAGGAATTGTTGATCCACTGCTGCCTCCATCAGAAAGTTGAAATGTCTTATTTTGTGAAATTCAGTGTTTGAAATCCTTCATTCAGATTCACCTCAGCGACACAAAGTGACCACACGAGGCAGCAGTAGACCAGCAGCTCC
>JAFBJR010000372.1:0-22853 GCA_016785285.1 Brachirus orientalis | reverse complement strand
ACAGGAGCTGCTGGTCTACTGCTGCCTCGTGTGGTCACTTTGTGTCACTGAGGTAAATCTGAATGAAGGATTTCAAATGCCGAATTTTACAAAATAAGACATTTGAACTTACTGATGGAGGCAGCAGCGGATCAACAACTCCTGTGTGCTGTGATGTAAAATCACCGTTTTTTTGAATGGACTTTGGTGCAGGAGAATGAGTGAGATTCAAATGATGAACACTTCGGTTTTCCTGTTGGAAAGGTCTGTCTAACAGTGACATGAAGCAGTAAAACTATTTGTAGATTAGAGTAGATGGAGTGGGATTGTGTTCTGCTGTTGTCATGAAGAATGGTTCAAATCCTGCCTACTTTACCTTTAAGAGCTCAAGAACTCGCCAAAGAATTCACTTTTCTTTGTTGTTTTTTTTAACTCTCTTCACCCTTTTTCATCCATCTTCGTACATATAAAGGAGTTTTTACCAAGGAGATGTTTTGCCACAGGCCTTTTCTTTTCTGTGTGTCTGTCCTGGATTCTCTAAACTGGAGGGAAGAACGGCTTATTCCCTTACTCCCTCTCCATCTTCTTCCCACTTTCTTTCATTCTTTCATCCTCCTTTATATATATATATATATATTTATTTATATATATATATATATATAGAGAGAGAGAGAGATGCTTTCTTACTGTCAGGTCTTTCTCTATCTTTTCTCCTCCCTCCCTCTGCGGATCATCCTGTCATTCTCTCTCTGATCACCTGCAGAAATGTGAGCAGAAAACAAAACACTCGCCTGCGGTACAAATGACCCCGATGTGTGTATGTGTGGGTGTTTTTGATGTGGGTAATGCTTTCTGTAGCTGTGTGTATTTACGTATGTGTGTGTGTGTGTGTGTGTGTGTGTACACTCTTCCATTATGGCTCTGTTTACACACCCAGGTGGCCTCAGATTAACATTGATTTTCAGCTCCTGGAAACCTTTCGCTCCAAAATAGCGAGCCTGCGGCAACAGTCGGCTGGACTTTCACCGAACCCCTGTAACCCACACCCCACACCCCACAGCGCCACCTCCGTCACCCCCCCCGTCCCCCCCCCCCCCACCATCACTCTATCAAAAGGAGGGAGTACAGACCTGTGAGCAGCGGTGCTTGATGTTCATTGTTGCTCTTGTTTGTGTGTTTATCGGAGCCCGAATGGGTCTCTCGGCGAAAGGAATGAAGTGTTCTCATGGTGTAATTGGATTGTTGTGGCGACGACAGAGAGACATGGAGAGGGGAAAACAGAGGAAAGTTTGTAAAATCGATCAAAAGCGAGCAGAGACCCACGCGCGTCTCCTGCAACCGGGCTTCTATGGAGTATCCGGCAGCTGACGTCACAATCAAACATCGCCTCTTTGGCAGGAAACCACGCTCTTCCAATCCATCGACGTGTAAACCAGGCAATTTGTTGGACAGCTTGTCTCTGATATAAAAAAAAAAAGTGAAGATGGTGGACAGATGTAGTGAGTCAGGATGTCGAAACAGGCTAATGGTGGAATCATTTGACCAGGTCGCAGGAGGTTCCGAGGAAGACGGACTCTGTTTATGTTCCGATCACTTTGATTTCAGACACATAATCCAACGCTAACGTCAACATCTTGTTTATTTCCCAGGCTTTTATAGTTTTTCAGTTTTTGACAGAACAATGAGGGAAAGTTTATCAGAATGTCGTGAAGCTGCAGGTTGGGAATACCCGTGACAAGCACCAGGGGGCAGTATAGGGGTCAGTTACATTCAGACTGTCAAAGTCTATGATGTATCTCTTGATCGTTTTAAAGTGCACAAAACTGCGCCAGTTTGGAACCAGACCTGGTGCAGTTGGATTTTTTTGGCAGAACCGTTTCCTGCCAACATGGCGGAGTAAACAAACTCCTGGACGATACTGCACTGCTGTCATCTCATGGTATCATCCATTTTTCCTCTAAATCTGAACATTATTTACAAAACTGTCATCGTTTTATTGAAGAAGAGCTGAAGCTACTGATGTTAGAAATCAAGTCTTTCAACATTTAACTTGATTACATTTTCCTTTATTGATTTTCCCATAAACTTCTATTCAAACTGTTCTTTTTGCAATCAGTCGTTAAACATATTCTTACTTCCTGGTTGGCTTCAAGCAGCAAACTGGAAGACTACATCTCCTTTTTATATATGATCCTAATTGGAGATACATTTATTCTAGTAGCGCCACGTAATATTGCAAATAATATTTTTAGTTTTCCTCATGGTTTTGTTGTGCTATATGATGTAGTTTTATGTGTTTTATGTGTAAAAAAATTTGCCATTAGACTTCTATTTTCGTAGCAGAAAATGGCTGACATGCATTTTCAAATGAAGAAACCTCGAGAATTGTTTGTAAAAATCCCTGCATATCCTTCTTGCACCTGTCTGCTGATTCCTACACAAAGGTTCAGATAAGTCAGGCCAGTGAGGAAATTGCTGTGTGAAGCGGATGAGGCGCTGCCCGGCTCCCTCTAGAGGCTCAAACGTTCCCTGGAAGCCTCTTCATCTTCAACTGTTTTTACCTCAACCTGTCCTCGGGATCGATGACCCCGCCCCCTCCATCTGCGCCTCCTACGGCTGTGAATCTCCCCATCTTTGCCTTCGACCCAGCAGAAGCAGACAGACACGCTGAATTGAACCCCAGCAGGCGTTTCACACCTTCACTCAGGCTTTTTCCTGGTGAATATATCCACCTCTGTGAGCAGATGAGCTGCTGTTCCACACCCGCACCTCCACTCACCTCCACTCACCTCCACTCACTCACACTGACAAATCCCTCGACAGTGAACCAGACACTGTGAAAAACTGCCTTTTATGACTTTCTCCACTGTAACCTTTGCTTCCCCATCTCTGCTGCTGCAGCTCATTGTGTCTTTTTCTCGGGCCAAATGTTTTTCTCTCTTCTGGAGCCCAGTTCACTTTGGATTCGGTCTGACAGCGGCGTGCGCAGGAGTCGCGCAAGCACAATAAGAAGCTGGCAGCGAAGTCACCGCCTGAAAGGTACAGACGGACAGTCCTGAGCCACTGCAGCGTCCTTGTAACGTCGTAATGCTCGGCGCGACAGAAAGTTTGGACAGATGGAGAATGGTGGAATAACCTGCACGGTGCGAGTGTTTGATTCCCAGATTCTCTGCAGATGAACCCGGTGAAGCAGATGGTTTGTTACTCACAACCATCTGGAAAATCTTTGTTAGAAAGCGTTTGGAAAAAGGACAAAGGCTTTTGAAAATGTACTTTGCAGATGAACCATCTGTCTATTATTGTCTACCGCAAAGGTTAATGTCATTCAGCAGAAGAGTAAAAACACCCATTTCCCCATTGAGAAAAGCCTTCAATGGGAGTGATGTGCGTGGAAATGGTTTGCAATGACTTTACTGAGCAATTTGAGCAACAATTACAATGTCAGTCATGAAAAACTTTGACTAAACTTTATATTTCTTTCATGTTGAGCTTCAGCGAGTTAGTTTTGAGGTTTCTTTTGTCAGTGGCTTTTAAGAAGAACTCTTGATTTAAACTGTCCAGGAAGTGAATTCTCTTTCTCTCAGACAGATTTTCCAGTGGACAGATTGTGGAAAAGGGAGGTTCACAAACTTTACAACCCGTGTAATTTGATTTTTGAACCATTAAAAGATGAGTTGGTCAACTGCAGAGATTTTCTTTACAGGAATCCATAAACCGTTTTAGGCTCTGGACTGTGGAACATAAAACCAGTCATATCATCACATCTTTATGTTTATGTCTCGATGCTCAGACTGAGCCCCATTTTCCTTTCGCCCAATGGTTCAGTGTGTGATACTCGGTGCTTCTCAGAGACGAATAAATATCCTGGAACAGCTGAATTTCAAGGATGTTACATCATGGAACCACGCTGATGTTTTCGTCGGATCCTTCAAATTCCACAAATGAGTCCTTCACAGTGAGATTTTACAAAGATGGACGTTGGGAATCCACAGCACAGCAGACGCACCCGCAGTCCTTTGTGCACACAGGTTCTTCTCTGTATTTTGACGGGTATTTAGCCTTTGTTTGGATAAAACAATCTCAAACCAGCTGCTTAGTTTTTATCACTCATGTGCTACAGTTTGCCCCAAACCACCCAGTTGTCATTTTCAAATAGCCGCGGCAGCACAGCAACGAATCGTCATGCCTTGAAGGTCGGGTACGTAAGAATTATTGACATCTAGGGCAGCAACCAATGACTATTTTGGTAGTCAGTTAGTCACAAATTATTGAAACGATTAATTACTGATTGGAGAAGCGCTACGGACTGTTTAGCACATCAGCAGGGGGCACTGTGACTGTAGCTTGGCCTACGTTCATGCTGTTTTTGCTCATCAGAAGAAGGAAAAACAGTGACGTTTGCTCTGACAGACAAGCTAAAGCGTCCGTCGGAAACGTACGACATCAAAGTGTCTGAAGAGCAGAATGTGGAAGTTTTTCTCGTTGTACAGCAAAATTGGCAACTATGCTAAGCAGCGGAGTTAGCATCGAAGTTAGCAACTGAGTTAGCGGCTGAGTTAGCAGCTGAGTTAGCAGTTGAGTTAGCAGCCGTGTTAGCAGCTGAGTTAGCAGCTGAGTTAGCAGTAGAGGTAAGAGAATCAATAACTAAGTGGTGGAGTTAGCGGCGCTAACAGAGACGGCAGAGACTTAAGTGTCTGTCATCACAGCAGAGACGGGTTGAGAGTAAGATGACTTACTCTGTTAAAATGTTAAAATCTGCATCAACAGCAGGAAAAACATGTCAACTTTAAAGTGTATTCAGCTGATATTGATAAAATCCTAAACGGGTCAAATAAAGCCATATTCCCGTCTCTCAGAAAAACACCATTTCACAAAGAAATGGTGAAAATTTCAGGAAAAAAAATGAATTTTTCCATACATACATTATGCTACATCCTAAAGAACAAATTTTTTGCAGGCGTTCGCAACAGCATCGTTCAATCTGTACAGAATCTTTTAAAGAAATAAAAATTGCACTGTTACGACCGTTTGTGTTTGTGTTGAAATCTCATATAGCAAATACAAACACATCAAAACCAGACTTTTACCTGGCATCGATGTGTTTTCTGGTTCAGCCTGTAAGAAGAAAAGACAACGATGAATTTCTCTGGTGTGAAACTCTGCTTTCAAAACTGTCCCTGGAGGAGAATAGAAGTTATTGATCAGAGTGTGTGTGTGTGTGTGTGTGTGTGTGTGTGTGTAAAGTGTTGGCAGAAGAAGCCTCAGGAACAGACACAATGAAGCTATTCAGAGAATCAGACAGGAGGAAAAAGCCCCAGACATCCCTCTCATGTCTCCTGTGTTTCCTTCTCCCTGATGTTTTCACTTCACTTGACGTCACGCTGTGTAGAAGAAGCAAAAGTTAAAATCACTCGTTGAAGGGACTGAATTTCTACGTTCCGCTGTCAGATTGATGTTGGTTTTCTTTTCTTTTTTTGGGGGGGTTTGTTTTTGTTTGTCAGCAGGATTACAGAAGAAGAAGTGAAATGATTTTCGCTGAATTTGGTGGAGGAATTGGTCTTAGATGTACGGTATACATAACATTACATGATGTATTCCGTTAAATCACAAAACTGTCCAACAGTTCGGCCTTGGCAGGTGACTTACTGAGGTGTGTGCAGTGCAGAATTTGGCTTGGTTTAGACAACAAATGCAAGTGATGACCCCGGTAAATTGAATAAGTTGCTCTGGTTTGGGATCTGTTGACTCTTTATCATGCTGTCCTCCAGCTGCTGAACCTGTTCCTCACCTTGAAACAAATACAACAGTAGTGCTAGTAATGGTAAAAATTTCTCATAAGTCTTGGAATCCCGTGTCAGAATTGGTGAGGTTCCTCCAAGTTTCCAAACTGGAAATATTGAGTTCTAACTACACATAGAACAGACCAAGAGCCAAACCTCTGGAGATACATGCCACGAATGTCTTACATTGAGCCAAACACTGCAAAGAAATGCAGAATTCAAATGAACTCTTTTGTTCTGAGACTTGCTTTCTGGAACTACTTCAATCCACAATTCCACTTATAAGCATAAGCAAAGGGAACCCTTTAATATAAACATTCTGTGATAAAGTCACAGAATGGTTGTATTTGTTGCGATATCTTTTAATGGCATAAAAATGTCATAAAAAGACATTGTTAAAAAGTTTTTCTTTCTTTTCATAATATTGATAAAAACACCAAAACTTTAATTTTTCTGTCACAACACAGGCGAGAAAAACGTCTTTTATAAGATTAAATTCCATTGTTTTAACGTCTTGACTATTCTCTCTGTTTTTATCGTTATTAAATCAAACTTTCACTGTTGCTATTTCATTTTAATTCCAATGCTTTTTAATATAATGTGTAAATTCTAATTTGTTTGTAATTTGCCTTGTGTATGAACAGTGCTGTGGAAATAAACTAAATATTCCATTTTGGCATCACACAGCAGGAGCAGGGATCAGGATGATTGAATGAATGAATGAATGGGTCAAACCTCAGATCCGTTTCCTGTTCGATGATTCGCTTAGCTGCATGTGAACTCGCCATTTAGTTTGATCAATAGCAGCTCTGTGTTCTCAGATCAAACTCTTCCTGTCACTTTAAACGTCAATATCAAACAGCATGTGTCAGGAAACCTGTGTTTGTGTAACAAACGGTGAGAATTTTAACGTTAACGTGGCTACAAAATGAAAACAATCATCATCAAATCAAGGGTTTGTGACCATCTTGTCTCTGATGTTAGAATTTGCTGTTCTTTTGTTAGTATTTTGAAACCAGAACTCTTCCCTGTCTCGCTCAGGTGCGAGTCTGCCGAAGCCCCAGGTGAAGACGGCCTCTCTGGGTCAGGCCGGCAAGGCTCGCTCTCCTCTGCTGCCCGTCTCAGTCCCAACGGCGCCGGACTTACCGGAGGAGGGAGGAACGAAGGCTGCGGACGATTCGGCCGCAAACGTAAGTCAAGACGAAGCAACTGATTTTCGATTGTCCAGAGACTCTGGTGTTGATCCATCTGAATAATAGGACAGGTTGGGTTGGGGCATCGAAATAATCATGCACTGCTTGATTGGACTGAAATTGGTAAACTCCCTGTAGTTTAAAGCCACCAAATGGAATGGTTCGGCTTGGTCCGGGACAGGAATAGCACCAAAGTAACCAGCCATTCTATTCTATTCTCCTGTTCCATTCTTTGGCACCATTCTGTTGGCGGTGCTGTGAGGATCAGAGTGCAGTGTATCCATTCAACAATCTGTGAATTTAACTCCCATTGAATGGACACACTGAAGATGTGCAGAATTCTTAATAACAAACCATTTAATGAGGCTTTTCTCATTAAATCACAGGTGTACCTTTATGGACACTTTTACGTACGTACGTACGTGTGGGACGACCTTTGACCTGTAGAATTCAACACAGTTCATTTGTGACTGAGAGTGAGCGGAAAACAAGACAGTTTTAAGATGGAGAGAATGGGTGGAGAGGAACAAAGTGGGAGGAGGGGGAGGAGGAAAGGACGGTGAAAGGAGGAATAATGAAAAGCCGTCGAAGGTAAGGAAGGAGGTAGGGAGGGCGAGGAGGGAGCAAAAAGGAGGATTAGAAGGAGGGGAAATGAAGTAGAAGGGAAGATGTGAGGGAGGATAAAGGGAAGAGGGGATGGGTAAATAAGAAAAGGGAAAGGAGTAAAGAAGGATTATGGGAAAGGGGGGATGTTACAAAGGAGAGGCGGGAAATTGGGAGAGGATGAAGGAGAAGTGGAGGTGTCAAAGGAGGATGTACTTGAAAGACAGGATGGGAAGAAAGGTAAGAAGGAATGAGGCAAAGATGAAGCCAGAGGGGGAAAAACAAATAAAAAGTCGGAGGCTGGAAATGGGAGATGAGGCGACGAGGGTGGAGGAGGCGACGAGGGTGGAGGAGGGAGGAGGGAGGAACTGACGGAGCAGTGGAGGAGATATAAACGACAGAAGATGATGTGGAGGGACGCCGGACGTCAAGACTTGTTAAATATTCATATGAGACTCAATGAGAAGAGGAGGACAGGAGGAGGCGTCGCCACGGCAACAGGAGGAGAGGAATTCATCAGGAGGGTCAGTCGACGAGAGGAGGGAGGACGGAGGTGAAACTGAAGGAGAGGAGAGGTGTCAGGAAGGAAAAGAGGATGAGGAAAGGAAGGAGATGAAGGGGAAATGGAGGGGAGGAAGAGGAGGAGGGAAGGAGGTAGATAAGGAAGAGGAGGGGGAGACAAAAGGGGGGAGGGGCGGAGAAAATGAGATGGAAAGATAGTGGAGAGTAAAAAGTGATAAAGGTCAGCAGGTCCTTCTCTTCATCTGCTGCTCTATCTCTGTAATTGATCTGGTCTTTTTCCCATCAGCCCCCTGGCCTATCCATCACACACACACACACACACACATGGAGAGAGAGACAGTTAATAGACTGTGACAGAGTGTGAGTAAAGTAACTACAGTGCTTTTATTATGTTGTTAGACCAGTGACACATTTGAAAGTGGCACCGAGGGAGAAAGTGATGACAACAACTTTGCCTTCACTGTCCGTTTCTAATAAGATGTTTCCCAAATTTAAATCAAAAATGAAGTCAAAGAAAATGCTTTGTTTTTAGGAAAAGTCCAGTCTGCACCATTTACGTCAGAAAGTACCATCCGGACGTACAGTACGTTTGTATAAAAACGCGCTAAAATTAGCGGGTGTACCCCGGATTTTTTAATGAACGCCGTTTGTCCACCTCTTAGGAGCGACTGACCCATGTTCAGCTCTTCTCCACTTTGGTCGTTCTCATTTGATTAATCCATGGTTCATCCTACAGTGCCGGTTCTGGCCACACTTACTTACCCATCTAAAGTTTTAAAAATAGGTTGAGATCTTTAGAACAAAACGTTAAGGACTGAGGGAAACTTTGGAGGGAACCAGTTACTAGATGGTACGATTAGTCTTTTGCAACTAAACCCAGGCTGGACGACCAATTTGCCCGTCCGGACCAATGCGAGCCTCCGCCAGCCTCCTCTGGCTTCGTCCTGCCCAGACGTGGTTCACCATCTTTCAGGTCTCATGGCGAGTTTTCGTGCTCCACCTCCCCAACGACGCGAGGTCAGGGTAAAGGTCGTCGCGCGTCGGCCTTCACTGTCGTTGCACCACAGGGTTTGGACCGCAAACCCTCCGACCCACACACGTGTTAGACTCCCTGGTCCGTGTTTCAAGACGGGTCAGCTGGTGTTGCCGACTTTGTCCAGGGAAAGTTCTCTTTCCATGTGGAGAAGGATTTAGAAGGTCCAAAACTGTCCGGCAGTGCGGACAGAAGCTGATCATTTCAAACTAAAATGTAGTTGTGTGAGTTTAGCATTTGCAGATTATTCATGAAATGGTTAAACTCCCTCAAATTCTGAACGTGTGTCCTGTACTTTTTATGATATGAACTCAAAATGCAAAATATGTTGGAGAATGCAGCAATGTTTCACTTTGCAATAGTTTTTAATTAATTTAATTTAACTCATTCAGTAATTTGAATTATATCTCTTTGCCTTTTTGTCTGTTTTTACAATCCTGTGTGAGTTTACGTCTTTTTCCTTCTAGTTTCATTCTTTTGTGACGTTTTTTTTCCAGCTGATGACAAATAAATGACCCTGGAGATTCGTATTATAGAGAGTAGAAATGAAAAGGAGAGGAGAAAAAAGCACCGGTGAGACGAGGTTGTCCTTTATCGGTGTAATGCGCACAGAGTGTGACCTTTTGACCTTCCACTTCCACTCTGAAAGATAACATTTGAAGCTCTCCACGTGCCACACACTGCCAGGTATTTCCCACTTTCCACCGACGAAAAAAAGGCTTTGGCAAAAATCATTAAAGTCTCACAAAGAGACGCACAAAACATCAGCGACCTCTTCATCTCATTTGTTGGCTCATGGCTGAAGAGTTTTCACCGAGCCTGTAAAAGCTTCATCGCTGTTGACCTGCTGACCTGGATTCACAGAACCACAGAACCACAGAACCACAGAGGGGAAAACAGCTCTTTGTGTCTCAAGGTTGCTGGTTTTCCATCCTCAAAGAGCAACACTTGAACACGTCGACCAGTGATTCCAGAAGTGTGAGCTGCAGCCTCCTGCTGGGCTGTGAAGGTACTGCAGGCGCCGCAGGAGATCGGAATAAATGGAAAGGAAAGGAATTTAGAGTTTTGTCATTGAACGTCAGATAAGTGTGCGTAATATGCCGGGATTTTTAAGGTGCAAATGTTGAGAATTTAAGAATAAACAGCTACTAAATCAACGTAATGTAATGTTGGTGTAAACAAATGTTGAGACTAAAAGTTAGATTCACATAAAATTGAAAATTGTAAAAAAAATTTAGGACTTGGTTTTAAGTTGTTTTGCTAATTGCAATGGTCATGTGAACAAAACTGGACATTTTACACGCAATGTATACAGCTGGCTGTTTTGTCAACTGAACTTAGGAAAATCTAATTATTTCACTTTGCTATTTATAAGTTGAAGGCAGCTTCTCAAAATTAACTAAATTCAACTAAATGTTGAGTAGGTTTAAATTGTTACAATCCTGTGCACATATTTTATACACACTTTATAATTTGTTTTTTTACTTTTCAATATTTTAAATGTTATGTTTCAATCATTTATTTATTTTATACTATCTATTTAAAATTAGTTCTATTCATTTTTTCAGTTTCCTTAATTTTTGAGTAAAATGAACTTGTTACTTAGGCCTGATACAATATTTTGTGAACTGTTGATGAAACAACAGCAATACATTTAAATTTAAACAATAAATAATTGGGGTTGAATGTTTTTGAAAAAATATCTCGTTGCGATTCGTGATATCAGAGGTAATAGTAATTAGTACCTAATTATCCTCATTTTCATTTCAGTAACGTGTTTTAAATGATACTGTGTGCAGATGTGTGAGAACCAAATGACATGTATAGTTCAGGACAATATTTCATCTAAAATTGTAATTTGACCCACATTTTTTGGGAAATATTGCACCTCCAGCAATTTGAATATTGCGATTAGAATAAAATTTCGATTCATTGTTTTATATATAATTTTAAACTTTGGTGGGCTTTAGAAGTTTGTTAGAATTTAAAATGGGCCGCAACAGTTTGGGAATGACTGACCTGTTCCTTAAAGCTGCTGGTGGATAAAGGATAGTAATGAATGAATGAGGCAGAATAATCAACAACATTAACTTCCGGTTTTTGTTTTGTGTTGTGTTGGTTTACCCGAGGACAGAATTTGAAAACTGCCCTAAATTCAGCTTGTTTTGCTGGTAAAGCGGCTGCTGTCGGACTGATTGATTCCCGCTGATCTTTTAAACGAAGGCGATATAAAAATCTATGCATGACTGGAGGGAGGAGTTCACTTGTCCTGAGGCAGAAACCAGTCGAAAGTTGACCCGACATGAAGCGCCGTGGTCCGGTTAAAAGCTTTTCCTGGACACAGGCGTTTAAATCAGGGGTTGTTGTGATTTTACAGTGTGTGACTTTACCAGAGGAATATGAATTACAACAAAAAACAAGACAAACAAGACAACAGAAGTGAATTCTAACAGCCTAACAGCACAGCATTGATTTTAAGGTTTTTACAGCCTGAGCAGTGAGTGTTGATATTTATGCAGGTTCAGTTCTGATGTTCTGTTCTAACAAAAAGGCCCGTGCTCTGACGCAGACCTGGGGGTTTAAGTGTCACGGAATTTGTTCGTCTTTATCGGGTTTTTCCTTTCCTTTTCTTTCTCCACAGCACCGAGGAGAATATTGAACACTCTTTTTTCCCAACCGCAAGGACAAACTCTGCATGAGAGCCACGCTCGATAGAAGCCCTGAGAGCGATGTGCATTTGGCTGTGTGACTCCCACACACACACACACACACACAGGGAGGCACTTAAGCCGGTCCACTCGGAGGTGACAGTTTGTGCAGCTGAACCAAACACGCCATTACACAGCGATCACACAGAACCTGCAGGATTACACGGCGCGTTTGTCCTGTCCTTTTGAAGACATCGCAGACAAGTGGCGGCGACGACCCCCGGCGCGTCTGATGCGGTCGTCCACTGTCGCAACACGTGTCCCACGTTATAAAACACTGGACACATAAGTCCACATCCACGTGGGATTTTCAGCTTCAAATCAGTATTTATCGGTAACACAGCAGAGGAGCCACGTCTCTTCCTGATGCAACCTTTGGATCGTCCCCATGGCTGAGGTCAATTTACTGTGTTTTTAAACTCTACAGTTCCACCATGACATGGCTCCGTGTCCTCCTCGATGTGGGCGGGGTCGTCATAGAAACTGCGACGTGACACAAAGGCACAAACTAGTGACGGTCAAAGCAGTTCTTTTCTTCGTACTTTACCAACCAGTGTATTGCTGTAATGCTAGTTTACGCCACAGTTTTGTTGTGCTGTGTCGGCTACGGAACTGTGCCCTCTCTCCAATACACTCTGATCACCATTCATTCAACTTGTAACATGAGTTGGTGCAGGCTCTGGTTCTCATATTCTCTGCTCATATGTGAACTTTACATAGAATACTGTGAGACCTGGCTTTATATATTCTGTTAAATAAAAAAGCAGAGTGGAAATCCCTCCACTTTGTCGTCTGTCTGTGCTATTCCGGAGCTTTGCTAGCGGCTACTACGGCTAGGTCTGACCTGCATCAGTCACAACGTTACAGTACTGAATCATTTTCCTCAGTTTTATAAACAGATGAGTTCACTGAATGGTTCAGTACTTCCTGCATGACCGGAGCACAGACTCCGTCTGACACAGTCGCTGAAGTGAAATACGGCTGAACGGCTTGTGATTGGGCTCACCATCTCCGTCTTTCAGCAGTGCTGTCGCTAAATACACCAGACTCCTCTGTTAAATATGGACATTTTACAAATGTCCTTGTTAAATGTTGCAGATTAACGCATGTTTTCAGGATTTTCAAGTCTTTTTAACTGATCTACAGTTCGCCATTGTTCACTTTGATTCTTACTAGACGTGCAGCCATTAGCAGCCATTAGCAGCCATTAGCATTTTCAAATGTCTCCTGACAAATCCAGAGAAGAAGAGTTTTGAAATCTGTGTAACCAAGTCTTTCTATCTTTCAGGTTTACGAGCAGGACGACCTCTCGGAGCAGATGGCCAGTCTAGAAGGACTGATGAAGCAGCTCAACGCCATTACCGGCTCCGCCTTCTAACCTCTGATGTCCCGCCCGGCCCAGCACTCAGTCACAGTCCAGCACGGAACCCTTCTTTAAACCTGGATGGTCACCTGCTGTCCGTCTGCAGCAGGTCAGTCCGGGTTTGAAGATGAAGTCTGTGGAACCCGCGTCTCTGCTGGGTCGAGTTTGTTCTGGTTTCTGCTGACCTCGGCTGGTGTTTGGGCACTGGACAGGAAGCGGACAGAGATTCAATCACTGCAGCAGCACAGCATCAACTCCACAAACAGGACGGGGTGTGAAGGGCTTCAGTAGGAGTTCAAACTGAATCCCCTGGAAGACCCTTCAACCTCATCACAGAACTAGAAAAACCCAATGCCTATCACCTCGACATAACAAAAACAGGAGGGAGGGATCATCACAAAAAAGAAGGTAACATTATAGGAGCCCTCCTGTTTCTCTTCTTCGTGGTATTTATTCGCGTCCTCCACCACTGGGTTGAGAACAACTCAGCTACTGTGACTGTACCTCACTTATTTTTCATGATTACTGTTCAAAGTATTCCTTTTCTTTTGTTTTTCTTTGGGGTATTTTAACTTTGTGCAGTGACAGGATGTGTATGTGGTTTTAAAAAGAAGCTCCCAGGATCGTCAGTAACCTGCAGCCACCAAAGTTTCACCAAAACTCTCTTTTTCCCGCCTGGATCTTAAAGATGTCTGTCGAGGTGAAGTCAGGTGACACTTCCTCGCCGATTTCTTGGCTATTTTATCCTTCACCGGAACCAGAATGTGTTACCAATCACCCGTGATCCTTTTCCATATCTGGATCCTGCAGTAAATAAAAAAAAAGATAAAGAGATTAAAACTGTGACTTTGGCCTGAGAGAAAAGACTGACAGGATCATCTGAGTTTGACTCGGCGTTTGAACGACTGTACAGAAACATCCGCTGCTCTTTCTCCACCGAGCCTTTACTCTCCGAACTCGGACAAACTCCAATCTTTACCGACTCATGTTGTTGCCAAATTCTCATCCTGGAACCTATCGCGACTTTCTTTGATTTTGCTCCTTGTTCGATTCGGTGAACTGGAAACGGACGTGTTGGGAGCTAACGTGAAACAGTATCTCCATTTTGGTCAGTACGACATACCCTTCCTTGACAAATGGGTGTTCTCAGCAATTGGTCCTTGAGGGTAACAAGTTCAAATTCAATCTGATCATGTCATGTAATCATGTAAAATTTGGTTGAGCCTGGTTGTACGACATGTTCAGCTCACTGTTGCCCCCTGCTGGTTGGAGTACTAGAGAGTTGAAACGTGTTGGCTCTTGGAGGCAAATTCCATAATAGGGATTGTAAGTTTTTTAAAAACATTATACTCACAGCTCACTACTTATTTTTTTCTTTACTGACACTCAAAATTTTATCTCATGACCTCACTCAGATAAAAAAACAATGGCTGGTTTCAGTTTTCTATTCAATTTAAATGGTAGCTTCGCCATGTGTCGCTCCTGTAAAAGTTAGTTTAAATCATAATTTGGCTTCACTGTGATTTAAAAAAAAAAAAAAAAAAAAAACTGTGAAAGTGGTATTACAGCGACCGGATGAAGAATCGTCTTTTTTAAAATAATTATTTTGTTATTATGATAATTACTACAGTGGTGGAGCAGGCGATGATATGGATGGTACCGTTTATTTTTCCAGTGTTTGACTGAAGGTGACTGTGCTGTACTTGGACCTGATTTTGATGAACCCATATTTATTTTTTCATAAGGAAAAACACACACACACAAATGTACATACCTCTGTCAGAACTGCAAAACCGCCAACTTCACTTTGAGTTTCCTCGAGGTGGATCCATTTTTATACAAAACAACAAAAGAAAACAAACAAACAAACAAACAAACAAAAACTTAAGATAATAACACTAATAATTCATATTCCACAAAGTATATTTTTACATTCACTGTCCTGTCAGGGGTTGTTTCTTTTCAAAATCAGGCTTTTTACAGAGTACGATTATAAATGTCACACTCAAGAACCTCAATGAAAATGGAATATAGTGTAAAACAGATCAATTCAATCATTAACATTAACATTATAGCTTTTTTTTTTGGACCATTTTCTTCAAAGGTGGAATGGGGGAATTGAACCTTCAGAGTTTTGTTTTCAGTTAGTTCAGTCAGGACGTGATAGAAGATGGAAACAGCAGGAGTTTTATGAGCGACAGGAAAGAAAAATCGGATTTAGCACAACAATCAAACTTGATATTCAGCCAGATTAAGAGTCAAGCTAATGCTTCTGTAGCTAACATCAAACACCAGTGCTTTGGTGTGTTTAACTGCTAAAGTCAAATACCGATGCTACAGTATCTGGCTCCAATTGCTAATGCCAATGTCAAGTGCAAAATACTAATGCCAAGTGACATTGCCATTGCGTGTTTAACTGCTAACATCACAAACCAATGCCATGGTTACTTTAGTTGCTAAAGTCAAATGGCATTGCTATGGTGTCTGGCTAAAGTAGTGGCTAATATTAAATACTGATGCTAAAGTGTCTGGCTACAGTAGTTGCTATCATCAGACCATTATCAAAGTCTCTTTAGCTGCTAAAATTGAATGGCAAATATACGACCACTTGCTACTGTAGCAGCTAATGTCACACACCGATTACATAGCATGCAGATACAATAGCAGCTAATGTCAAACACTGATGCCACTATGTTTGACCAGCTGCTAAAGTCAAAAGGCAATTGTATTATGTCTGGCTACAGTAGTAGCTAATATCAAACACCAACGTCACAGTCTGTTTAGCTGCGAAAATGAAATGATAGGTCTGGCTATAGTAGCAGCTAATGTCACACACCAACAAAATAGTATCTGGGTACAATGGCAGCTAATGTCAAACGCTGATGCTGCTGCATTTGGCTAGCTGCTTAAGTCAAATGGCAAAGCTATGCTAATATTAAACACTAAGCAAAAACATCTACAGCTACAGTAGATGCTAACGTCAAACACTGACGCCACTGTGTTTGACTAACTGCTAATGTCAAAAACAACGCCATGGTGAATTTAGCTGCTAAAATGTAATGCTATGGTAATATTAAATTATAATATTATTATACTGACGCTGAAGCATCTTGCTACAATGCCTGCTAATGTCAAACACTGATGCTAAAGTGTCTGGCTACAACAGTAGCTAAAATCACACAATGCTGAATGAACTGCATTTGAGTACAGTAGCAGCTAATTGTTGCTAGCCACTTTGAGCTATCTTCACAGGAAGTATATATATATATTAAAAAAACACATTTGCAGGTTCCTTTTTTCTCACCACACAAACATCCATTTATCAAGTCCACTTTAGCTATTCCTGCTGCTTAAATACAGGCTATTCTGTCGATGTCTGCGTCCTAAAACGTGAAGTACAACCACTTATTTTAAGCAGGTCTAGTAGAAAATCAAACCCAATTGTTGTGCTAAATCTTCGCCAAGATAAAAATAAAGCAGAACCACAGTTAAATTGTTCGGCGCTTCATTTCCACTTTAAAATGCCAAACTAACAGGCCACAAATATGCTTCAAATTTGACTCCAGCCACCACAGTGTAATTTACAGACCTTTATCTCTCTGTGATGAAAGGGAAAAGCCCTGAGGGAGACGCAGAGAGAAAGAGGAGGCAGAGAATGAGAATGTAAATCTTTTCGAGGTGGTTTGTATGTGTGAGCTGGGGCACGGCGGAACCGGGCCAGGAATTCATTATAGCGCCGTTTCAAATATTACGATTCAAGCTCACGCTCACGGCGGGGAAAAGTCCCAGGGACACAGTGGATGGAAAGGTAACGTCTCTGCAGAACGAGAGCGGGGGATGAGAGGTGAGCCAATGTGGGCGCGGGGATCAAACTCATCAGCATGTTCTGAATGATGCATCCAGCCTGAGCTGAGCACCTTCATTCTCCTGCTGCTGCTGCTGCTGCTGCTGCTGCTGCTGCTGCTGCTGCGTCAGAGTGCAGAGAACACAACACGGAGCGATCAGACACTAACGTTTTACAAAACTGATTCCATTCAAGGACAGGAAATCAGATTTAGCAGTGATCTCCTCTTCTCGCTGTCACAAATGGAATTGTTAGATTAAAATGATCGTTCTCGGCCTGTTAAATATAAATGACATTAAATTATCGGGACTGACGATCGTTCTCTGTATCATTCATCACTCCTTTGATTGATTTGCTTCCCTCCAGGCAGCTTCATTCATTTGATGCATCTCAATTTAAACTAATCTCAGTCTCTTAGAAATGATGATGATGATGATGATGATGATGATGATGATGATGCACCTAATCTTTTGTCCAGCGTTCCTGGAAAACTATAAATCCTCGCCACATTTTACATTTCTATCTATGTACAAATTTGACCAGAAAACACCAAAGGTTTAAATAAATTAAATAAGCCATTTAGAATTCAATTAAAGTGCAGGAAAAGGCAATTTCATTTGTTCAGATGTGGAGGAAATCATGGGCTCTTAAGGCCACAAGATGAAGAACATCATATTTATCCTCCTAGGACCATGGTTCTCAAACTGTGGTACGTGTACTGCCAGTGGTACGCAAGCTTCCAGTGTTTGGCGGTACTTGGAGGAAAATCAGAAATACTGTTAAACTCAAATTTGAGTTTTCCACGAGTGAAATTCTGAAACTTAGGCCGTGAGTCGTGACGTTACTTCTAAGTTGACCATGTTCCAATTGAGAAGTCAGAAAAAATATTGATGTAAATGTATCTTGGGATAGCCATAAGCAAAACCAGTTGATAACAACGCTCTAAGCTGAATTTTGCTCATGCAAACAGCGTAGCAACATGTGCACCAATACAAATTGAACAGTGCTATGTGTACACCTGATTTAATGCAAAACAATAAAAGACAGAAGTGAAATTAGCAGTAAACGTAGCAGAGTGTTTTTACCACCGGCAGCCATTTTGGAACTGTACATCGGGGTTTGTAAAGTGACTCTCTTGAATTAAATACCACTTGAGGTGTCGTTCCAGTTACAGGAACTGACTACAATTGGAACACACCAATAACCCCAGTACAATTTCAAGTTAGCGCAAGCACGAAGAAAACACACAAAAAAGTTGTTTTTAAGTTTTGCATTTTGAGTAAACGACACAGTAGCACAGATCTGTATAATTTGTAATTAGTTGAGTTTTGAGCTTAAATATAGATTAAAAAAATCCTGAATCTGTTTATAGATCACTGCTAAAATTGACTTATTTCTTCTGTGGGACATAACATCAACATTTGTTCCTACACTTCAAGTCATGCTACTTAAAAACGCTGGCAACGCTGGTTTGAACTGGACCTGAGCCGTCAGATTCCCTCAGGTCTGGACTGGCTTTGGTCGGGTGTTCACACTCTGTCCTTTATATTTTAGTCCACGTGGTCCGGGTTCTATTAGACCGTGGACGGTCACGGATCTGCACATCATCGTTAAACGCCCCGGTATTTTTTCAGTCTGTTAAAAATGAAAGTCTTTGGACAAGTTCTCTCAGTCCAAACATTAGGATCCACACAGCTCTCGACTTCCAAGTGCAAATTGAATCTTTAGAAAAAGAAGAGGCGAACCCAGAGTGTGTCTGGAAGGGAGAAAAGAAACCAATCTGAGAAGTGATGAAGGCGCTTGAAAGCAATCAGAAGGACCGGCGCGTTCAGAACAACAAATGTTCCGCCGGGTTTGATGTTTGCGAGAAACATCCAAAACATTGTGAAGCAGAGAAGTTGGACTTTTTTTTATTAGTAAGATGTTTTTTTCCTGCTGTTGTGACACGTTCACTCACTTTAAGGATCCTGATGATCTTATTTAAGACGTCTACTTTTTACTTTACTTACTCAGAATCATAAAGTTTTTTTCTGTTGTCACCCATTTGCCCTCATGAGTTATTGTTGCCATCAAAGTAAAACGTCTGTGCCTTTCCTTTTCACCGAGTTCATTTTCTCTGTCTGCTCACTTTGTCCAAGTCTTTGAGAAACGTTAAAAATCTGCTCTGTTTTATGTTCGGTTCTTGCTTCCCGCGCCTGCGACACAAAGGAAACAGATGAAACGCTCGACTCAAAGGCAACATTTTCCGTTTTGCAACAGAAAGAAACTAAAAAGAAACGTGGGGAAGTTTTTGTCAGCAGCAGCAGATGAGTTCACAAGAACGGGCGCTATGTCCCTTCACAAAGCTGCTGCAGTTTTTTTGAGTCTAAATATTTGAACTCGAGCGAACAAATTAGCGTGACACAATTTGGCGCGATTGAGAGGGGGAGTGGGCGGGGCTTAAAGTGAGCGAGGAAGTCGTACTGCGTGCCAACGTCTGGAAATATGCGTTTGTGATTTAAGCCGTTGGTTGCACTTGTTTTTAGCTCGCTAATGCTAAGCTAACTACGTTTGTGGTCCAGCTACCACCATAGCGGAATTGATGTATCACACGAGAGCAGGTTCTTTTCCCGTGTTGTACCGCCATGTTTGTTTCCAAAAGCTGTCCAAGCAGTTGTGATACGCAACTTCACCCCTAGATGCCGTTAAATTCCACACACTGGTCCTTTAACTGGAGCTTGTTGTGCTAAAGCCAACAGGAAGTGAACGACCAAAAAAGGTGGATTTTTTTTTCTTTTTGGGAAAACAATTTGCACGGTTGTGCTGAAATTTATCAAAATTTGATTTTTTTTTTTTTTTTTACCAGAAACGACAAAAATGAAGGAAATTTAGTTAAAAATTATGTTTGATTCACAAATGACCAAAAAAAACACTGGTTTTAAAGTAAAGTGAGGGAAAACTAATGGAAATATAACGGACTAAACTTCTTCTTCTTTGTCTCGACTCTATTATTTAACGTCAGCTCTGCTTTTTATTGTATGTAATTTACTGTCGAGAAAAGTGACAACGCGGCAGAAAACTTTTTTTTTTTTTTACAATGTACAGTACGACTAGAGTAGTAGCAACTTTTTTATAATCAAATTTAATATATTATTATCATAATTATGACTATTATTGCTTTTTTTTTTTTAGTGCCCTTTGAAACTGTTATGTTACTTTTATAACCATGTGCCGATGTAAATTTAGTTTAGCTAAAGGACAACAGTGAAACGAGGACTGAACTTTTGTTTTGTTTCTTTGACTTTGTCGCCCAAAAGGTTTCAGTATTTTTTAATATAATGTTGTAGGAAAATTATTTATATTTATCAGTGAAACAGCCGACGCCACCACTCATTCATTTGTTGTGTCAAATCTGTAGATTGATCTCATCTATGCAGTTTTTGGTTGTTGTTTTTTTCAACAAGGGAAGTCCTTATATGGGCATAGAGGGCGGGGCCTGTGTAGAATTAAGGTGTGGTTTGTTTCAGTGGAGGTGATGGATCACAGTTAATATTCAGTCCATGCTACATTTTAATTTGTAAACAAAACTGCTGTGGTGCGTTCAGGGACACTCTGACATCAGAAACACAGTGTGCTGTATTTATTCCGTATTACATGTTGGACTCTGTACAATCTGATATAAAAACACAAAAAGTATCTGATGTATGTTCCCACTAATGTATTGACTAAAGATTTGTGTCCGCACTACAATGCACTCGACAAAAGTACTAGTTCAGAATTACCTCAAATGTCTAATTCTACGCCGTTTCCTGCCTCCGTGTTTGTTTTTATGTTTGTCTTTTGGACGTCCAGCCCTCTGATTGTCCTTGAACGCATCACCCTAAAGGGTTTTATGTAAAATAACAACTTAACAAACGTGAAACACACAGTAAAACACCTTTAAACGGGGCATGGGAAATCACGTTTATGCCATGAGGAGTTTTAATTATGATATTCTAACGGTAAAGTTGTGAGGAAACTGTTGCTAGGCAACATGAATTCCAAGAGATTAAAGGCCTCTCCATAATGTGTCAATAAATTTTATTTTACGGTTTTTAATCTGTGAAAAAATGTGGATTTGAATCTGTTGAATGAACATACTGCATCATAATCTTACCCATTCATTTACTATGGTGGTCAATTTTTACCGGGAGAACCAAAGTTGTGACGTAGTTGAATAAAATCACTCAAAATTCAATGGAAATTGTCCAATACCCATTCAGTACTTGAATATTTGAATGTTTCAAGCCTGTTAATTGATATCACCTGCAATTGTTATCCAAACACTGTTAGGATAATAACTGTCGGACAAATATGTGATGAAAAAACTGACGTTCCTTGTGTTTATCGTCCAATTAGAATAAACATTGGAGGAACGTTAAAGTAATGCTAGAAATTAAAATCAAAGGACAAACTGTCCAAAAGACAAATTAAGCAATTCCAAACTCGGTGCGACTTAAATGACAATATATCATATGTTTCTGTGGTCAAATGTCAAAAAACGAAGTACTCTGGGAAAATGGCCGCTCCTGATGATGTGATTGTGACATAAGGGGAAGTATTTAAAGAAACTCGTGGCATAAACGTGATAAACTTGACCCTGTTTGAAGGAACCAAACTCCTTTGGTCAGAAGGTTCATCCAAATGGCCGCTGTCCATGTCGGAGAAGTTCCACCGAACGGACCGACCTGTGGAAAAACCGCAGGTTGGCCCTTTCGGAAAGAAAATTGCCTCATCCTTTTGTCAGATGTGACTCTCGCTCTTATGAAGTGGTGACTGTGGGAACCTTTCAAAGGAGATTTCAAAGGGAAACTCGACTTTGTTAACTTCTTTCTTTGGGCATTTTCCCGTTTTTGAGGATCAAAAACAGGACAATTTACGACAGGGAAGAGAAGAAAAGGAAGGGAAAAGTTGGTCAGAGGACATTTTGTCCTTGACAGAGTCCCGACGTTGGTCAAATGGACTCTTCCGGGCTACAAAAAAAAAAAAAATTGTTGAAAGCTAAAAGAAAAATCAAGTTATTAGAAGCTCATCTCATCAGGGGCCGAATTAAAGTCGTCCCTTATCTCGTCTCACACAGACAGTTACTTTATTTCAGAACATGGTTGTTGGACAGAGGAGGGGACAGATGGACAGAGGAGGGGACAGATGGACAGAGGACAGATGGACAGATGGACAGAGGAGGGGACAGATGGACAGAGGAGGGGACAGATGGACAGAGGAGGGGACAGATGGACAGATGGACAGAGGAGAAAATTACAAATCTACACTGATTAGAATGAAATTAGCAAAGTGACTGCAATATTAAAAGAGTGAACGTAGAGTTCCTTTGAGTGAAGGAGAGAGGAACTGATGATGATGATGATGATGATGATGATGATGATGATGATGATGATGAAGCAGAGTTTCTATCTCCACTGTTGTATACACTTGCTGGTTTTGTAAAGAGCTGTAGAACAGTCCCATGGTCCTTTTTTATAGAAATGTTATTTCAACTGTGCATTCTTTTTGTTTGATAAATAAAGTTTTGATACAAAAGCAAACACTTTGGTTTGATACATTGTTCTTTTACTTGGTTCTCCTCTATCTCATCTCCTCTTCCTGTCTCTCGTCTCTACTGTCTCTTGGTTCTCCTGTCTCTTGGTTCTCCTGTCTCTCGTCTCTCCTGTCTCTCGTCTCTCCTGTCTCTTGGTTCTCCTGTCTCTCGTCTCTCCTGTCTCTCGTCTCTCCTGTCTCTCGTCTCTCCTGTCTCTCGTCTCTCCTGTATCTCGTCTCTCATGTCTCTTGGTTCTCCTGTCTCTCGTCTCTCC
>JAFBJR010000371.1:285218-330869 GCA_016785285.1 Brachirus orientalis | reverse complement strand
GTGTGGGTGTGGATGAAGGACCCATCCAGTGTGTGGATGAAGGACACATCCCGTGTGTGGATGAAGGACGCATCCAGTGTTTGGATGAAGGACCCATCCAGTGTGTGGATGAAGGACGCATCCAGTGTGTGGATGTGGATGAAGGACGCATCCAGTGTGTGGATGTGGATGAAGGACGCATCCCGTGTGTGGATGAAGGACGCATCCCGTGTGTGGATGAAGGACGCATCCAGTGTTTGGATGAAGGACGCATCCAGTGTTTGGATGAAGGACGCATCCAGTGTTTGGATGAAGGACGCATCCAGTGTGTGGATGAACCCAATCCAAAAGCCAAAGGCTGTGACACATGAAATGTTCCCTGATCTTCCCTGAACATATTTTCTATTTTAAAGATGGAGTCATCGAGCTCACAATAGCTAACAACAGAAAGCAACGGAGACAAAAACACAATAATCCCCCTCCTCCTGTCAACTTGTCAAAGTCATGCCCCCAAAAATTGTGAAAGTCAGGATTTTATAATAACAGTAACACATTTTTATTATATTAGAATATCTTCTAGTGTTTTTTTATATATATCACATAACTAATGTTTTTTGTAACATTAGCAGCATTAGCCTGTAAGCTGACAGTTGTGTAAAAAACACACCTGTATTTGTATTTGTCTCCTGTGGAAGGTTATGGCCAAAAAAAGACGCTTGAGTTCGGACAAAAATCACCCACCATTTTTTGTTTACAAGTCTGCGTTCGCCTCTGATTTAACAAATCACGCAGTGGTGAGGCGGGCTGCGGTTTAGCAGCTAGCTACTTGCTAGCATGTCTGGCACCTTTTTTAGTCTTCATACCATCCAAAAACATTAAAATATTCAATTCTTTAAATTGACAGAGCATAAAATTCGTATCAAAATAGTGTAACATTCTGGATTTTGTCATGTTTTTGTTGCTGTTGTCTTATTCAGGGATTAGTTTGTTATAGGAACTTCATCGCATGCCCAGACTTACTGTGAATTTGAGTCCAAATTCAGTTAAGTAAAAATTCAGTCGGACTATAATGTTTATATGTGTTTGAAAAGTCCAGTTTTAGTCGGATAAACACACTGATAAGGTGTTAAAAATCATACCGGTTGAATCCAGAACTGGTTCCCCACTCTTTTATGTTCTTAAATGAACATAATAATGTATGTTGTGATTTGGGGCTATACAAAGAAATTTGTAAATTGAATTGAAATGAAAAAATGGAAAAAATTGTTTTGTCAAACACACAAAAGCCCCCAAAATGACAATAAATTCTGTGGTGTATCTACCAGGCCTGTATGTGTCGCTATAACATTGTTTTCTTCCAGTTGTGTGTTGATTGTATACACAAAAATGCAAGGGTGGCTTTTTAAGTTTTTTTTTTTTTTGTGAAGATTAAAAAAAATACATTATATTATGTTATTTAGTATAATGTATAATCTCTTTTACTATATTCTGCAGTACAAGGTCTGTTTGTCAGTGGTCAGTCGAGCTTTCCTGGCAATCAGACGTGTCTGCCTCCTTGGCGGCGTCCACTGATGGCACAAGTTCAGCAATCAGTTCTCAGTCAGAGGCAAGCATTCACCTGTTGGCCGCTTCTCAGTTTTGATAAAAAGCCTTTTGAAAGCTGCGCAGGCTTCGCTCCTGCCCACCATTCAATCAACCACACGGCACTCACCACCACCATGTCAGGGTCTGCTCTCTCAGCAGCTGAAGTTCAGATGGAGACTGGTTCATCCACTGTTTTATACATTCTTTAGCTTGTCATTATCAGCATCAACCAATGCAATGGAAAAGCTATCAGTTTAACTGTTACATAACTTTTTTTAAATGTCTGCCTGACCTTTATGTGACCTTTTATACTTATGTGCCTGCGTAAGTTCATGCACAGGACAGCGTCTTTTTTTTTTCCTGATGTCAGAACTGGTTTGAAGAACAGATAATAACCACACACACTTTCTCCCACAGTACTATAAAGGCTGTGTTTTCCTCTTACAGGCTGCTTGCACTCAGTATGATCGTTTGTCCTTCTTTGCAAAGAACAAGCTCAACAAAGGCAATTTACTTGTGAAGCCTACATTTCCATAATACTACATATAAAAAGAAGAGTTTTTCCAGGTGTGAAATACAGTTTGGGGTCTTGAGATTTCCAATTGCACCAATAGCCAGTCACACTGGTGTCCACCCATACAGCATGTGCCACGTTCTGTCGTCTATTTTCCTCAAAATGGGAACATCATTTACAAAACTGGCATCATGTTCTATTGAAGAAAAGCTGAAACTTGTGATTAAGACCATTAACTCGTCAGCAAAATGTTTATTGACATTATGAAGTAAGTGAGAAGATGTAAATCAAGTGATTTGAGTGAAAACACCACTTAGATTCTGTTTAGCCGTGGTGAAATGTTACCAGTGACTACCCTTACCCTTGACCAATCACAGGGCAGCTGAGAGTGAGACAGCACCTCTTATTGGCTGCTCTACTAAACACATACTGGAATGGAATGGAAAGGTCTCTACTGTAACATTAGCTACAAATTCCCTCACTGCAAAGCCTTATAACATTAAAATGGAGTCAGACAATGTATCTAATAAAACATGCATCAATGTGGGCGGAGCCTCTCGAATCATCTGTCACGTACGACAGGAGATCAAACTCAACGATCAACGATTTTCTAGTGAGTCTGCTTGAAGGTCAATTAGTGACATCCAGTGGCGAGAGTGCAGATTGCAGTAAGTAGAGGATTCAGCTCGGCTCTGGTGGCCTCCTCCACTCTCCCTGCCCTCTCCTCCTTATTTTTCTTCTTTGTCTAACCCCTAACCCTAACCCTTTGTTTCTACGTTCTTCTTCATCCGTGCAGCTCGTTTCCAACTTCAAAACACACGTTCATTTTGGCTGCTGTGAAATCGTGTAGATTCCATCTCTGCCAATAAACCCTCCTAAATGTAACCCACTGGACCTTGAAGGGTCCCACTTGAAGGGTCCCACTTGAAGGGTCCCACTTGAAGGGTCCCACTGGACCCTTCAAGATTTACTTATATTTACTATATACATAGTCGCGTTGAATTCCGCTCACTGACTGTATCCTCTCATGTCTTTGTGGTTTGTGAAGCCACTGGTGCGGCTTCACACGGTAAGTGGACTGTGTTAGTGCAGCTCTTCCCACTCAGTGTTAATGGCCACTCCAAGCATTTAACACGAGTCACAGTCGTGCATTCATCTCACAGGCTGACAGTACAGTGATGGAGAGGGAGAGTTGGAGTTCAGTGTCAGGCCCAAGGACACTCTGACCTGGGATTTAAACCGCTGACCTAACAATTAGTCCCTCGACCTCTGCTGCCCTTTACTTTCATGACGTGCCTTTTTAAGAGTACAGATTAATCCAGAAGTAATCCGTCAAATGTGCTTCACCAGCAAATGGAAAGTAAAGTGCTTCCATCTGCAGAGACGCTGCCCTCTGCTGGTACAATCAGGGTGTTAAAAGTCCAATTTTGTTTCATGTAAACACGTAAGTCTGACTAATATTGAGCTTGTCTTAGTCAGAACAACATACCGGGGTAACGCAATTCATAGTGCAGTCACTTCTATGTTTAGTCGGACCGGAGTTTGTCTTTGACCCAGACGTAGAATGAGACGACGTATAAATTACAGTCCTGTCGCTGGAAAAATACTGAGAAAATGCTCAACTCTTGGAGTAACACCATTATCACTAATGTTAAAGAGAGACTTTTCTCAGGCGACAGATTTATACCTAAGATAATCTATTTTCTCATCATCCTCCTCTTCCTCACATGTGCTTCAGCCACTGGTACAGAGAAATTAGATTAAGATGGAGCAAGAGTTAAGGTGACTCTAATAAATATTATTATTTATTATTTGTTTAATTTTCTACACACTCTGGTTTATGCAGCAGAACAGTGTTTCAGTGTTCCACAGTTTGAGAACCATGGTGCTAGTCTATATAACTCGACAGGGCGTTCAACGTTTCCCTACAAAAATCAATCAAACATCGGAAGCGTTACATTTAAACCACTCCAATGTTGCCCAACAACGCTTCTGAACTCCTTAAAATCAGCAGACTGAAACACCGAAATTCACACTCAGCATGACTGAACTTGTTTCACAACCTTTTTTGACCCACGGTTGATCCCGTCAGAGGGAGGAGACTCATTTCGGGGCCCCGCTCCTCACTCGCATCGGCACAGAAAGATCTGTGTGCATCAGATGTGATCCCCTGCTCTTTGCGTCCTGCCCTGAGCTGCAGCCTCAGGCTGTGGCCCACCTACAGGTTCACCGTGCTCACGCTGCTGCTCACGCTTTAACTGTGGCGATCAGGCACCGTGAAGAACGGTCTTCACCCCGTGTGTCTCTGTAATAAGAAGAAAAGAGGTGAAAAGGGCAACACGGTTGATTTTTCCTTCTTTCTCAGATCTTTGCTTCGTTGATTAGAATGAGGACGTGCACTTGTATGGGCATCCTTTAAAGCATCACTGCGATTAAAATCTCTTTTACAGGAGAGAGCTGACCAAGAAGGCAGTGTAATGAGAATACAAACAAAAACAACTGTCAGACCCTGTAAAAGAAATAAAGCACAATATCCAGTCAATAAAAGAATAAAAGGGAATAAAATAGAAAAATAAAACATTTACACTGAAGACGAGAAGGCGAGAGAGAGACGAAAAACTGTTGTAGAGCTCCGGATTCCTCCTGAAGCCAATCAGGAAATACAAATATATTAAATAGCCACCGGGGGGCAACTCAACTGGTGACAAAAAAAGAATGGAAGACATGGGAAATTGAGCTTCTAATTCTAACGTGATTTTTTTTTTTGAACATTAGCTAATATTTTCCTGAGGAAAAATGTTATAAATCAATTTTAATTTGTGATTTAAAATAGCAGATTAATTACTTTCCAGTTCAACACTGTCGTCATATTATTCAAGGGGAAATATTCATTTATTATCTAACCTATTACCCATGTTTTAAATGCTTTTTTTCTGTTAAGTGTCTTAAAGTTGCTTGAAATTGAACTTATTATTAGAGTTTTCCTTAGTGACACAAACTGTATCCCTTTACATAGTTAACAGAAGTGCAGCTTTGACCTTTCCTGATATAATTTCCCATCATTGCTTTAACATTAGGTTTTGGCTGCTCGCACAGTTAATAAATGACTTTATCATCGGGGCTGCTTCCAGCTGCTGACGACAGATGTGACCACAGTCGACAGCGGCTCGCCGGGTCACAGCGGGTCAGAGTGAAAAACGGACTCTGAACACCAACGACCTTCCCGTTCTCCTCCTCCTCCTCGCAGCAGCAGCAGCAGCAGCAGCAGCAGCAGCAGCAGCAGCAGCAGATCTCAGGCTCATCCACGTCAGAGCGTGGGCGATCACACCCGTCCTCAATTACGTCCCACAAATGTCAGGCTGCCTCTTCAGTCCCAGCCTCGGTTCGTGTTGGGCCTCACAGGGCCTCGCGCTTGGACGTGAGGGGAATCGACATTTCTCCGTGTTAGTATGAGATGCCATTAAGTGCGGTTCTTATCGCAGAGTGAGACGATGAGCCGGCAGCAGAAGGTCCTCCATGACGGAGCATGATAGAGCAATTAAAATGGTATTCCAGAAGGCCACGCTGCTAATGGACTCGTGATTAAAGCCAGAGCTGATTAATAAAGCGACAGCAGCTCTGCTCCTCGTAGCTGTGACGTGCAGGGCGAGAGCAGCGGATCGACTGGAAACGCAGCGACACAGATGGGCCCTTGTCTCGGGCTTCATCCCAGGCAGCTCAGCATTGGAGGGCCTGAATTTAACAACCCTTTTTATTTGTTCTCCATCATTTTTGCATCTCTGTAGGTTCGCGCCACCCGTCTTTGCAATTACACGCGAAGTAAGCCGGATTTTTACCGTCCCGCGGCACAAAATGACCGTAATATACAGCATCTGTGCAGCGTGAGAGATTTGCTGCCAATAAAAGATTATTTGGCCAGATGCTGAGACGTCTGGCCTCCAAACTGCTGCTGCAGTCCCTGCTGGTCGCCAACGGAACTTCACTCATTAATCACAGAGTGACACTTTAAGGTGTTGGCGAATCCTGAAGAAGGAAAACAACTCCACGCGCACTAATGATAAGTGACATTTCATTTGCAGTTACAACTTAAAGAGTCTGTGTAACGACACAGGTACTTTTCATCAGAGCCAGAATTGTGTAGTTTGATAATAAACAATCTTGCGTTTTGATATTGGATGAATTATCTGAAAACAAGGCTCATTAGGGATCAGTATAAATGTGGAAGGTGCTGATTTTAGAAAATGTTCAACATCACAAGGACAACTTTAAGACAAGAAGTGTCTATTTTAGTCTTAAATCCAAGCACAACATTTAGTTGAATGGGGTTCCCATTGGAAAAAAAATCCCCAATTTTTCCTAAACCTAACCACATTCATTTTCTGTGATTCTGCAAAAAATTTCTGCGAAAAAGCACCAAAAACGTTCTGGAGAGAAAAAAAAGTCTTTACCTGGAAAACGCAGTCTCTGGTTTACAGTTCAAGGTCAAAGGTTTCAAGGTTTTAAGTCAAGATTTTCCAATAGGACATCAAAAGTTTGAGACAGTGAGCCAGTCAATATTTTGGAAATAGTAAGTCATCATTTTGAGAGTGTTTGTAATAAATTGTTATTCAGAGATCGCGAGTCAGAAATGTTAGTCATTTTTGTAAAGTGATTGAGATAAAAAGTGAAAAAAAACCCAGTATATCTACATTTTGAGCTACAACGTCAAAAGGTTGATAAGGTAAAACTTTTTTTTTTTTAGAGAGGAAGTTATTACTGTGAGGTAGCAAGTAAGAGAAATGGAACTAAAACGTCACTATTCAGACCTTTGACTGACATTCTCAAAGTTTTTGTCTCACTATCAAAAAAAATCTATTTCGTTATTTTGAAAGAGACTTTTTTTTTTTAAGACGTTGACCACAAGTTTCAAAATACTTTTGTCCAAAGTTTGATAAAGCAAGTCATTATTTGGAGACAGGAAGTAAACATTTCAAGATATTATTTTTAGTTTGACTGGACTAAGTCCAATTTTACATATTATCTCCAAACACAAAGGGCAAAATATTCACTACTCAAACCCCGAGAGAAAACAGGCTGCACATCTGAATCCATTCACTGTGAATGGAACTTTGTGATTTTCACACATAGCAGTTCAAGCCTTTCACGGGTTAAAGGCACAACACCAGATTTTCTGCACGTTCAAAATAAACCTGGATATCACCCAACATTCCGTGTTGTTTCCTGTTTCCTGTATGCTCTTCACCGAGTTGTATCATTCATTCATATCCAGTTTTCTTTGATAGACACTGTGAACGTAACGTCGCTAGTGAGGAAGAAAAAAAAGCAGTTTTCTGGGAAACGCGACGAGCAACATTGAGGATAATCTGAGAATAATATTTGGAAGAAGAACCTGAAATATACACTCGCAGAGTCTTTACTGGAAAGCACTGGATTTTACAGTTTCTTTGCGTTGACTTGCTCTGTAATTAGGATTTTATATAGAAATTGTATTAAATTTCAAGTCAGGAAGCAGGACGTTTTCTGTTTCGAGTGTTCAAACAGTGGATCTCTGCATGTCTGCTCTTGTCGTCTTCTTTTTGTATGACCCGTGAAGGCTGTGTTTGAGCCAAATATAAAGAACAGGGATCTGACCAGAGAGACTGTATCGGGGCAAATGAACGCCCTGACAAGGAGAGGAACTCCACTGCTGTGATGAGCAGAGGACAAGCAGAGACAGGTCAGCCGGGGGACAAAAACAGATGACGGTCACGCGTGAGAGACAACTCTTGTCCACAGGTCAGGGGTGAAGGTAACACAGAAACACAGAGGATGTGCCACAACAACCAGAGCAAAATGACATTTACCGATTGCAAAGTTAAAAATTGTGACTAATTCTAAATCTATTTTGTAGAACAGCTATGATGTGAGATGAAAGGGCGGTTTTTCCTGCAAAATAAATAAGGGCAAGAACTAATGTGAGGAGTAAATGTGTGTGAAGGTGTGCAACAACGTTTGTAAGTTTAAGAAACTGATTGATGGATTGATGTTTGCTCCAAATAAAGTGAGATGGGAGATTAAAATGTGGTCAGGATTAACGGGACTGTCATTATAAGCTCGGCCTTTTGGCCATCATGTTCCGGACATTTCTGTTGCATTTGTCCATTTTTGTTGTTGTTCCGAGTGAAAGACACTAAACTAGTAAACGACACGACGAGCGCAATCACAAACCCTCAGCAAGTCAATTCATTCATTCACAAATTTATTTTTTTTAACCACAATTATTATAATTTTGATATTTGTAAGTAACATGAAGCATATTTTAAACTAAACACTGGTCCCTTTCTTGGATGTCTTTGGTGCGGCGCAGCTACTGGGACGTTTCCTGTTTCCTCTGGGAGCCGTCGGCCACTTGGACCAGGACCTGGACGGTCTGGGCCAGTCGACTCAGGCCCTCGTCCTCCACGATGAGCTGAGGGGGACACATGGAGTCCTGAGGGGAGACGGAGAAAAGAGTGAGCAGACGTATAAAGGCGCTGGTCCATGACAAATAAAAATAAGAAAATATACATGTACAAACATTTCTAACAAATTTGTGTTTGATTTTTCATATTCCACTCGAAACTAAAGACCTTCATGTTCTCTTTTAACATTATTATTTCATTTTTTAATCTTATGCATACATCTAATTGTGTTTTTAATGGCACTGTACTCTGGTTCAGCCACTGTGATCACCTGGTCAACAGGTGAACCTGCTGTCGTACAGACCTTGGCACGGACTCGTCAACACACTCACCTGCTCAGGCGCGGCTCAGACGGCGGTTTATGATGGTAAACTTCCTGCTTGGAGAGCACACAGGAGCGTTTGACGAGGTTAAAGCGCAGGACACGGCGGATTTCACATCAGGATATCTGCACGGCCGCTCACATTCACCACACTCACGCACATGGATCTCAATGATCATTCGCCCATTCATGTTTTTAAATGACAAATGTGGCATTATCCTGTGTTTTTGACTGTGGGGTCAAGTTATTTGCAAAAGCACCTTCACCTTATCCTTCGGCGTTCCATTTGTAAAACCAGGGAAAGCACAAATCTCTCTGAGGCTTTTCTGAATTTATTTTTGTGAGGATTGGCCCTTTTGTGACTGACGTTGTGATAAATACACAGTGCGATGGTGGTTTGTTACCAACAGGTATGTAGCAGTGGGCAAAACCCACTTTCTTCCAAAAAACCACCACAGCACAGCACGATTTTTGACTGAAGTCTCTTTAGAAATGCAGAGTCACAGTCACAACAATAAAAGTCCCTCAACTCCAATTCTTCCAATTCTTTAAATTTGCGCTATTTTGCTATAACACACATTTTAACATTAAAATCTTAATGTTTCTTTGTGATTATAAACAAGAAAATTTGGACTTGACACACACTTAAGTCATAAAAGACTCAAAGGCCGTTGCGTTGCCTGTTTGATAATCCAAAATGAGGCAACAAAAACACCTAGACAGACAGATAATGTTGTCTTCAAACGTTATTAGTGGATCGTTTCTATGGAAGCCACTTTCTGCCACATGGGGAAAAAAAGAAATTATGACTTAGCATCTCATAATTATGACTTTTGAACTCAGCATAGTTGAAAAATAGACTAATATCACAGTTTAGTCAATAAACAAAGCAATAATAATAAGTGTTTATGTCCGAGTTCTGAAAACAAAAGTACTGAATGGACTCTGCACCAGGGCATAGTTGCTGATTTTGCTTATATTAATTGAATTTTGTCTTGTTTTTCTCTAAAGTCGTTTACAAATATTGGTAGTTGCGGGTTTTTTGGGGGGTTTGTTGCATATTCGGCCTTGTTTCCACCTCCATGCGTTGTCAAGCAGATATTTTCAACATGTTATTAAAACCCAGGACAGTTTGTCCATCTGCTGGACAAACTGTCCTGGCACAACCTCGTCCCCTTGTTGTTTCTCCAACTGTTCAAATGATTTTGACCTGAATGGTCCTTTTAAGATATTTAAAACTAAAAGTAATTTGTTTGTCACAAAGCACTTTGTTGAAGTTTATCTGTAATTTCTCCTGTTCCTGTTCCTTATACTGTCTTTTGTCATTGGTGAGAGACATACTGTATTTACACTGAAAGAGGGGGAATCTGAGTTTGGTTCTATTAGTTAAAAGTCCTGGAACTAAAAGAAAAAAAGGAAATATGAGCAAATAAAAAGCAACAATGTATTTGTAGATATTTCTGTGCGTGCGCGCAAATACTGTATATAATGTACTTGGGACAAAAGTCCAAAATTGATTTGCAAATATTCATAATCCGTCCTACACTTCATGGGATTCAACAAGACCAAAAATACAGAATATGGCCACATTCCCTCTCCGACGTTCAGATACTGTGATTTTGTTTGCGTAAATGGCAGCTGCAGATACCCTGATCTCTTCTCCAGATCTTGGCCGACTCAGGAAAAGCAGCAGGAGCAAGCGAGCGGACAAACAAGCAAATGGTCAAAATTGCAGTTTTAATAAATTCTTTACAGCAGGAAGGAAAGGAAACTTTACATATATATTTATATAAACTCAAAAAAGGGATTCTTAATTATACAAGAGTATCATATAAATATAAAACACAACAGTATTTCTGTTCCGCTAACATATTCAAGAATAGAGCTTGGTCTAAGCCAGTGAAGGAATTTACTGTGTGCTGCTTTGACACTTTATAAAATATACATTTGACTTGAAACTGTATAAATTTCATCTTTAACAGCAGACTAATAAAAAAAAAAGATTCAAACACGGGACGGGAAGTTTTTACAGTGGACATTCTGACCCTGGGGCACATGAAATGGACAGTGGACAAGAAGAAAAGGGTAAATCGAGTTATAAAATTATATTAGTTTTTTTTGTTTTTGGGTGAAATCTGGACGGGCAATGTGTTAAATATGAAAAAATAATCTGCGTTCACACACTGAGCGCTGCTAATTCTCATCAGAATCCAACATTATCAAACTAATACATACAAATAAATCATAACAAAAATTGACAAATGATACAAATTAAGATTAAGTGTTAGTTACATTTTGTTTTCTTGTAATTATTGAAATGTTATGCCCAATTTAGAGAAAAACTATATTTTTTCATAAAATGTGACACTATCATATTTGATCAATTCATATATTGTACATAATCCATTCATTTGTAATGAATTGTGTAATTCGCTTTGGGACTCCATATTTTAAGACATTTCATCTTATTCTCAGGGATTAACACTAGACCTTGGAATATTATATTTAACACATTATATTGGTGTTTATTATTATTATTCTTTAACCACTGAAGCAGAAAGATATTTTATCTATTATTTAGATTTTCCAATTTATTGATTTCCAATTCCTGGATTTGGGGGATTTGGCGCACGTAACCTAAGTAATCACTCATTGCTTCAGTTAAAGAAGCAGGATTATAATCTGCTTTTAATTGCAGACATCGACGTGCCATGACCATCAAACCAGACACAGGGTGTTGCCAAATTATTCAGTGCTCTTTGAACAGTGTAGCCTACAGGGAATCAATTACTGACCATTCCAAAAGTTTCAAACAATCAATATTATTTTAACTCAGAATAATTGAATATTGATTACTTCTAATTTATCTGTGTGTGTGTGCGCGCGTCTTTAAAAAACACACTGATTTCACACAGCTTTTGAAATCATTGGTTTACAGGCTCAAACTAATTAGTGACGTCTTTGCTTGTTTATTTAAGAGACAAATCTAACCGGAAACAGACAAAAAAAAAATAAAATAAATTAAAAAAAAAAGTAGGCAATAACTTAATAAGCAGTTTACATAGACAGACATGAAGTCAGCTGGACAAAAGGGCCAGTGACACACACACACACACATTCGAGGGGTTTGTACCGTCTGTTTGCACACAGTGGAGGGGTTTATGTAGTGACACTGCCCCCTGCTGCTCACATTGAACACTGCAGACGGAGGAACACAGAGAGTGTCTCCATAAAGTGGTCAAGTCCCCCCCCCCCCCGTTCAATAAGAGGCACCGCGTCATTTATCTCACTAAGCGTGTGTGACAAATAAGTTAAACATCCAGGATTCATACTATAACTCACCTACTTCGGCCTCAAAGTTTAAAAAAACATCACATTCACATTCAGTCTCAGGTGAGGTCACCTGCTTCTCATGCAGCTGGAACACGGCGTCTCCAAGAGAGAGACGCAGAAGCTCTGAAGGCACGAGGAACCTCACTGGCTTGCTTAAAGCATAGTGGGTGGAGCTAAGGGACAACTTAAACTTAAAGAATGAAACAGGTTTCCTGGTGAATCTGGTCCGATTCACGGTGGGAAAGCAGCGTTTAAAAGGCCGGGCCAAGTCGCCTGTCGACCTCCTACGATCAGTCAGCGTTGGTTAATTCTGCTCCAAACGCTGACTCGACCGTTTGTGCTTGTTTAATGACGCTGCCACAAACCCAGAGCTCAGCCGTTACTCCGGTCGCTTTAATCTGATTACAATCTGCTCCGAGAGTCAAAGCCATGTTTTCAACAAACTGCATGTTTACAAGGGCTGCACCAACCAATCGATTAACAACCAACTACGAAATGAATCTCCAACTATTTCGGTACTTGGGGGAAAAAAAGTACTATGGCTTCAGCTTCTAAAAGTCCAGTCGGTGACATTAAGGAGGACTTATTTTATTTTTTAAACGTGTTCAGAGGTCTAGATGAGGGTCATGCTTTAAGTACGTCCGCCATCTTGTGCCACCATGTTTCTACGGCAGCCCGAGCAGACAAACCAGCAAAAGTGCGGCTTTTGCGTACTAAAAATGAGCTGAAACATAAAGTGAGACCAAGTTTCATGCATACATATCTATGCGAAAATCTCCTTCACACACCGTAACGTTAAGTGTAAATATTGGTGCTTTCTATTTGTAGTTGGTTACCTCACGTTACTGTACCTTGAGTTGGGATTTCAAGATGAAAAACACTGCTACTTTTACTGTAAACAGCACTTTTGTTGCATTTGTCTCATGTACACATAGTACTGTTTCATTTTTAGACATGCTGCTACCATGTAGTGCATTGTCATTGACTGGTTTTGGTCAGTGTCAAGCCTGAGATACGTTTGCATTTCCAACTTGAAATTTTTCAACACTCTCCCACATTTTACGGACTAGTTAACTAAGCCATTAATCAGGATAATGACAGTAACTGTTGGTTGCAGTTGCCCTCCTGTTTACACAACACACCTACACATAACCTATATGTCATTTTCTGTGTGTAACTATATAAAACACGGACCTGCACAAGTCCTTTGGGAAGAGATTTGGCCCAGATCCTTCTTCTATTGGCGATATTCTGCAGTGAATCTAATAAGACGCACATTAAAGTGAGGGTGTGTTTCCTTGGCTCCGCCCATTCATGCCCCAACCAGCGAGGTGGATTCTGCCTCAAAGTGGCTCTGCTTCATGGTTTCAGTTCTACTGAGCGAAGGCTAAACTAGGCTAAGGCATCTCACTGTTGGCCTGCTCTCATCACTTTAGTGTTTTCTACTCCTCTCAATGTTTACATGAAGAGTTGTGTGTAGTGTTTCCTGTTAAAGGTGCTTGGCTGCGTGCTCTATATGGCTCTTTGCATGACAAATCCAAACAGTGCAGCTGCGGAGCGTTGGCACAAGCCGTGTCTCAAATCAGGTTCCGTATTCGAAGGTCTTAACTCGGCTGTCCAAGTGTGACTTTTTGTTAAATGCGTAACATTACCTGCCATTAATGACCTGTACAGTGTCCAGCTTCAGCTATGTTGCTAAGTGACATTAGTAACAAGGTAGAGAAATTCCCTGCAGGGCATTTTTATTCAGCCTCATCTGAACAAATAAGAGTCCAATAGGTGGAACCGAGGTTCGGTGTATGAAAGAAATAAATGTTTTGAAAGGAGAAAATGGCTGCCAACCACAACAAGATGTCAGACTCCAAATCAACTGCTAACAGCACACATGTTATAAAAATAATGGCCTTAAAACCATTGATTGTTAACATGAATTGAACTTCCTGTCACAAGACAAACTCCAGTTTTAAACCTAGGCTCCATGACATGTTTTAAACCTTATAATGTCACCTCCTCTCACCAGGATCCTGTTGGATGAAACCAGCTGTCAATCACACTAGTGTTCACTCGTGCGCCATACTTCATCGTCTATTTTCCTCCAAACATAAACATAACTTACAAAATCAACATCACCTGCTATTGAAGAAGACCTGAAACTACCAACCAACTGTACTGCCCCCCGGTGGCCTTTTAATAAACTTAATTCTTGGTTAGACTTTCCCTTCAAACCGGAAGACAACGTCCACTTACTGACGGTCTACACTTAAAATGCAACTTTTTTTTGTGAAACTTGCTTTGTTATTTCACGTGCCATTAGAAATCTGCTCTGCATCCAGCTGCGGCTCTGTTGCTAGGCAACCACCAGAGAGTCGACGTAGTCAGTGAAGGCAGAAGAGGCGGCCTCTGAATTGAGACACGGCTACACACGCTCACATTCGGGGCTTATTTAAATATTAGACATGTGCTCTGAGTATGCGCACACACACACACACACACACACACACACACACACACACACACACACACACACACACACACACACACACTCCAGCTGTGGGAACAGTTGTGTGTTGGCCTCAGCCACACAAGTTTCTGTGTTTGTGCGTTTGTCCTCTAGGTGAGCAGGTAGCAGTAGAGGACGTAGAGCAGGGCCATGGCCGCACAATAGAAGAACAGGAAATCAGAGGACAGCAGCGAGGACGAGGGCGACGAGGTGGAGGACGAAGGTGAGGAGTGGCAAATGGAGCCGCCATCCTCCGCCGTTTCAGCCACCTCGGTGGTGGGGGCGGCGGCCAACAGGGCCGCCACGCAGCGCAGCACGGCGGGCAGCTTACACAGAAGCACATCAGAGCACACGCACATGTCCATCTGGACCCAACACACAGACACACACAGGAGGAAAATACATGTTAGAAGTGAGGAGACAAGAGAGCGACAACACAAGAGTGTAGAGTTACACAAAGCAGAGTGAGGGTTGGACTGAAATCTGAACTGTTTATCAGTCCGACCCTGACAGGAACAATGTAGCAAAACATCTGAGCTCAAAGCACAGGGAAAACTCTGCTGCTCTCATCCTTTCTTTTAAAAAAAATAAACTTTGCAGGAGGCAACACATTCACTTGAGGCGATAAAAGAGAAATAAGGAGCGGTGAATTTACCTCAGGGACTCCGAGCTTGCGACAAGCAGCGATGAAGTTTTCCACGTTGAGTCGACACTTTGCTGAACTCAGTTTTGGCTGCAAAACAGTTACGTAACATCAACACCTGTCATCAAATATTCAGTACTTAATCTCTTCAGCCTCAGCAAGCAAATAAGTATGCAGCATGCTGTTTGACCATGATCTGAAAATTGTGATAAGACACCCAGATGGTCTGTGCCAGTGCTTTTCCTTAAGTGGTTCAGTGACTATTTTGTCAGAAATACGGGGATTATACTCTGATAAAAAATGTGGAACATGACCAGCTGAGAGGGAACAGCTGATTGTGTCCAGGCAGTGACGGCACGATTCAGCAGTTAGTTACACTCACCACTGCCGGGGAGGGAATGTGGATGATTGATACGGAGCGCGGTCGGATGTGATTGACCAGCTGGCAGAGGACGGTGCCGTTGGATAAAGCCTCGCCCAGATCCTCGGGCAGACTGATCTTCAGCCGGGACTCCAGAGTCTGAGGAGGGAGTCAAAAACATGTCATGTCCTCTGTTCTGCGACCTGCTCATGTTTTCCATGTACAGCACAGGATACCAACTATTTCCAACCAGGATTATCAGAACTGATAGCGAATATAATGTGTATCTATGACATTATAGGATAGTGTGGGTCGGATCCAGGGCTGCAACTAACAATTATTTTCACTTTAATTACTAGACGAATCTGTCGATTACTGTCTCAAATAATTGATTGGTTGTTTAGTCAATTTAAGTCAGCAAATGAGAAAAACTGTTGATTAGTGTTTCCCAAACCTAGAAATAATGATGTTCTGAAATGATTCCTTTGTACTGATTTTTTTTTTTGTTCGGTGGAGAAAAAAAATAAAACCACAGTCACAGCATCCATTTATTTAATTAAGCGTGTGAAACCTTGCGTAGCTGTGTGACGTCTGGCCTCTCCTCTTTTGGAGAACGCAGCGTTGTGCGAGAGTCACACCTGCCAGACTCGCCCAGAGTAAAGATGGAGCCTGAAAAATCAGTAAGTAAGAACAGAGCTAAAACCTTCCCGAAAGTGTGAACACGGGTGTGAATGTGCGAGTTGTGTGGTTCGTACCTGTGGGTTTGACGTTGCTGCGGGACGAAGTGCGGAACAGGAAGCTATTGGGTTTCTGGGCCTGACCGGGTGGAGGGGACATCTTGGGAGAGGATGGGACATCTGTGATAAAGATTCAGCTCAAAGTTAACAACGTGTTACAGATACAGTCGCACATGGCAAATCTGCAAACAGTGATACATATATGAAAAAAGATAAAATCTTACTTAAAGCAAATTCTTTTCTCTATTCACACCACAGCATGTGAGGTCACATTTCTTAATTTACTCTGGTTAATCAAACTTTTCTTCCTCCCCTAATCTCTCACTCAGTGACTGATTGGATTGCACATCAGGAATAACACATCTGATTAGCAAATACATGTGTAAAATTATGAAGTACACTATTCGGTCAGAGTCTTCTGGACCCTTTAAACCAGTGCTTTAAAAGCTGGGCCCAAACACAGACTGCACACAGTCTGCCTATTAGTGACATCGACTGTAAATCAGTGAATGAATGGTTGTAAGAGGTACACACTGGAATCATGGCTGCAAGCAGGGACACAAAGAAAAACCAATTTTAGCGACTTAACAAATAAGTCATCTCATTAAAATCCACACCAGCTTAAGATAAAGATATTTTTGTAGCTTTATCTCACCATTAGACAGCTTTTCCCAAACAGGAAATGCATGTTTTTTGCAGTTTGTAAACAAATCACCCCCTGCACCAAAGTCCATTGAGAAAATCAGTGATTTACCACCACAGCTCACAGGAGTTGTTGAGCCACTGCTGCCAGCATAAGTAAGTTAAAATGTGCAATTTCAAAACGTTGGTGTTTGAATTCCTTCAAGTTGCTTCACCGAAGTGACACAAACCCTACAACGTGGCAGAAGTAAATCATCAGTTCTTGTGTCCCCCTGAGCTAAAATCACTAAATTCTCTATGGACTTTGGTGCGGAAGAGTGAGCAGCATTTACATAATAACAGAAACTTTAGTTTCCTGTTGGAAAAGGCTGTCTAACGGCGAGAAAGACAGGAGAAAATATTGTTGACATTAAACTGGCATCAACTTTAGTAGGTGAGGCCTTACCCCTGCTGTTTCTCAGCAAAGGAGTCATGCAGAAAGCACTGTCTACGTGTAGGTATCTCATACAACCACACTTCACACAAGTTCACACAAAGCTGAACTATCACTTTAATGCAGCCGTGGTTTGTGTTGTACCTGTTCTACTGCTGGAGCGTTGAAGGAGCACTGAGGGAGTCGCTGTGCTCATCTGCTCTGCACTCTGATAAAAAACAAGTTACAGCATTTCAGCAACAACAGTTCGACAGCTCGACAGTAAAACAGCTCCTGGTTACAACAGTTACACAGTCAACTGTGACGACACTCACTGCACATCTCTGCCTCAGGCCTGAGTGGGAGCTGTTGTTCTCTGGAGATGCGCCACTAGGGGGAGACACACACCAAGGTTAATTCAACTCACGTCAACGCCACCTCAAGTTTCCCTTTATTTGAATAAACAAAAACAGGACTGTAACAAATACAACCTCTTCTGACTTTTCTGTGTGTGTTTGTCCTCTGCTCATACTTACGCCAAGCCGCTTCCTGTCTGTGGTGCCGTGGACATGTGACTTCCTGTTTTGGTTGATGACTTCAGCAAACTGCAATATTAAGAGTTTTTGACATGAAAAGTGTATAATTAGATATGAGAGAGGCAGAAGGGAGTGGCCTTTGATACTAGGACATGCGATATCTTTGTCCAATGTCTTTAAGAAGCCATTCAAAAGCTTGAAGCCTCCAACTTCATTCTCACAGTTAAATTTCAAACATCTACAGTTATGACTTGAGAGTAAAAGGTCGACCTGGCCTCCCGCTGCTGCTGCTGCTGCTGCTGCTGCTGCTGCAGACGCTCTCTCTCCTGCCAGATCTGCAGGGTTCCCGGCCTCCGCCGCTCCTCCAGCGTGGGACTGGAGGGGGACAAAGGAGACGAGGAGGCCGAAGACGGGGGGCCCATCTCTACGTGCAGACTGGACCTGGAGAGGAGACACACAGAGACACATTTTAAAAAACCCATGTGTTTGCACAACAAATAAAAAGTATCAGTCCGAGTGGTTAATATGTGGAACATCATGGAACAGCAGTTTAAAACATGCGTTAAATATTTATGTTAAATGTGTATGTTTATGTGTTAAATGCGAAATGTTTATGGACAGCTGTTTATAAGGATGTTTATATTGCAATAAATTTTATGAAAGGAAAATCCTCATGTGAGTAATGTGCTGAGTAGATTAAAAGAGGAAGGAACTAATATGTGAAAGCTTTTATATTTTTATTTGTAAAATATTAAGTAAGAAATACATTTAAATTCAGTTTAATTCAATTAAATTGTAAACACTAGGTCAAATTATGCTAGGCTAAATTACGTTACATTGTGTTACGCAACGTCGTGATTGGCTATGTCGTAAAATGTTTCGCTACGTTGTGATACGCTACGTCACACAAAATTGCGGCACGTTATGATACACAGCGTTACGCATGGTCATTTGCACAGTAAAAAACAGTAGTGAGTCCTACATGTGAACTTCGATGCATGTATACATACATTATTATAACATAATAGATATGGATTGATCAAAATATAGAAACTTTTTAAAAACTGGACAAAGACCCAACTACTTGTAACAGCTAAAAACGTGACTCCTGTAAGACTTTATTACAAAGCTCGGTTTGTATTAACTATGTGTAAGTGTAAAATGGAAGTAAATGGAAAGTAAGTGAAATATTTTTGTTGACTTTCTATTTGAAGTCTCCGTGCTCTATTTTCAGATGTCGCACAGGAAGAGCTGGAAGTCGTTTGTCAGAACATCCATTTGTCCCAAGTGCTGTTTATAAAGCAGACGCAGCTGAACTAAATCCACTCGCCAAAGCCCATTCTTGCACAGTGGATGAGCCTTAATGAGGGTTTGAGTGCTAAATAATGATAGTCATTTTGGCATGAGTACAGGTTAATAAAAGGTGCACGCCGTTTGTTGCATCAGAGGCAGTGAATGATAGTCCTGGGTCACATTTTGATAAGTAGTCAACAGGACTCATGGGAAATTCGCCCTGAAGAATAAGAATGCAGTTATCTCGGTTGTGGAACAGTGGACTGGCAATGATACGAGCCGTGACCCCTGAGCTCAAATACATTTAACAAAACACAACAGGGGAAAAAGAAATACAGGATTCAGAGGGAGTTTAGATGAAATACACCTTCTTTCAGAGAGTTAGGTATTTAGTGGAGCGTGGGGGAGCCGGAGCTTTTCTAGATAACAACGTCCACATTCATAAGGTTCGAGGAGCAGTGAAGGGGAGGAAACACACTGTAAGCAATGGGAACAGCAGTGTTATTGACTTTTCCCAGCTCTTTAAAAACCCCGTGAAGTGACCTTGTAAAACACAGACAGAAGGAGAGGGGGAGAAAAAACGTGATAAAGCCGTGTCTGTGTCTGTCACTCAATAGTTTCCAACCAGGAAACCCAGCACAGTACTCATTCATCATGGAAGAAGCAGGATGAGTAGAATCAGACAGAGACAGATTATCATTATCGGCCACATTGTTCAATTCTGATTAAATTCTGATTAGATTTTATATGAAATAACATAATTACTAGGTTTTAAAGGCTGTATTAAGGAAATACGCTGCTCAAAAAAATGGAAGGAACACTTAAATAACACATAAAAACTTTATGAACAAAATATTTTAGCTGAAAACAACTTAAAATCCATCACTGAAATACATTAAATTTGAGAATAAATAATGTAGCATATGGTTTGAGCATGGATAAACTGGTTAATATTTTAATATGGTATCACATTTTAAATCTAATACACTGAATAAGGGCTGCAACAATTAATCAATTATTAACGAATTACTAAATGAGTCGTGAACTATTTTGCTAATAATCAATTTGAGGGCTTTGTTTTTAAATAATTAAAAGTTCTCTGATTTTTCAACTTTATAAATGTGAAAATTGTGAAAAAGAAAAAGTTTCTTTGCTCCACATAACAAAGAAACCATTAAAACTTTCAAGGTTTCGGAAACAGTGGTCAACATTTTCAACCAAAGGTAGTAATATTTTTTGTGGTTTTTGATATCCAGAACAACACATCCACACTGAGCAGCAGGTCGGACAGGTCAACTCCCAGCTGACCAGACTTTTAACTGTGTCTCGGTCTCCTGTGCCTCCTGCTCTGTGGTCAGCAAAATAAAGGCAAAATGCCCATAAAATTGCTTTAAACAATAACAACAACCCTCCTTTGTGCATTGAATTAGGACTAATAGTTTAACTGTCTATTTTTTATTATTATTATTTTATTTTAAGTATTGTGTTGTATATTGGAGTTAGTTTGCTTTTGATGATTTACCTGCATGTTGTTGAGTCTTGTGTTTGGGACATAGATGATCGCTCCTTCTGAGCCTGGAAAAAAAAAAAAAAAAAATCAATGACACAATCAATAAGCTCCCTGTTCTGAGGAAACCAATTAAACAAGATGTTGAGCAAGAAGAAGATAGAGTATGACACAATGACAGGTACCAGTGGAGGTGTGGGTGGACCCACCCTCATCTCCTCCTCCTCTTCCTCCGTCACACTGCTGTCAATGAAGTCCACCTGCTCAGCCTCTCCATTCACTGTAAACACAAAAGGAGAGTTAGAGTCTCGGATAAATGGAAACCGTAACATCATCCCAACACTGATTCCTCTCTTGCCTTTGCTGGCTTGCAGTGGAGATGTGTCCTCCTCTTCCTCCTCCTCCAGGTTTCTCTGGTCTCTGCTGACCTCAGCCATGCGGAGGGAACGCTCTGAGAAGTCGTCTGCTGACTGGACATACACAAAGAGTCATTGATGTCTAAATGTTCCTGTTGGTTTGTTAGATATATGGCTGCATTTGTATAAATTGCCTTTTCCACCCCAAAAAATGTACGTAAACCTTTTTAATAAAGCATTTTACTACAGTTATGGTACAAATGCTGCACAGTATACTTAAAAAAGTAAAAATAGCCTTGTTTCTGAGAAGGCAAGACTGTTAAAATATGTTTGCATCTCTATTTTAAAGATTTCAATGCTTTTAAAGCAGCAAAAGTAGCGTCACTTTAGGAGGAGAGAATGCTGAGGAGGCCTTGGGCAGAGACGGAAAGTGATTGACAAATGGTTCATCCATCATTCATCACCTGCCAAGTATCTTCTGAAAGCGAATGGCCTTTTCCAAACACCAGAGCATTTCACAGATGGTTCAGACCATCTGGTGTGTCAGGTTAGCTCCTTACAGTGCACACAGTCTCTGTGATGCCGTGAAATATCTCACATAATTCTGTGCACACCTCTGACTGTGTTGGTATGTTGCTGTGGTTACGTTTGTACAGTATTTATTTATATTCCGCACAATGGCCACCATTTAGTTGCAGTTTCAACCAGCAGCAGCGGAATCGTGTGGTTTTTCTTTTTCATATGATGGGATCACTCTTATATTAATTTGTTTTAGTTACTGTCACACAACGCATTGACTCTGTTGAGGTAATGAGTTGAAAAGAATCAGTTTGCATTAGGGCCTGACAATTTGGTTAAATATTGGTTAATTTTTCTGACATATATTATGATTTGATTTGCATTATACATTACTTTTTAAGTCAAGCTTCACTATAATATTTACTGTGTTACAGATTTAAAAACATAATGGAACATTTCTACATGCGATACCATCAAACTACACAAGAATTTGGCTTAAAACAACATAAAATTTGTCATGTAGGTTGAACAATTGGACATATGTGTGTGCAAATGTGTTATTATTTCATCTCAAACCAAATTTGGTACAAACAATAACCTTGCGAGGTTCAGTAACCTGGTCCGAACCGAATTTCTCATGAAGATGCGAATTGTGGTTATGTTACAGTTGGAGATGGGCCTTGACTGATAGTGAAATTCATTAATTTGAATGTGTGAGGTTTTATACCTCATTCCCAGACCATCTTTTGCTGCCACTGTCTACACTGTTGAAGCCAGAGTCCAGTCCTCCAAACTGACTCGTGAACAGCTCCTGGTCAGACAAACTGCAGGGACAAAAAAACAATGCATATTACAACTAGAGAAAACACTTGCTTAATAGTCATATATCACCTACAATTTGTCTCCTCGGGACATAACCTACATTCACAGACGATTTCCTAAAAATCTGCGGTTTAGTTTGAACTATGCTGTTCAGTGACAGACAAACAAGACAAATGTGGACAGAAATATAACCTCTTTGCCGGAGGTAATGACCTAAACACACACAAAGCAAAGCCATGACTCTAAAGGGCAGTGACTCATGTTGGTGTGCCTCATATCAGACTGTAAGCGCTTCTGTCAAATATCCTCTTATCTCTGTCCTTGGTTCAGTCTGTTTCGCGTTTCATGAAAACAGCTCTGTTCTTGTCAATAAACTCTGCTTCCTCTTAGTTAACATGGCCTTGCAGGGCAGAAGCACAACAGTTTCACAGCACTTATGAAAAAGTTTCAGTAGTGGATTCTTCTGCTAAAAATAAACCTGGACATTTAGTAGCACTTTACATTTGAATTTTAATCACAGTCACAAAAGTATCTAAGCAGCTCATCCTGACTATGAGCCTGCATCGCAGCTGCTGCTGTTCCAGCACCACACAGCTCCAAGTTTCCTGAATGCAGTCTGGATGAGTAACAACACATATGGAAATACTGTAGGAACAAAAATCTGTCTTGCACAAACAGATCTACACTGGAGCTTTAAATTCTTATGAGTGATATGCGACACTAAGAAGGAGTGAGAATGTCTGTGCTCCTCACCAGCTGTTAAATCCAGTGGGTCTCAGGTGTCGCTCCAGCTCCTCCTGACTCCTCTTACACGCCTCCATGTTGAGGTACTTGAAGATGTGGTATTTTCCCTTGGAGCAGATCTGCGCCGGCGGCATTTGGAGCGGGTTGTTGTCCAGCAAGATGCTCTGGAGATGCCGTAGGTGGCGGTAGCACAGGGGCACGTGGGAAATGCGGTTGCAGGACACATCGAGCCGGACGAGAGGGAGCTCGGATATTTCTGCACGGGACACAAAGAAATTATTTTAAAGGTCCAGTGGAGCTAAACAATTCAAATCACAAGTTTAATTTGCCTCTGTTTGGTCTTCACGATTCCTCCCACAGCCCAAAAACATGCAGATTTGGGGATTAGGCAAACTGGACATTCTAAATTGCCTGTAGATGTGAATGTGAGAGTGGATGGTTGGTGACCTGTCCAGGGTGTACGCTACCTTTCGCCCTATGTCACTGGATTAGGCACCGGCGCCACACGCAACCCTCATGTGGAGGATAAAGTGGTAGATGAGTGAGAGTGAGTGGTCTTGATGAATGGAAACAATGTAACATTATTTGTATACTACATCTTTAATCTGAAAACAGGCTCTGTCAAGAAAAAAATACTATCAGACCTGACTGATAGCGTGTTTGTGTGTATACAAAAGCAGCTCAGGGGCGGGCGGAGTCAAAAAGTGTTTCTTCTGAACAACAAGATTTTTCCAGCAGCGGACTTCACCTCTAACACAAACTGTGGGCGCTTGTGTTTAAAACTTGCAACTTGCACATCTCAAAGGCTACACTTTAATTGTTCTATTTTTTTATTGTTCTAAGTTCTACACCAGTTAAAAAAACAAATTCATACAGTCAGTACCTGTTGTAAATGGTCGACATCTTTATGTTGTCATTATTGCGTTACAGTATCATGGGATTATTGCGTTACAGTATCATGGGATTATTGCGTTACAGTATCATGGGATAATTTTAAAATGTGTACAGTGGATTCTGAACGAAATCTTGACTTCAGAAGGTACTGTACATACTGAAAATCAACTCACAATGGCAAATCACAAATAGATTTTAGTGAAGTGGTGAAAAATTGTTACATTTTGACAGTGTATCATGTTTTGTCATTTTGAAGTAACGCCTTTATACAACATCCTTTCTGGTATGCGAAGGCCACCATAGTTTTTCAGTAATCCATTTGCTAAAATCGGCAGTTTTACATTTAGATATCACTAATTCCTACACAGTGGGCCTTTACATTTAAATATGTTCTGATTTATTTGCTCCTCCATGACACTAAAGTGAGTATCGTTGGGTTTGTGGACGGAACAAAACATTTCAGGACGTACAAATACAATACAAACACTTCACATAACGGGTCATCCACATAAAGTGCTCCCATTATAAATGTCACATTCCTGGTTTAAGAGCATTTCTCAGTTTGAGTTTATGAAAGCCTGTGAATGTGGCTCCAGCATTTCTCTGCCACCCACTTCTTACTTCATTTCCATTTCACCCTAATGCTTCAGAGAATGAGCCTCTAATGGGGTGAGATCCATTAAGTTAAGTCAGGAGTGGCTCAATACTTGTAAGCAATCAATAGCTCACAAACATGTTGCAATTACCATCTAAGCTGAGGAGCCACTGTGCTCTGATTAGGCCTCTTCATTATCATCTTTAGAGTAACAACATCCACCGATGGCAGTCAATGAGAGGAGATATTGTGCATAAACACAAAACTGAGTGTGTTCCAGAGATTGACGGGTTTCATCAGAGAGCTGAGGTGCTCACACACAGTGGCAAAGAGACACAACATACCTTCAGGCAGAGTGGTGAGCTGGTTCCTCCTCAGGTTCAGGTCCCTCAGACACTCGAGCTGACCGAGCTCTGCAGGCAAACACTGCAGCTCATTACAGCTCACATCCTGACAGAGGGAGCAAGAGAGAACACACTAATCTGAGAGCACTGACCTACTTTATGACATCTAGAGAGAGCTGCACAATTATTTGCAAAATAATCAAAATCCCAACCTCCAACAGAGCAATGTAATATAAACTGAAACACACCCCAGTTATATGAAAAGATCAAATGTGTGGCAAAACATAATGAAAAAAAAAAAGAGTTTATGTTGTAAAAATGTACTAAAAACTCATCTGCGTTCATTTCATGTTCATGATTTAAAGGCTCTGCCCCCTAGTGTTCAACAAACAAACATACTTCCTGGCCACCGTAGTTCTGTGAAGCGCATAGAGAAAGGAGGAGTCATCCCTGTTTTTTACAATATGCAGCCTCATCATTAAACGTGACTATTTCCTATAAACTGGACTCTAAAATAGCCTCTAAACTAATTCGTAGTTTGCCAAAAACCTTCCAGTTAAAAGTGTGCCCTACAAAAGTTCAACAATTTTAATGTACACAAGGCAAATCATCAACAACACATTGGCAACACATATCTACAAATAAATTGTAGGGCTGACTGATTTAGGAAAAATCGAGATTTTACTGGCAGATATCATGATTGCAACTTGACAACTTCAGTTCACTGTGTTACAGATCGAAAAAGTGACGGAACATTAACATTTGCATAAAACACAGGACAATAAAAATAGAACAACTAAAATGCAGCCTTGGCAATGCAGAGTTTCAAATTAAGATTTAAATAAAAAAATGATAGATTAACGGCATTATACTTTCTGACATTCAAAGATCTTCACTTTTTTTTATCCCCTCTATCACCATAGAAATCTACTGTTGCTGAGAGACAGTGAGTTAGAGCAGTGTGTGTGTGTGTGTGTGTGCGTGTGCATGTGTGTGTGTGCGTGTGTCTCGTACCAGCTGTCGGAGGTGTGTGAGGGAGTATATGGAGGCAGGCAGTGAAGTCAGCTTGTTGTTGCTGACGATGAGCACTCGCAGGAGAGGAAGCTGAAACACTGACGGGGGTAAACTTGACAGAAGATTACGACTGTGGAGGAAATCGCACACATGCACACACATACACAAAGAATGAGAGGTTCCATACTGTGCAGCACTGCACTGAATTTCAAAGGTGTATTCACCAACACACTCCTATTTAAAGACTTAAAAATCCTCATAAATAACAGTTTCATTTCTGCTCTACACATAGAGTAAATTGGCCAACAGCCTACACTTGGCACATGCATGACAAGCCACCTGTAGGGTTTTTCTGGTATCTTAGCAACAGCGAAATTATACCGTTGAGCACAGCGGAGTGTCAGGGTTGATGTAGGGAGGTTTGGGCAGGATTTATGAAGTTCAAATTTAGTTTCCAAACAAGAGCCGAGTTTCAAAGAGCAAACTCTGAAATGGCTGCTGCCGAGTGCTGACTGCTGCCTTTGTGGTGCCTCCAAGTGCAACTTAACCATTCAGGATTTATTCAGTTTCATTTCACACACCAACTTTCACCTGCTGTACCTAAGAAAAAGCCTGTATAAAACTTTATAACGTGTTCCAATATTTCAGCACTTAAACTGGTAAGAACCTTAACTGCCTTGTTGGCAAATCCTTAAAAAAATAGGAGTCCTTTTGTTTTTGGTAATTTACAAAAAACACACAAAAAAACATGTATCTACAAGCTTTACAACTTGCAGTCTAAACATTTTATTTTTTTAAAACTCATATCCAAAATCCTTGAATTTTGACCACCGAAATCTAGTCAGTTCCTCCTTGAGTCAAAGTGAACATTTCAGCCAAATTCAAAAGGATTTCCTCAAAACACTCTTGAGATATTGCCTTCAGAATAATGGGAGAGACGGAAACCCGGAAATATGCTCACATGATGCTACAGCTGCTGCTGAGGCATCAAAATAAAAACTCACACTGTTGAATATAAATTTAGTATCATTTTGCAACAGAACACTTGATTTCAGCATGAAGAATACTGCATGTGAAGTTTGAAAGCTGTGAGGAATCCTTGATAGAGTCAGACTTTATGATATAAAATATTATAATTAAGACCATTACCTACATTTCTGATGATTTTTGTTGTTGTTCATGTTATTGTTCTTCGTGAATGTCACATCACATTGTTTGTAAGCTGCGTCTTTCATCTGCAATCCTATCAGACCTGACTAAGGGAGTGTTTGCATGCATACAGCATTTTTTTTTGTTTGTTTTTGTTTTTTTGAGCAGCAGAATTCACTTCTGGGTTTGATTATTTTTCAGTCATAATCAAACCCATTTGCACATGGTTGCAGTCGCCTCCGTGTGTCCGGTCATAAACAACTTCTTTCAAGCTGCTGTACAACAAGCAGACTAGCTTGGCATATGAGCTTACCTGAGGTTGAGGTAGGTCAGGGCCTGGAGGCTGCCCAGGCTGGAGGACAGTGAACGCATCCCATTGTGGTAGAGGCTCAGCGTCTCCAGAGAGATGAACTGACAGAGCTCCTCTGGCAGCTCACAAAGACGGTTCTTAGACAGATCTGAAAATGACCAAAAGTAAGATTTACTCAGTGTTGTGTCTTAAAAATTATATCTAATGTCATGAAAACAGAATATTCACCAGGGATGGCTTTATAACACCTTTCTGTGGCCGATACCGATACCACTATCACAATCTTGATACTATTATTAATAGATATTATTTTTGAAATATTATGCTACAGCAGTGCGACAATTATTCTGCTTCCAAAAACAAGAAGTTGTAACTGATTTTTATTTTAATTTTTACAGTTGGTGATTAATGATTTTTATTTACATGATATTTATGGTTTTGTATCAAGTTTTATGTTTTTCTTTCTGATTTCCAACCCAGCGGATTTTGACCAGTTATGGACCGATACCAAGTACTGTATCGTTCATGCCTGGTATTCACGTCAAAATCGATAAAACAGTTGGCATGCGGGTGCATGAAAAGCTCAAGATCAATGTGAAATTAAGTAAAAACCAAAAGAAAAACATCTTCTGAACATCCTGCTGATCTGGTGGTGCAATGTACAGAACGTTAGTGTCAACTAACATATGGTGGCAACATGCCATTAAAAATAATATAAAGTGAGAGCTTTGTAAACAATGCTGATTAAATTAATAATTTCAGGCAGAATGCAGGATAATGGTATCACAAAGGCTCAAACATCGTTTGATGCGGGTTAAATAAATCCTTTAATTGTACTTAAGTTGTGCCAAAAAGTTGCATATTGCAGCTTTAACATAATTTATCAAATTAGTTTTAGGCTTCTGGAGCCATTGTCCCCACAACAGCATCTATGAAAATGAACACAAGCAGTCTTGGCAAGACCAGCACTCGTCCACTTTTGACCAAAGTGGGTGAGTGAGTCCAAAAATAGCCGCCCTTGGCTGCCTCTCACTTTCTGATTCCAGAGTTACAGTAAAGTGGGCCATTCTCATCCACATTCAAGGGCACAGGGAGCCAGTCAGTCCTAATGACAATCAAAAATTCAAGTTAACATTCCTGATCCAAGTTTGTTCCTCATGTACATCTCCACACCTTCAACTGTTCTCCATGAATCAGTTATTCTATTTTACTACATGAGAATTTGATTGTGACTAAATCAAATCAAACCACAGTTTAGAAATTCCATTTTTAATCATGACGACACACAAATTAAAAATGTGTTTCCTGTATTAACAGAGATTAACTCTAAAAATTCTTGACTGAAAGAAACATCGTATAAAGTCTAGTAAAAAAATTTACTTTTCTGATTATTGTAAGGCTATAACTAATGATTATTTCCCTTTATAAATTCATCTAAACATTTTCTTGTTTAATAAATTAAGTTGTTCCACAAAATGTCAGAATATGGTACCGACTTTTCTCAGAACTCAAAATGATGAAAATAGTTTACACTTAACTTCGTGGTCAACTACTAATCGATTGATTTTAAAAGGCTAAATTAACATTATTTAGTGTAAACATCAAACAATGGTAGCATTTGCAGATTTTTAACAATTTATTTCATGGAAAAATAGGGCTTTGGTCTATTCTAAAAAATCATCACGGTTGTTGTTACTCATTTGCTGTATCAGTTGATGATTCATCAAAAAAAAAAGTTATTAGGATTTAGCTGATTATTTAATCAATCAATGCTTTGCCAATGAAATGTCAGAAAATTGTGTTAAAACATGTTCAAAAAAGATTTATTCAAACATGACGAACATGCAAACATTTATCATTTCTGCTTGAAATAAGACAAAAACTGACAGATCATTGTTGTGTTAAATGAGAAATAAACACTATATAGTATGAGACTATTATCTCTGTAGTCCACATGCTTTTCCTCTGCTCATGCTCACTATTGACCTCATTCACATGACCTCTCCTCCACACAAAAATCTGTATATTTAAACTCTGCAGCCGGCCGAGAGTGGATGACAAAATGAAAGCATGTAGCCGACACAAAGAAGCAACAATAGACGGCCTGTACTGGAGCTGCTGTAATTTCAAAAAGCACCATTAGTGCTGAGCTTCAGCCTGGAGCAGGATGAGACAAAGGCCTGTCAATGGCAGACAGCCCGATGGCTGTTTATTGATTTGTGTAGGAAGCAGCAGGGCCGGAAGAAGAGGAGGAGGAGGCAGTTCCTCTCTTTGTCAGAGCCTATATGGGGGTCTTTTATTTTGGAAAGCTTCTAAGACAAAGAAATGTGAAAATAATCAGAAATATAGTCCATCGAGTGTCATACAGTGTCATGGTAAAACTCTGAATGTGTTGTTTCATCGTCTCTCTGATTCAGGACTCTTTATTTTCCTCTATCAATCTTATAGTTTATACATCTCATGAAATAAATCTATATAAAATCAATAAAAACAAACTTAATCAGTAACTATTTTTGATAATCGATTCATTATAAAGAGTAAATTGTCTGCTTTTCCTCGTTTTACATGACATTTTTAGGTTTGGGATGTATTTGTTTGAATGGATAAACATTCCGTGACAGGTATTTTACACTCAAATTTTATTTCTGATTATTAGATTAATTATTCATTATTACTGGGAGTGGGCCATAAAAAAAGTATCAAGGTTCATCCAACAAAATTATATATTTCAAACTTTTACAATAAAGCTTCAGCGTACAACAAATTATTTATGCGACCTAAAATAGTTATATTATTTCAGGGGAAATAAATGAGGGCAGCCACAGATTATTTTTCATTATATCTTGTCACAAGTCCATAGCTGAGAAAAGAAAAACTGAAAAGCTCTATGTTTGCTTTTTAAACATTGTCAGTCTCGGTCAGAATCGAGTTGCACTTACTCTAATGGCACTTTATTTTAGTTAGTTTTGCAACCCTTCAAAATTGGACTTATCTATGATCCCTAGTGGTCTAGTGGTACAGAAGAAGATGAAAGGTAATATATTAAGAGAAACATCTAGCTGGGATAAAGCAGATAAACAATGTGTATTACAGCTGAACTACCTTTTATATAGTCATCTCAAAGAGAAACCAGAGTAAGTGTTTTGTCTGCAGGACCACTTAACATGGTTCTACTGTACTGCAGTGCTGGCTGCTGTACAGTAGAACCAAAGCCTCATCTCTGTGTCTTCACTGTCCCATAGCTGTAGGGGAGCTGGTTGAACAATAGGTGGGGGTGGAAATAGCAGTCTGTGTGTGTACATGTGTGTGTGTAGATATATACTCTGGGGGTTAGTGGGGTTGTATAGTCTCCATATCCGCTGTTGAAACACATGCAAACATGTACAGTAGGAGCTCCAGTTTGGGATTGTAAAGAAAGTGATGGCTTGGAAGTTTTTTTTCCTAATGCAGAAATGAAAGTAATACCAGAGCAAACATGTACATATAGAGTACACACACACACACACACATATATAATTCTATACATGGGAGCAGATCCATTTCCCAAGTTAAGATTGAATCTTGAACTAAAATATTTACTATACTTGACTTTGAGCACAACCATTAAAAGGAGATATATTATGTAAAATATGAACAGGAGCCTTTTCGATAGCGTGCAGTTGCCAAAGTTTCCATAAAACTAAACACTGAGCTGCATTTAGTTTCACTTGTCGTCAGAAGTCAAAATTTCCAAGTTCCTAGCCGGCGATTTCCACTGGAACACCTCCTTAAGTTGGATTTCAAACGTGGAAAATATGATTTTAGATCATAAAAATTTGTAAAGTCACATGATCTGCTTGATTTACACGTGTTTTGCTCTCCACAAATACAACATTCCAATTTGAAAATTGTATGTTAGGTTTCACAAATAGACGTCTATTTGAAAATATATCATTTTCACTAACTCACTCATCTTCTACCGTTTTATCCTTCACATGAGTGTTGTAGGGGGCGCTGGTGCCTAATCCCAGCTGACATAGTACCCTAATCCCCAAATCTGCATGCTTTTTGGACATGCAAAAAGGCCCTTGCTCTGACCGGATTGCAAACCCATGTGCTTTTGCTGCAAAGGCTAACCACTGCGCCAAACATGTGGCCCGTATCATTTTCAATTTCTAAAAAAAAAAAATGTAATCTGAAAACTCTCTGTGTGAAGTGTTGATTTGTGTTGATTGTTTTTCTTCTCCTCTGTTTGAGACATTTTTGAGAAGGGTTATGAGGCTTTTTAATGTTGTTTGGCTTCATGTCAATGTGTTTGAATAACTGCTGGCAAACCACATGTTCAAGAATTGATATCTGCATTATTGGATGGTTGGTGGTGCAACAAACCGAAACATAAACAGTTTGCAACCTGCAAATGAACATTTAGATCATGAATAAAGTGGCCCTACCGTTGTAATCAATTAAGTTAGTATTTCATTTTAATGTATCCCCATTATCTCTGATGATGACTGCATTTATTACATTTATTATAAATAGCCTCTTTCATGTAGAATTGGCCCATATTTAGTCATCCAATACCCACATATCTATCAACAAAATAAACGGCCTCGGGCAGCTTTCCCTGTTCCCTTTTTCCCCCCCGGGAGGGCATTTCTGCTAAAATGTCCAGATACCACAGCCAGAATGACTCAATATGAGCATCATATGAAAAGCATGTGCTGTAGGACAGAAGCAAAAGCAGTGTGAGGTCCAGTCTGCCAAGGTTCACACAGCAGGAATCTGGCTTCAAACAGACCGCTCCATGGTCCTGAGCCAACAGTGTAAGCTCAACAAAGTGCCCTGATGATGACAATGATGATGATGATGAGGAGGAAGAGAAGGGTCAACACGTGATCACAAGAAGTGAAACTTTTCTGTTTTTTCGGTTTAAGTGTTGATCCAGATTGTCTGATTACAGATGACAGTTGCACAGCTGCTAAAGAAGTCAGTCACTGTGTTTCCATCCAACTGTGTTTGTTTTTTCGTTCATTTTGGATACGCGCAAAAGAAATCACATGATAACTGCATTACTAACTCTAATTTTATATAAAAATGTTTGTGCTTGGCAGAGGTGGATTAACTGATGATTCACATACAACAAATTGTGATGTAAGGTGATGAAAACCGTTTTTTTTTTTTATGCCACATTAATAATGACACATGGGAAGTTGGAAGCTTAAAATGTGTGATTCAAAATCCACATCTGACAGAAGTGCTTGGATTGCCTGCCAGGTCAACAACAGGTCATCAAAACAAAACATTTTAGCTCACACTGGGCTTTGGGATTAGAGATATGTTACAAAAAGTAAAAAAAAAAAAAATATATATATATATATATATAAATGGAAACTCAGTTAAGCAGTTTTTCAAAACATCAACACACAAAACACAAGTAAAAATTAGGTCTAGGCATTTTCTGAACTTTGCAATTCACATATGACGACCTGGCTTGATCACACAAAAGGCAGAGCACTCACTTGTTGTAAATTATAATCCACTTTTCCCTGCCATTTTTTCCCAAATAAGTTCATATTTTCTGGAAATTTGACTAAGCAACTGTCCACAAAATGTCCAGAGCAACTTTTGTGGACAGTTCTGTTTTCACATACCATTTCCACGACCAAATTCCAATGTCCAATATGTGAATGATATTAAGCCTGCACATTAATGCGACTTATTTTGACTTGGATTAAATATTATATTATATACAAAAATACATATATTAACCTGTGGTTTAAAGAAAAAACTGGACATGTCTGCCAGCATGATCGATTTATGTTCTGTGGCATTAACTCAAAAAGAAAATGTAAAGCAGACAGACAAATAACTATGAAAGGGGAAAGTAAAAAAAACAAAAACATTTAGTATGCTTGTATTTCTTTAACCATACGTTTAATGGGTTACATGTGTAACCTCACACTGTAACTGAAATGCACCCAAACAGACCAAAATCCTTTTCTTTGTCTTAGATTAATGGCCTTTCTCCTTCTGCCTGCTATTATTTCATTTCATTTGGTCCTGCTTTGCCTTAATTGCTCTTCTTGTTGCTGTGTAATTTTACCCGTCTATGTCCTGTATTTATGTTTGTAATTTGTAGTTTGTTTGTGCACACTTAACTGGTAAATAAAAGGGCAAAAGAAAAGAAACGAAACACTCTCCATGAATGCCTGGAGCACATTATTGCTAAACTAGACCCTTAAGGATTGACACATGACCTGCATTGATCCATTAGTCTGTTATGATGACCATGCAGATTTCATCATGGGGTTTAGCACCAGTGTCAACTGTCATTAGCCTGGAAAGAGCCAGCGGCACAAACTAAGTCGTCGCAGTCAAGCCAGAACACGTGTGTGTAGTTTATGAGGGTACATTTCTTTTGAAAGATCCATGGACCTCATCTGTCAGTGTCTTGCACCGTTCCAAACTTTTAACGCGTCCATATCAACTGCCAGATTAGATCATCAGATTATCTGCGCTGACTCCAGTGTTCTCCGGCTGGAGCTACGTGCGGACGCTCCTCGGCAGCTAATGGAAAACGCCTGCTATGAAATCACTGTTGTGATTTGGCCAGAAAGGCAACAGACTTTAAGAAGTTTAAACCCAACACAGTGGCACCGCAGCAGCCTCCTGCACACATGTACGATCGACTTTCATCCAACTTACAACTGATTTATCATGTGACAAGCAAAAGCTGCTGACAGTAAAATCTTTTAGCTCAAATCTGTCTTAGATTTGATTATATGACCAACAAATTGACAAAGGGAGAAGGGAGGGGAATCAACGGACAGGAAGTTAGCCAAAAGATGATATCACTGATCACAGCTTTAATCATGAAATCTAATTGTGACTTAAAAAAAAATAAAGTAAATGGTACAAAATACATGTGCGAATTGCAGGTTAACTTGTGTTGCAATATGCAATACAACAATTCTGCGATAATCAATAAATTGCAACATAATCATAAAATGATACAATACGTGTCTAAAAATAAAAATGCCCCCAAAATCTAAAGCGCAGGAATTGGAGGAGTCATTTTACTTAAACTGTTCTCATTATTTTGCTGTTAAATTCTTCTTCTTCATATTAACCACAATCATGTGATGAGCGCCACCACGAGGATTCACGAGGTAGTGACGTCAAATTGGTGACAGAGCTGTTTAGGGCATCATATTTTATACATTAAAATATTGATATTTGGCCTGTGTGTGTCTAGAATCACATCTCGTGGGTCAAGACAAAACTTTGTTACCTCTCAGGGTTGCAACGATTAATCGATTAATCATAAACTAATTTGATATTCGATTGATTTCAGTGTTTTTGTATATTAAAACAATCTCAATGAGTTTTCAGCTCCTTAAATGTGAATATTTTCTGGTTTCTTTTCTCCATATAACAAAGAAATCTTTAAAACTGAATAATTTTGGTTGACGGACAAAATAAGAGATTTGCGAAAATCATCATTTCACTGTTTGGGAAACACTGATCAACATTGTTCAACATGTTGTTAACATTTTGTGGACAAAACAAATAGTCAGATTAATCTAATAGTCAACAGATTAATCAATTATGAAAATAATTGTTAGTTACAGCCCTATTTGCTGCATAAGTATTTTGTCCCACTTTGTTGGACATCAATTTAAACTTGTAAAATCCCAAATTTATTCAAATTTTACTGTGAAAATAATGCAATGGATGACAAAACAACAGCTACAATGCTCGTCTGTGAAGATTCTCAGTCATCCAGGTCATGGTATCCAAAAGTGTAGCAACAAAAAAGAAAGGCAACTGGACTTAGTGGATTTTCTTGAAGACGTGTCCTCTCATCCAAGTCATCTTCAGTTCTTCAGTTCAGAACTGAAGAAGCCTCTTGGATGAGAGGTGAAATGTCTTCAAGAAACTGAAGAAGCCTCTTGGATAAGAGGCAAAACGTCTTCAAGAAACTGAAGAAGCCTCTTGGATGAGAGGCGAAACGTCTTCAAGAAATTCAGCTACAATGCTCGCACGTCAACTGATCCATCTGAGGGAGATTTCAACACACCCAACTGATGAAGCCCATATGGACTGGATGAAGGGTCCAAGGAAAAAAAAAAGGCTTAAAAACATTCGGACTGTTTTGTAAAAATAAAACATCAAAAGTAACTACTTTGTTTTGAAAAGTTGAGGTTTACACAGTGGAACTGTGAGCAAACACCATGGAGTGTAAAACGGTGTCGGAGGATTTCAAAGGATCAGCCTGTCAGAGCAGATCACTGTGTCTAATTAGAGGCCAAGCTCTGATGGAGCAGGATCTACCATCAGACACTTACATCACTGCTGACCCATTGACCTCAGCGAGTTACAACACACTGGAATGAGGGGGTTTTATAACCCCTCCTAGTCTTTAAAATCAAAGAAAGCTCAATCAGAGCATCAAAGCAGGCAAAAGAATCACTGTAAAAACAAAAATACACACAGGAACAGTGTCAGATTTCTGGTCATATGAGGCCTCACAGAGGTTCTATTCACACTGACATAATCTCAACAGTCTTCAATCTGCAGTTTAACAACAGGAAAACAAAGGTGAACAAGCCTCCAAAGATTTGTAGATTCTACGGCCATTATGGATTTTTTTTTTTTTATTATTAATTAATCTACAGCTTATTTACTTGGTCAAAAAAAAAGAACAAACATTACAAACTGATACTTTGCTGTCAAAAGAGATGAAAGATGACAACAGGTTAACTGATTTACTTAGCTAATTAATTTAATTTCTTTGCTGCTCTATTACAGCAAACTGTGAATAGTAAACTATTTGCAGGCCAAAATGTCAGAGAGGAGCAAGGCAATTCATAACATTAAAGAGAAGCTGAAATCAAAAATTGTTTTAAATTCTAAAAAAAAATTTTTTCCAATAGTGGGCAATTAATTTAGTAGTTGAATACTAATTTGTTAACCCTGCAGCCAAGTAGAATCTTTCTTCACCAGTAATAAGCCACGCTGCTGCTGTTCAACACTTGTCTCACTTGCTAAAAGAATTCTGGGAGATCTTTTAGCTCATTATATGCCGACACAACCATTAGTGCGGTGTGCCGTCAGAGTCAATTAACACACTAATCTGTTTGCAAATCTTATTAACTTTCAAGTCACAAGACTGTGTGCCTGTAAAAGTGACATCTTCTGTCACTAAAGCACAGCCGTGAGTCGTGTCCTCGTCGCTGTTGTTGTCGAAGCCAGGTGTGGCTTGGTGTATCAGCATTTCACCGACATGCAGCGTCACATTATGGAGTCACACACAGCAGTAGGTGCCAGTTAAGACACGCTGATAAACAAGTTCTCACACTATCTTTACTCATACACAGAGCAAAGAACAGGCAGTTTGACAAGACACCTGCGCAGATTATCATTCATCCAGGTCATAGTTATCAGAGGTGTGAATCTTAAAGAAACCCACGTTTTGTTTCGATTTGGATTCACTGATTCCATTAAAAATCAATTTTCGATTCAGTACATAGACCTGCTAAATTGAGGGACTACTCTGATGTTGTGATATTACTAAGAAAAGTCAACGTAATCACAAGCAAATCCAAGAAAAATATATATATTTATATAAAGTATATTTATTTCAGTTAAACTTGCACAATAAAGGGTGTGATATACCTGGGCTCAGTTGTAATCATTTAACTGAAGCCTTGGGTTTTCTATTACACTTTTTTGATAAATCTATTAGTTATCGAAAATTCAATGAATCAGTAGCAACTGGACTTGCAGATTTCTTGAACACAAATGACCAATGACTGTGTTGGACTCTCAAAGGCAGTGTCTATCACACTACGAAGCCCTAAAAAATGTTATTTTTGAAAAACTGATCCCAGACCGAAAAAGTCTCAAAACTCCACCATTGTGATTTCATGTATAAATCCAATTCTTACCTTTGAGAAAACAATGATGCCATAGCCCCACCTCTCTAACCCCTAACCACGCTAGACGTCACAGTGGACAAGCTCTATGTGCATGCCTCATCTCTTCTTCTCCATTTGTGTTATGCACTACCGCATCTAGAGTAAATTCTTAAACAATGCCATGTTTTCAGAAAACTTATAAGATCAAAAAGAAAACGACCGTTCAGATAAAGTTCTTCTTCTATGTGGTTTGTGTCTTTGTGGTGGGTTTCACCCCAGACTTTCAGAACCGAAGAAGCCTTTTGGATGAGAGGTGAAACATCGTCAAGTCCAGTTGTCACAGATTTGTTGATTTTGGATGTCAGTTGGACACATTTAACATCTGTTCAAGGAATAAAAGTTTATGACGGCGTCCGTTAAATCTCTCTAAAACAAATCTGGACATGATAGTGGCGAGGATGCTAATGCGGCTAATGCAGGTGGACAAGCTCTGAGACATTGAGAGCTTCATTCAAACTGAGATGCTTTAAGTTTTTAAATGCACCACTGTTGCCATGTTTACAACACCAACATTCTTATAGTTTACGACTTAACTAAGAGCAGTGAATGGAAAGTATTAGCAACTCCTACTGTCGGTCACAAATCCACACTGTCCACAGTACAAAAAAAAGAAATCCTATTAATCCCTCTTAATTTTCCCTTTTTATTGTCCTTAGCATTTTCTGCAACTAAGGATCAACCAACTGTTTAATTGGAAAGTGACTAATTTCTTTAAATCTAAATCTCAATTTGGAGGCAATTCAGTTAGCAAATTGCAGTGGCTAGAATTTGGGCTATTTCGTTTGCAGCACATTTGGCCCAGGGTTTGTACTTCAGTATCAATGCAAGTTTCTAAATTGGAAGGAGTTTTAGACTTTTATATGTACTTAGATGAAGGGTCTTGCTTTACGGAGGCTGCCATCTTGTGTCGCCATGTTTCTACAGCAAATTCTATTCAAAATATTTTACTGGTATCTCATCATATTTTAAATACAGAGCAAAAATGCTCGTCTGCACAGAGGTCAGTTTTGTACAAATCATTATTCTTGGCTGTCAAAAAGAGAGAACACTCCCGTCTGGGTTTTTTGAGATTAATTGTATTAATTAATGTATCGCACATTTCAGACACAGAACTGTCAAGGAGTCAAATTATCAGCTAAAACATAAACCTTTGGTTAAACGATAGCCTGGTAAAACACACAAAAAGCACCACATAAAATAAAGAAAGTGGGCAATTATAAGACATAAGTCATTAAATTACTGATTCAAATGAGAATGAATACTTGTTGGAACAGCTTAAAATAGTTCACATTTTCTAAATAAAAAGGCTGCAATGATTAACTGATTTAAAATTAAAGATAAAGATAAAATTTTTGTTTAATTTGTTTGAGTGTTTTTGTCACTAAAAAACAAGCTCTCTGACTTTTAAGCTATTTTAATGTGATTATTTCCTTTTTTTTGCTCTATATAACATTTGAAGAAAAAAATCAATCCTTGGTTGAAGCTCTACAAAATACCCCTCATAAAGGGGCTACCACAAAGTGCAGTTCCTGAAAATTATCCAACCCATGTGTCAAATTATAACATCAAATATATCATATACACCACACTACAAAATAGAGTTGAATTTCTCCAGGAACCTTAAAGAAAGTAACTCTGACCTGCAAAGAAGATAACTACTGTTCATACATAGGCGGAAACACTGTGTCAAAGTGGAAAGCAAGAAAAACCTCAAACAAAGCTTCAAGAAGACTGAAGAAGAGCAACAACTGGAAAACATTTCTACTCTGCTTTTACTGTCGTCTGGCATTTGAGTTCTGAACTCTGCTTGTTTGTCGAGGTTCACTGGCCGCACCTCATCTCACTACCTGTTTGGTGTTGATTTACAACCACTTATGTTATTTTCAAGCTTAGAAATCTATTCCAGGCACCTTTAGCCAAGACTTAACTCTCAGTGTAACACTTAAGTGGAGGTAAAGAGGGACCTTGGACATCTGTGTGTTCAGAAAGTGAAATTCTACACATCACATTCTGAAGAAAGTGGGGAGGCGAGGGTGGAAAGAGAGAGTTAGACAGACAGAGTGAGTAATAGGCAGATAATATCAGCAGGAGAACATGGACAAAGGAGCTGAGGATCAGGAGGAGGAGGAGGAGGAGGACAGAAAAACAAAGAGGCCGACCACGAGAATGCCAAGACAACAAAACCCCCCAAGAGGAGTGACTCGACAGAAAATGGGCGGCTCTTCACTCGCTTTAACTCACAGAGCTGAAAGGACTGCCGGGAAAAAGACCTGCTTCTGCACAGCCAGAAATGACTGACTCACGGGGTGAGGGACTGGGACTGCCAACTGCAAAATCTGTCTAATATTTTCTGTAACATGAAGAGACATTTTCACATTTGACAAAAGAACCTGCAGCCATAAACAACAATGAGGCTATTTACATTGTCCTAAAAAAGAAAGGTTGAATGTAAATATGTTAAATGTCATTCATGGATGGAATTCGAGTGGGACAAAGTATCCAAACACATCGTGACATCACCGACTGATTTGTGGCCTGCTGTTTTCAAGCTTCAAGTTTTGCAGATTGGCCAGATCCATTTAGTTTTTTTCCTTTTTTTTCCTTTCTTCTTTTTTTTAGAGATGACTTGATACCATTTGTGTGTTTGATATAACATTACCAATTTTACTCATTCATTTATAATGATACCTACATCAGCCCAATATTCTTGCGTCTTTTAAACAACTAAAGCCTGTCCCACAGTAAGACAAATGCCTTCTGATTTAAGGCTGATTTGAAAAGACTATCCAGCCAAATTATCCTGTAGTTCGAGGGGTTAACAGATGCAAATTAAATGTTATCAGATTTTCACGACTGAACAGCAACCACCATTTTTGTTTTGGTTTCTCAGCACAAAACATCACATACACAACAACTATTACCTGACGACACCGACTGTCTGCCTCCAAGTCGGTTTATTTTCTGAAGTCACACGAGTTTCAGTGAGATCCCAAATCCCTGGAACCTCGATCTAATCTGTTACTAAGTTCATTGTGTTTGTGGTCTCCCACGCTTTTAAAATCAAGTCAGATTTGAAAGTCCTCTGGTATGGGGCAGGCAAAAGCTTTTTGAAAGGCATTGGTGCAGATGCGATTACCATCTAGTGATGGCCATCCATTAGATGCTCCAGTTTCACATTTTTTAATGAGTGGGCAGAGCTGAGGAGGAATTGAGGTATGAGGCAAACTGACAGCACAAGAGCTGGTTGGTCACCGTGCGTGACACCTGCTGTCAATCATTGCCCTAAAGCTCCAAATAGGACCATAATTTACTAAATGGACGTCACGGTGATGTTGAGGAGGAGCTGAAAAAGTGAATGTGACTTTAAACTCTTGAGTAAATGAGTAATGATGGTATATATCAAATTAGAAATAGACTTATTTTGTTCCCACCAATGTCCACTCAAGAGAATACCAATTTCATACCTAAATGTTGGCTAAATTAAGATATATACTGTTGTGTGAGTGACATTTTATATCAGGTCACAATTTAAAAACTAACTGCTAACACAAATTAAAATGGCACAGTCAGCTTTTCCACAAGCTGAAAGTCATAAACTGGGTATGTTTAGTTACACTGTTTACTTTATGTTGACGCACAATTAACCTGTTAGTGAAAAACAGCCTATTCACACAACCACGGGTCACAGAAAAATTTGCATTCATTTGAAGTCATGTTTGTGTCTTTAAGCTCTGTTTTGGTCTCTACCATCAGTCAGTGGTTCCTTAATTATTTAGAGGATTCTGAATAAAATATAGTATTATTATCATAGTTCCCCAACATAAATGAGGAGAAAAGGTTGTGTCTTTAAGCTTTGTTTTGGTCTCCACCATCAGGCGATGGATCCTTAATTATTCAAAGGATACTATATAAAATATATTATTATTTTATTTAGTATCATAATTCTCCAAAATAAATGAAGCTATGACTGCTCCATTTCAAAACCAACTACACCTAATCTTTGTTTATTTAAATTCTAGAAAAAGCACCCAAGCCTGTCATTTGATATGACGCTGTTTGGGTTTATTTCACAACGTTGCTAATGACAACAGCATGTCTGCCTTAAAACAGGATGTGGCAGGGCTGATTCTTGGTATTGCCTCAGTTACAGTGAGGTGAGAGGCGGCACTGCACTCAGAAATGGCTGAAAACCACAGTGCTGTCAAACTCTGAAAAGCAGTTGCATAACAATGCCTGAGTAGCAGAGGGAGTGATGGAGGTAAATGATGCGATTGGTGATGAATACAGTAAATTCATCATCATCTTAAATATGTGGATTTTCTCTCAGTACAGGTTGGTTATTCTTTTACTAATCCTTATTTAAAGTTCTAGTGCATAACCTGTATCACCCCTTGTGGATTTCTGAGGAATAACCATAACACTGTGGTTCTGATTTGACCTAGTTTTTCTCCCCTGCTCCTCCTCAGTCACACACACAAATGGAGGGAAAGAGTGAGACAGTGACTGCCTTGGGCTGCATCCAGGAAAATTGGAGCTGCATAGTGAAGGAAACAGCAGCAGCCATCCTGAATTGTGTGTCATTACAGAGTTGACTGTGCATATACATGAGGAAACCCTTGATTCAAAGTCACATGCAGCAATTGATTACAAAAAACAGTAGATACATGGTATGTGCAGCACTGTACGTGAGTGCAGCATGAAAGATTAACACAAAAACAAAATAATCTCGCAAAACTAACATTATGTTTGTTAGACATTATGACCTTAACAAATACTTTAATTATTTTGTAGGACCTGAGGTAACCTATTAATATTTTGTGGTGGTTAACACAGCAGTATTAGTGGATTTACAAATTTGTGCAATGAGAAAAACATTAATACAGTGACAATTCTACACAGATTTACAATTAACTATACAAAACCTTTCTTTGCTATTAATATCATGATTAACAGACTGATGAAGATAGTAACTTTGATTTTTACAATGTTGACTTCAATACAGGAAACTCATAACTACTAAATATCAGACTTTAGAATAGTTTACATTTTATTCAGTGAAAGTAAACACAGGAAAATCCAAATTACAATACAATATAGTACTTACAGTTTTTTTCAGTCTGTGTCTTACTCCTCCATCAACTCTATCCATCTTTCACCTTTGCCTTTTTCTTTCCACCTCCTCCACTCTCATCTTTCCCCGCAGGCTTTACTTTTTTTGTATGCAAAGCCCAGTGTGTTCATGCAAAAAAGGGGAACTTCTACTGTGAGCACACTCAGTCATTCTCACAACAGCCAACATATACAAAGAAAATTGGTAATATAACCTTAAGCTGATGGCAAGAGAAATGTCAGCATTGTGACAAACTGAAAAGTGACAAATCTGTTGGGTACTTTTTTTTTAATCACTTTTGTTTTCAAGAGGTAGTTGCTAGTTATGCCTTTTGGTTTACTGGGGACCAATTACTGCCTTTTCCAAAAATGTTAAAAGCCTTTTGTACCTGATTCCAATTGTAAAGTGAGCTTTTTTAAATCTTACCTTATTTATATAATAATTTAGGTTTTATATACATTGTCATATACAGTATACTGTATGTCTAGTATTGGCATCAAGGAAAATGTTCCTGTTCAAGCTTGACAATTAAGTTACATGTTATTCTACAGTTTTCTAAAATAAATCACTCATGTTTTGCACACTCAGTACTTGGGACTTCAATAATAACTGTCGTGCTGTCTCTGTCACATTTTGAAAGGGGATCTTTCATCATTTTTCTTGTTTCTCCATCACTCTATCATTGTCTCAATGAGGGAAATAATGCCAAAAAGTTTACAGTAAATGCTTAAGGACTACAAAAAAACAAACTGCACACTTATTAAAACAACTCTCAGTAACTTTCAGTGGCCACTAAAGCAAACCCACCATGATGAAAACCTTATTTATTTTTTACTGTCCTCAGTTGGGCAATACTCTTAAATATGCTGGCCCTGATGTTCTCTCTCTTCTCACATATTACAGTTAAACAGAGCAAGAAAAGAGGTTCATGTGCAAAGAGAGGTGTTTATCCCCGAATACAAGTTCATCAACATGACACTTTTTTTAAAGTATAAACGTTGCAGGTATAGTCTTTCTTCTACAAATGAAGAAGCAAAGCATTAGTTGGCCTTGGTTAGCTTGCTTTGGAATGAACAAATGAAAACAAGTTCTTGAAAGAATTACAAAAGAGCTCACAAATGGACCCAAGTATGAAAAACACTTTCAACTGTCAGAAAACATAATGATGCAAGAGGAAGAACACTCTCCATAGTAACTTAGTCAGCTGACTTATGGTTTCTAAGACAGGAAGCTGTCTACCGTCCTCAACCAAACATACATATTGTCATTAATGCAGTGATAATGGTGTAATTGTGACAAGGTACAAAGGCCAAACTTCTTCACAAACCCACAGAAACACCTAAATGAATTTAGTTAAGACAGTGGTTACAGATCAGTTGGGTCACAGAAGGATATTTCGTTAAAGGTTTTGACCAAAGAGTCTGTAAACAACACTGTGATCCATATGTTGTTTCTGGACTCAATTAGTCAAGATATTGTTCCAGAGAAATAGAAATGTCAGCACACGTGGTCACCAATGCAAGCATGCATGCACATGCACACACACATCCTGTAGCTATTAAAAGTTTGATTAAACCAAGAGTAGGTTATAGGGCTGGGTTACAGTTATTGGAGTCGACTGTTCAAACGAAAACCACATGTGTGACACCATGAGATAAACACACATTTACTCTATGACCATGAATATTTTTAATAAAAAATAATGCAATTCAACATGGAGGGGCATGAATTTGTTTACAAATTTTTTTAGAGATTAGACAGTACGATATCAACACCATTTTTCCTTAATCTATTAATCTGTTAATTATTTTTTTTATCGATTAGTTGTCATGTCATTTCTAGAACGTCTCGTTTTGTCTCCAAAACAAATTATTGGCAATGAGCCAATACGATACTGAGTATCAGTATCGATACTGACGAAAATCACTAGATCAGACACCGAAAAAAAAAACTTTTAAAAAAAAAATTTATTTGATCAAAAATAAAATAAAAATTTTCACTAGGAGGAAACAGTCAAAATGTAAGAAAAAACACCAACACCATTTCAACAGAATATTTCTTACACAGTCGAAGCAGTAGGTCTTCAAAAGGATGACATATACGTGTTTTGGTAAAAGTTTAAATGAAGTATAAAGGATATAAATGATATGAATAGATATTCAAGGTCGTGACATCAGAGTCGGGCATGAAAAAGTGTTATTGCGCTGTCTTCATCATCTTTGATGCTCCAACGAGCCAAACACATGCACTTTATAAATTCACAAAAAAATCTGGACTTCCTGTATAAGTCATTCTTAAACTTTCACCCTTCAATCATCTACTCAGTGAGAGGCTGATTTCATGACTAAAATATCAGTCATTGCAGTCATATTTAAATAACACTGTAGACACTGATTACATCCATATCCAGACCCACTTCCACCCTTTCAAGGCCCCGTGGCTTCTCCGTCCTGCGCCGAGTTCCTCAGCCAATCAGCCATCTGGACACCAAACACTGGGGTAGTTAATGGCTCTGCTGGGTTACATAAGGCATGGCCTCTGCTTTCATTATTCACCAAGCAGTCCACTCCACACCATTGGATTATTTGCACACACTCTTATAGTGTTACATTGTGTTGTGGGGGACAAACATACAGCCAGGAGGAACCGCACTGAGGCCCATTAACTAATGACTGCTGAGCCTGAAGGAGACAGCAGCTCCAACACAACAAATTAAAAATAGAAGTGAAGTAGATACCCTTGCATCCGTCTTGTCAGTCCAGATTATGAACTATCAAGAGTTCCAAAACACGTTTTATGCTGCTTATTTTGACATCATCTGTTTATTGATGCCAATTACAGGTACAAATACAGGTACAGCGTTTGAGATTAAAGCTGGAGTACGCAACATATTTCTGGCATTATTGATCAGTAAACTGTCATCATATTGTGGGTGAGGTAATCCAGAGCGAGCGAGAGAGAGTGAGAGAGAGAGAGAGAGCGAGAGAGAGAGAGCGAGAGAGAGAGAGCGAGAGAGAGAGAGAGAGCGAGAG
>JAFBJR010000371.1:69110-285187 GCA_016785285.1 Brachirus orientalis | reverse complement strand
AGAGAGAGAGAGAGAGAGAGAGAGAAAGAGAGAGAGAGCGAGAGAGCGAGAGAGAGAGAGAGAGAGAAAGAGAGAGAGAGAGAAAGAGCGAGAGAGAGAGAGAGATTTTGACTTCTGTTTGCAGCCTTGGGAAGATCTGGCCCATGATGGGAGAGTTTGACCAATTACAAGGAAGTTCAGAAAGAGAGGGTGCTTCCTATTGGCTGTTCTATTAAGCAGCTGCATGAACACATCCCTTCATTCAAAAGGTCACCTTTCTAGCATTGGCAACAACTGCTTATGCTGCAAAGCAACCTAAATAGGTAAAGGAGTCACGAAGAAAGTCGGACATTAACACAGTAAAAATCATGTCAATATGGGTGGAGCCTTTTAAAGATGGAGAGACTGCACCTCAGGTAATTTGACATGTATGAAGCACATGCATATGTCTGTGTTGTTCAAGTGGGAGGGGCACTTGAGGACAGACAGCCTCCATCCCAAAAAAAGTATTTAAAGATCTACGGATGAGACTCAACAATCAATTATTTTTATAGTGATTTTATTGTCTACTCAACATTTAATAGAAGAAATTGTTGATTTTTTAGTTCTGTCACGGGATTTTTGAGACAATAGTAAAAAATATAAAACAACAACACTAATCCATTAAAGCAGAGGATCATGGTCACAACCAGCTTCCAGCACAATTTTGCTTTCATTATGAACCATTGTTTCAGCATGAGTAAATGCACTAAATGCCTATTTCAAACTCATTTGTACTTTATTTTCGGAATAAGTGGCCGCCCCCAGCTAGGACATAGTCCAACTCTCTACAACACTGATCTGGATAAGCAGTTGGAGAGAGCAAAACTAAATAAAATTTGATGGTGGTCTGTGACCTCATGATTATAGAGAATGTGGACCCCAAGGCCAGACCAGCTGGTCTCCTCATGCTAGATTAAAGAAGAAAAAAACAAGACCAAGCAATCATCGAGCCTGGAATGGTTCACTTATTTAAAGGTTGGTCTGTAAATGCAATGTTTACCCTTGCATGTCAGATAAGATGCCGTTCATTCAACTTCTTACCAGAACATTTTAAGAAAATACAGCTTTGATGTTGAGCTGAAAAACCTCAAAAACCATAGACTGTACATAGAAATTGATGTGGTCAACAGGTTTGGTAAAATAAGCCAACACTGAAGTGCCTAAAAGCTGTATTCTCTTGAATGGCCATCAGGGGGCGAGTCCACGGGTTTGTATGCAAGTCTAGGAAATAATGACCCCACTTTTCACTTGATTTATAATGTCAGCATCTTTATCTGAGGACATTATGGTCTCAATTAATAGTCCCAGCACTTCTTCAAGGCAGCATGTCATCCATTTTGTAAATTATGGTCCCATTTATTGTGAAACAGAACATAAAACACGGCAGACATTATGGCGTGGACACTGTGTGATTGCCAGCTAGTGGGGAGCTTTTGGTTACTTCTGTTTTAATTTTTGTTATTGTTAACATGGTACTGGCCAAAAGAGGGGTGTCACTTTTTCCAAAATCAAGTTTGTTGTCTTCAAAGATATTCGGATATTCGCCCAGGATGACAGTTCAGCATTCTTGTATCCACCATTTTCATATCAAAGCTTAAGGTTAAGAAAACAACATGACAACACTATCTAACACCAACAGAGCATTCAGAAACCTGTGCCATTCTCACAGCACCCTCTTCTGGATCAAATAATTATTACTTCAAATGGTCTTAAGAGATTCTAGGCTGTTTATTCTGAACTCAGATGGGGTTTTTCCAGGTTTAAATTCAAACTTCGCCCACAAGTTTGAAGACATATCTGAATTTCGGCTAAAAAGTGACAGCCTTAGGCCGAAACAGTAAACTTGATGCTTAAAAACAGGAGTGCACAAACAATGACGAACGTAACAGTGGGTTGCCACTGGCAAACAACATGCTATGCAGCACTAGGGTCATTATCCGAGGAACAATGACTATGGCAACGAACATGAGGTATTAACACACATACACTCACATGCCATGTGTGGTACAGTGTGTGTGTGTTGGCAGACTGGTAGTGTGGTAGCCCCACACAGCCTCAGTGTCTCTGCCGTTCTCTCTGGTTTCGTCCCTTGGGGCAGAGGAGGGATTCCCCCCTCCCCACCAGCTGCTGTGCTTAGAGATGGAAAACACACGAGCAGGTTTCAGACAGCGACACACACACACACACACACACAGAGAGACATTAAATCTAAACATCCAGTCAATAAAAATGTGACAAAACACTACCCAGAATACAATGCTGCTTCGTTTACACTCGACTGGGCTTAATGAGTGAGGTCTGGTCCCTGTTAATGTAATATAGCATGGAGATGTCGACTGAGCTCTGTGCTACAAGAGAACAGCTTCTTTCTGTTATTACACAAGCCGTGGCATTCATTATCTGACATTAAAAACATGTCCAGTTCATCAGTTCATGAAAGATTCCTTCCACTTTCACCATGAACATCTTTTTCTACCCCCGAATGCTGACTAGTTAGTTCAGTTCCAGCTAACAGAACGACCCCATCTGGCTTTTTTTTTTATTTTTTTTAATTTTCACTGACATTTACAACAAAGGGGGTTACTGTACTGACCATCCATCCTTGTCCCTGTTAATAAAGGCTGGCGTGGACGGAAGGTCGGGTGGAAAGATGTTGGCTGACACGGAGCGCGAGGTGAAAACGAAGAAAGATGAAGCAGAAACAGGCCAGAGGAGGAGAAAAAGAAGATGACAGACAAAGCAGAAGTGAGGGTTGTGTAAAGAGACAGACCACATCCGCTGAACACGGGAAACTGGGGGGGAACACACGCATGCACACTGCAGCGACCTGCACAGACGCAGACTTACTTAATGACACAGAACAGATGTAAACAACTGACTGAGGAGGCTAAATCCATATGCTGAGCTCAGAATGCACACACACACACACAGAATTACCCAACAGCCCACTAAAGTTTTATATACTGCTCAAAAAAATAAAGGGAACACTTAAACAACACAATGTAACTCCAAGTCAATCACACTTCTGTGAAATCAAAACTGTCCACTTAGGAAGCAACACTGATTGACAACCAATTTCACATGCTGTTGTGCACATTCAACTTTGTAAAGAACAAAGTATTTAATAAGAATATTTCATTCATTCAGATCTAGGCTGTGTTATTTTAGTGTTCCCTTTATTTTTTCAGCAGTGTACTTCCTTGCAACTCAGCCACAGCTTTTCAGTCTCAGAAAATTGAGGCAATTTTCAAAAAGGGGGCAGGGCACTTACTATCACTCTTCATAACCATATGCCATTACACTGCATGGTTTTGACCCATTAAGACCTGAGGCGCCCTCTAAAAAAAGACTTCCTTAAATAAAAAAACAAAAAAAAAAAAAAAACAAAACCTCAACCTTGTTTAAAAACAACTTCATAAAATCCAAGGGTTTTCTAAAGCTGCCCTTTATTCTTCAGCCACTTAAGCAGAGAAACATAAAAGAATCACCTCGAAGCCGAAACAAACCACAAAACTGAAAAATACACATATTTTTTTTGGGAGACAGGTGGATAAGAAGAGGACGCTTGGATCACAGACAGAAAAACAAAAATCCTCCAAACTATCTCGCTTGCAATGATCATGGTGTAGAAAAAGTACACCGCATGATGAGGGTGATTTGTAGCACAAATGTATGATATTAAACAATCAGTGTTCTTCTATCTTACGAGAACTATATCAGTTAATGGACAAATTACATGATGAGAAAAATAAGTGTCCTATTTTGTCGAGTAACGATGCACTGATTTTAGGTAATTATTGAAAAGATGCAGCACAGATGAAGTCTGACTGGATTTTATTTAAAATAAAAAGCTAGAAAAACAGCTGTTTAAGTCCTTAAATCATTAACTTATTAATCAATTTAAATTATAAAATAAGATATTGCAACATTCAGCGATTAAATAGCCTCTTATTCAACTACATGTTTAATTAGAAGAGAAGTTTCAGTATACAAAGACAGATAAACAGCATGTCTGTCTTCACTCAAATTCCCAATCATGTTATGGCACAGGAATGAAAGTCAAGGATAATCAACTTCATTAGGTTTCAACCTCTAAGGACCACAACTGTGTTTGTCGCTGTTCAATATTTACCCACGTATTTTCAGTGGTGGACAGAGCGGCTGACCACGAGGGTCTGCTGTGGTCAAATTCATGCAAAAACGCACCCAGACACAACTTAGACTTTTGCATTAAGTGTTAGGGAACCACTATCGCATTTTCAAAGATTATTAAGTCACATTATAGTCCAATGCCAACAGCTGATTCAGATAAAATGTTGAAGTTATGTTCAGGCCTTTCCAACACTGGCACAAAAGTATTCTCAGATTTGTCAAACCCTTCACAGCTGTGTTCGCCGCCATTTTTACTTTCTTTCCCCCAAAATAAACTCAAAGCCACAGCCGCAACGTACAAAACTGGAGCCAGGATGTTTCTTTTTTTCTTTTTTGGGACTGGCCCATAATTTAAATCCAGTGAATCCAAGCTAACCACAGCTGTCGGTCCTTCACAACAGACAATTTCAGAGCCACCTATCAAGACTGTGCACAGACTCGGCTAAAATAACGGCTGTTTGCAACAGCTTGACATTTCCTAAAAAGTTGTGGGGAAAACACACAGGGATTACAATTGACTACAGTCACTGTGTTTCCATGTTTTGACAGTAACCGAAGGTCACACTCATTGCCATAAAGTGATGGCTCAAGTTTTTTAAAGTGTGGTTTGAAAAGATACTGACATATAGTCAGTGCTGACTCTGCTGTGAAGACCCCCTGCCACATTAGACAGGCTGGGACGCTCTAGGAACTTAAGGAAAAAGAGAGTTTAGCCTCTTAACAAAAGGCACACCAGCCTACATGTACGGTATGTTAAGAAAATATTTGTCACTTATCTTGCTGTTGGACAGCGCTTCCCAACAGGAAACTGAAGTTTGTTTCACTCTGTAAACCCCCACACCAAAATCCATAGAGAAAATCACAGACTTCACCCCACAGCATTAATGTGTGTGTCCATTAATAGATGCCATTCCTCTGCTGTCTCAACCAGTAATTTTAAAAGATATTTCTGACTTCTGTGCTTACAAATTTGAATTTCAAAAAAACCTGAATTCACATAAGTGACACAAACTTACAAAACAAGGGAACAGAAGACCAGCTACCCCGATATCCCCATGAGCTAAAAACATTTCATTTTCTCTATGGACTTTGGTATGAGAAGATCAGCAATTTTTCCCCTGGCCTTTCCACTGGCAGCAATATTTTCAGTGAGACTGTGCTCGTCCTCTGTGGGATGTCGGCACAGAGGGCCGACATATTACAGTCAGGTCTGACTATGTGTCAGTACCTCATAAAACCACACTATCTAAAACTATGCCACTAAAGGAACACAACCACTTTAAATCACCCTGCACACTGACACACTTATTCTCAGAACAGGCCAAGAGGTGCGTAGATGAATGGTTGACAATAACTAATTATGAAATTTGATTTAATAAAATCCAGGAAGGTACACAAAGTGAAACCAGATAAAGGTCTGGATGTTTGATCAAAGGCCATAACCCTAACCCAGACCTGATTGTAAACCACTCTACAGGAACATGGCATGGAAATATCACTCCCCCTGTCTCTCAGACACACACACCCACACACACACACACACTCCCTTCATTAATTATTCCTCCAAGTCAGCTGCTGACCTTCTCAGTTGTGGGTATATGAAGTGTGCATGTGTGTGCATGTGTGTCGGATCCCTTCCAGCTCTTAACAAAAGCGTCTTGTCTCCAACATCCACAGGGGTCATATGAGACTGGAGGTCACTTTATTAACTCTGTGCCCATGCAACAACATTTCCATGACTCCTGCCACTGAACACACACACACACACACACACACTCATCTCACAGCAGCCTTTGTTATTGTACAAAGGTATTTGATATATTCGATATTTTCTGCAGTGGTCTCTAAGCATACGGTGGACTGACACTGAAGGTAGCACAGTAATTTAACGAGGACAGTCACTGTGGGTCTGTTGTGGCAGGGAGGCCTGGAACTTCAATTCAAAAGACCTTTTAATCTGGCACCAAATAAAGGGGGTGTGGTGCACGTAACAATGCGTCATTGAGATTTCAGAAATAATGAAGTCATCCTACGGGTGTCTTTCATTTCAATGCTCTTCACCTGACTCATTCAAAATGGCTGAGTTACAGGATCACATACCAGTCTGGCAGCAAGTTACTGCAGCAGGTCATTAAAGCTCGGAGAAGTAAGTTGTGTCTGAAACACTTTTTTATCTCATTTGTTGAAATCCTCAACATGCTCCAGTAGCCATAAATAAATAAAGTTGTCTGTTTGGTCAAACCACATGAAATGATTAGCTGAAGTAGGGTTTTCACAGAAAGTACAAGACGAAAGCCAACATCCTAAATTATGAATATTTTCGGCTTTCTTTGCTTCATATAACAAAGAAATTGTTAAAACTGCAAAATTGTGATTTGTTGACAAAACAAGACATTCAACAACATCATAATTTCCAGGTTTGGTTAATACTGATCGATACTGTGTTCTTTTAAATCAGGAACAAAGACACAAGGCACAACCTACAGTACATACAACAAAGTTATTAAAGAAAAAATGGTGCACACAACATGGCTGAGCTTTGTTTCCCTTCAATTGTGACCAAGTTTCTGGGAAACACTGTGCAAGATGTGAGCCAAGGCTTCCTCATGGAGTGAACCTCTGACCTTCCTGAAGGAAGCAGCTCCAGTGAGAAAAAAAAGGGGTAGCTGATTTTATCCTGAACTCTACAGAGCTTCTTATCCCTTTTAACTACCATGTTTATATTTCCCATTAAATAACTGGATTGATGGTTTCATAAGAATCCAAAGAAAAACGTTTCACACCTTTAAAATAACATAAAAAGAGCTGATGTCGGTGCTTAGAAGAAATCTGCAGTTTTCCTCAGCTGAACATCCATGGTTTCCAGTTTAATCGTTTCCTAACGTAACATTAAACTACCCATGTTAGCTATCGCTAAATGCTAAAAAAGGCCACATTTAATGACAAGTTTACTCCTTCAATTTCAACTAATGCTAGGTGATTGATATGCATTTTGTTTTTAATATATTAAAACAAGTTTTCTGATTTTTCAGCTTCTTAAATGTGAATATTTTCTGCTCCATATAACAAAGAAATAAATAATTATTCTTTGTGGACAAATCAAAACATTTGAGAACATCATTATTTTGAGGTTTGGGAAACAACAATCAACATTTTTTGACATTTTATGAAGCAAACAAATGAACAGATTAATTAATGCTGAGATAACTATCTCAAAACTGTTGTTAAGACCAAATCAAACAATTGGTTGTATGAGGAGCTTTTGGAAATAACCCACAAACACACAGCTACTAGAGATAAGCATCGAATTGATATGCAGCACAGATTCAGTAATACCCCGCTTGCTGTCATATGTCTTGGCTAAATGAACTGCTCTTACATAATCAGCTATTAAATACAGCTCTGACAACAGGATGATGAGCTGCAGAAGAAGCAGACTGTTTCACAACTGCGACAAAACTACTAACATTCATCTATAAGAAGATATAATGGTTTTAAAGCTGCAGTAAGTAACTCTCTTAACATAAACAAATGTCTCTTCACACAATGTTGATTAAAGTCTATCAGCTCGACGCGACTCTCTTTGTGCCTCTGAGTATAGCCCTGTTAAGGGCTTGCATCACCCGGCGACATTGCCTGCTGCACACAGGAAGTGACATGCCGCTAGTTAAGCTAGATGGCTGAAAACAGGTTGGACTTATAGATGTAGATAATATCAAAATGTATGTAGATACAGATAAAGATGCAGATATATGTATATAATGACAGACATATTTAGTTATTCATATTGTTGAGATGACGGCGCTGCAGATAAAGCTGTGGATAGTGGCATCATTATCGGAACTGATGCAGATTCAAAGGCTTAAAAGAGTTGTAAATGCAGATATAGACATGCACATGCAGTTTTAGATAATGATAAAGATCCAGACAGATGTAGACATCAATACCCACAGATATGGATATAGATATAGAAGTGTTGATTGTAGATGTAAAACAGATATAAGTGCCAGCCACTTTGAGGTTCACCTCTACTCTACTCTACTCTACTCGTGACAAGACTGCACCTGAAAACCATCATGACAAGTCAGTGAATCAACCACAACTGTCTCCATCTCACATACACAAAGCTGAGTCAGTGTTTGACAGGAGTCGCCCTAACTACCAGGTTTCTCAGTGAAACTGAAAGCACCACATTACTCAGACGCCAAACATTTACCATACATACAGTCGCGGCGCTGTGAAAACATGTAATAAAGACAAAACGTCTACAAGTGGGCCTGTAAACGAGCACAACCCAGGAATTAGAGCCGACTGAACAACAAGTGAGTCACCATGAGACGGTGAGGACAACTGTGATGTCTGCAAAAGAGTGAAGGCTGCCGAGCGAGAAGAGAAACCTAAGACTGAAGTAGTTGCATATACCTCGAAATGTTGTCTAAATTCTAAATCAGTAAAGTTGTGCATGCGCTACTTTGTCTACACCCAACTCTTCTGATGCTGCATCTTTCTTTTTCATTAACCCAAACAATCAGTATCATGTTTCTACACAAGTAGCCAAAGATACTCTGAATAAAATACAGCATGAATGTGACAGCTTTCAAGGAACCAGTTTTGTTTGCTATTTACCCTGATAATGTTTCAGGTTTTTTTTTAACTTGGAGGACCAAAATTGAAACTTGATCATGTGATCTTGGCCAAAAGTAAACACCCATTGTAATGTTTTGTGTTGTATTTAAATGTAAGCAAGTACTGGGATCTCAGGTTCCTTAATTAAATATTCTTTGAGCTTTAACATAGATTACAACAAAACGGTGTATGTTTCTGTCACAAAACTTTAGCCTCCAGATTTTACAGAACAGGTAACTCAGATTTAAGCAATCAAAACCTGAAGTGCACATGCAAATTCACTACTTTCCAAGACATGAACAATTGCTGTGACCACATGGAACTTATTAAAATTGGTTTATTTTTAATACTAATTTTAAGAATTTTTATATTACAAAATAAAACTACATAAACAGTGATTTTAGTGATAGATTTTTAGTACATGTAAATACAACTTTTATTTTTTGGCGGGCCAACTTTGGCCCACAGGCCCCACTTTGGGCAGCATGGGTTTTTATCATTCCCTATGGAGAGTTAATGACTTTATTACAAACTGCTGGTGGTGATTGCTGGCGGTGGTCTTCTCAGACTAATGTAAACAAATTCCATGGTTCAAAGTTCACAAATGTTAGCTTCTGTTGGTTTTCAGTCACATGACAACACTCTAGAGCTACATGCTCTGAAGAAAACCAAGGGATGTAGCCGACAGCTTGAAAGGAATGTCCCAGTTATTACAAGTCAATGTTGTTCAAAAAAGGGCCTCTGTCATGGACGATCTATGACGTCGATTGATTCGTACGGTTTGTAACCGAGCCTCGGCCAAACTGAGGATTCTGCTGACATCACCATGACACCATCCGAGGTCTTTTTTTTTTTTTTGTCAGACTTTGACAAATCTTCTCCAGAACCACAGAAGACAAACCACATGCTGACTCAGTGACACTCCTCATGATGATATACTGTATAAGGCACACACTGCTAAGCCCCTTTAAACCTGACTCCAACCAGCACAGCTGTACGTATTCCCGACTTGCCCGGCTGGATTATTAGTTTATCCAAATGGCATTACCATGGGTACTGGACACAGTCATCACCTCCACAGTCATTAGGGTTGGGTTGCTCTAAAGGCAGGTGTCAGGGTGTGTGTTTACTTGTGCTCAAGGCCTCCTCATCCCACATGGGTCTAGACCCGGCTTGTTATGAGCAGATGGTCATAGTAATCAAAACACGAGAAACGGGCAACAACAGCAGCAGCAGCAAAGCCAAAGAGGGAGTTGGCTTTGCTGCGTAACCAGAGTGATTTTTAGCAAACCTGGATGGAGTAATCCTGTCAGCAAAACCACACCAAGGAACTTCCCTTTAATCCACACTGTCAGCCACACTGACTTATCAATTTACAGTAAATGTCATTACTGATGCCTTTGCCAATCCATATGTTTGCACGGACATGGAGACCAAAAAATCTGACGTTATTATGCATAAAATATATTCAGATTATGATGCATTGCTAATAGAATACAAAGGTTAAGTTCCTGGTAACATATTACAGAGAAGTGATACAAAAAAGTGGAGCAGTTAAGGCATATTTACACCAGTGTGGTAAAGTTACACAATTATTTGCCCTTCGACTGTCAAATGTCATGAAGGATCCCAAAACAACCGATTCGTACTACACCACTTTTTTTGGTGCTTTTCCATTATACAGTTCTAGCACTACTCAGCTCCACTCTACTCTTTTTTTGTTTTTGTTTTTTTTTTGCTTTTCCATTAGGGATAGTACCTGGTGCTTGTTTGGTTCCATGTGTGCAGGATTACTATTGCAACAAAACATAGGGTAAAACTAACCTGTCTCACAACCAAACCCACATTCCCTATTAGTGAGTAAACAATCCAACACGGGGAATTCTGCTTCACAATGATAGGACAATGATCTATGTTACATGTCAACAAAGCGTCCATGTTGGTTTGCACATGTGTACTCGATCTGTCCTTCTTTGAGCTATGTGTTGTATACATTTGGCTACCAATGGACCTTCTCGCATAACTTCGAGCATGCTGTCATGGTAACCATCTTCCTCTTTGTCTCTTTTGACCAAAACAAGAGTGAGGCACTAACTGGACTGTACAGGAAGTCGGCATATGCGGACGGAAAAATGTGAAGGTTCTTGCATTTGTTAGCAAAGGGTTAGTTCACTCCGTCACAGATGTTGGTGGATGACAGTAGCTAGCAGACCTCTGTAGACATATTGAGGCCTCAATGTGTCACCTTCTTCTTCTTTGGAGAATTTGTTAGCGGGCTAAACTGTCTCACACTCTAGCCAGATCTGGGTTTTACATTCCAAACTGTACCATGGCTGGCTAAATTTAAAAAAATGCTAATATTTTGGTATCCTTTGTTACCTTTGACGATGGAAATGCAAGTAATCTGCGTAACATACCAAAACTGAACCACTTCCAACTGAAACAGGACCATATGACGTCATCACAAAAACACACTGCGACATCATGGCACGCTATTGCGTCATTGTCTAGTACAATATACAAATTTTAAATTGTATTGACGCTGTACTGACTGAGGACTGCAGGTGTCCTCAAACACCAGCAAAAACAAATATAAGGGAAACACTGCACTCGCATATTTAAGGAAGTGGAACTCGGCTGTTTCTGACGGGTATTTCCTCTTCTTACTTTTTTTAAGTCCACTCTAAGACAACTAACTTTACCTTTCTTTAAAAGCTGGGACTCATGTTGCTTTGGTTTCAGAGGGGAAAAGTACGAGTTCTTAAACGCAACACAACTTTAACCAAGCAGGTACCTGTATTTAAAATATAACGTTTTTTAACTCGGCGCAAACTGCCATGATAACGGCGTCACTGGACTCTCACTGCACATTTAAACTCATTTATTAGTGATGGAGCTGCGTGTAGATGAAGTCTACATGAGCCGAATTAACAGGCAGGTCCTTGTGAGTTTATAGACGCCTCATTTTGTATTGTAAAAGCCGCCTGAGAACAGCTCTAACCCGGATAACATTAAAGCATAGGGTTTATTAAAGGACTCTGGTGGTGAGATGTGTCGGGGATAGGAGGGAGGATGCACATGAAGAAGCAGGTGGCGATAAAACAAAAGGCGACGTTGCTCCTCGCAGCAGCTAGCTCGCTGCCCGTAAGTTAAAGAAAAAACAGTGGAGAAGAGAGACAAACCTGCATGTGTAATGTCGGACAGGTCGTAGTTCCTGGCGCTGCGGGGAAACTCCTTGAGTTTGCGGTTGGATAAGTTTAGAGCTCCGCTGGCGGCAGCTTCCTCCAGCGCCTTCTCCACGCTCCGGCTGGCCGCTACAGTGGCCGGCAGCTGGGCTCCATCCCCAGCAGCCATCAAACGCACAGGTCTGCCTCCTCTACTACTTTGTTTGAGGCGTCCGCGCTGCTCTCATCGCCCGTAGATCCACATACACTCCAGACTGTGAGTCCCCGCGCTGCTAAACTTCAGGAAAAGTACACGCTTTATTCCCAGGAAGAAGAGGAAAAAATAAATAAATCGGCGAACGTGTCAAAGCGTGAGTTGTGATTGCTTCCTCCACACAACGGGAGCTGCCGCTTCCACCAGACAACGCGAGCGATTCGAGCTGTCAATCGCGCAGGAAGTTGCGACAAGTTCGAACATTTCGCAACAGTGTTACGGGAAAAGGTTGTCTTTCTTTCAAAATAAAAGTAAAAAAAAATACTTTTAAATTTTGAACTTGGCTGCTGATTGGTGCTTTACCGTTTGATTTAAACACAACAGCATGTCATCTGCTTTTGGTTGGCGCAAGTCCATTCATTTTCATTAGGAAACTTTGAAGTTTTTTCGTGAATTTCTTCACCTCTGCAACCCAAGAAGCTTATAAAACTCACAGAGAATAATTTCTGGCCAAATCACACATTTTCATGTAAATTTATTGGCGTTTACTCAAAGGAACAGAAGGGTTTTGTGATAGAATTATAAAAGACAAAGAAGATACCTAATAAACCTTCCACAACATTCTTTTCCCTTATATATTGCCTTTCCTTTTGAGTGTCTTGGCTTCTGTAAAAACAGACACTTCCTGCTGTGGAACTAATGAAATCTTATCTTACCAAGTCTTAACAATGAGATTGTGATTTTTTTTGGGAGGTTTGATTACGTTAAAGTTGTATTGATTACATGTGAAGGTACTGGAGGCAGTTTTTTTTTTTACATCACTGATCAATTTTATTTTGAAATTTAATCTTAAATCAAATACCCTGACAGAGAACAGCACTTCTGCACTTCCTGTTTACAATCTTGCAACTAAATCTATAAAGGAAATAAAGTCAGATTATAATTGCACATTGTTTTGGGACTGACAACAAAAATGGGGAATTTTAACTGTACGTGTATGCCTCAATTTAAACAGAGATTCATAACCGTAACTCATTGTTGTGCTTTATTAGCACTGGTTAGTTGTTCTTAGTAGCTTGTGGATGATTTTAAGCTGACATGTTGTGTGATTTTAAATGCGGAGCACTGTGGGCGTCATAATGCGACTTTTATTTTGGCAGTTACAACCGGAAGCGCAGGAGCGTCACCTTTCTTTTTACCTGCTTTTTTATGTATATGGTTTGTCGAAAGGGAGCAGCGAGCGAGGGGTGTGTGGGCGTGGCCAAAGTGGGAGTGTTCTTGACTGACACCAAGTGGGCGGGGCCTCTGTTTACACGTTATAATAATATATGTAGCTTGAATTTCAAGGGGGGGGGGGGGGGGGGGGGGGGTGGGAACAAAAATCCATGTTAGTGATAAAATAATCCGATTAAAATAGAAATAAATAAGGAGTTTTATTAATCTTAATTCTTCATGATAGTAATAAACACGGCAAGATTAAATGAACCCCTCATAATAAAGCAGAGGGAACAGAACACTGCTGTGTGTCTTCTTGTATTTGTTGCCTCTTTAGGACCTTTTCTGGCATAAACACTGATCTTGTCAGGACCAGTCGTCCTCATGGAGACCAAAACCTGGTCCTTGTGAGGCAGAATCTCATTACTGGCTAAGTTAAGGGCTAATATTTGAATTGTGGTTATGGTTAAGGTTAGGGATAAGGCTTTGTTTAGGCTGTGCAAGTGAATGGAAGTTGAAAAAGTGTCCAATAAGTACGGCTGCACAAACCCGTGTGTGTGTATTGTGTACGCACACGTCTTAACATTCATATATGTGCAAATGCAGCGTCAGCAATGTAACATTGTCCCCCATGTGGTTTACAGCCTTTATTCCTATTCTTCCATTCTTTCACCAGATGACTCCAACTACACACACACACACACTGGTTTCCATGACTTCAGAGGACATTGCATCGACTTAGATTGATTAATTTCCTGGAGACACCCTAACCTTAACCCTAACCCTGACCTTAACCTAACCCTAACCTCAGCCTAACTTTAAAACATGTCTTTACCTTAAAATGTAATCATTTAGTTTATGGGGACTTGATTTGTCCCCATAATATGACTATTTAGGTCCCCACAACATAAGGAATACCAGGCACACACGCACACACACATTTCTGCAGCCATTACCATTGTCCCCTCGTCTCCCTCCTACATCCATCCTTCCCTTTAGCCCTTGTCTCCTCCCTCCCTCCCTCTCCAGCGTCCCATTGGACCATCTGTCAGAGTCCAGTGGTCCAGCTGGGACCTAAGCGACAGTGTGTGTGTGTGTGTGTGTGTGTGTGTGTGTCAGGGTTAACTTTCACTATATACCCACTTTTAAAATCCATTATCAGTCAATGCTTGGTTCACAGATACAGTCAAGTGTGTTTCTGTGTGATTATAATGAGAGTGTAATTCCTCCCCCACACATGCTGATGCTGTTCTATTGCTTGTTCTGCCATTTCCAGGTTTCCTTTGTTTGTCTGTATGTTATTAATCTACACACACACACACACAGCATAGTCTACAGAGGGCCATTATAAAAGGGCAATAAATAAGAGCAATATTGCTTTGTGTGTCATGTGTTAACTGATGAATTAATGAATAAACAGCTGGGAAAAGGAAAGGAGGTAGCAATGCTACATTACACATGGCAAACCTGGTTTATTGGGGACAAGTTTGACTTAATAATAAAATAAATTAATAGAGTTTCTTTTAATATTTATATAACCAAAGAAAATATTTGTCACTTTTTTCACTGTATGTGCTGTACACTAACATTTTTTGGGGGGAGCTATTGGTAAAATTACACTTACAAGGAAGTGGCAGACAAAAGACTGAGGTTTTTTTCATTTATTTATTTATTTTGAAGATATTGGGGAAGAGAGTGACTGTGTGTTTTTGGTTGTTGTTGTTCAGTTAATTCGGCCGGGAGGGAAGTTCCACATACAAAATAAGTGGACGGACTCTAAACCCAATTATGAACATTTCACTCCAGAAAGTCTCCACTATGACACCAGAACAAAAAAACATTTCACTTTTTGAAAAATCATCTGACAAGCTGTACAAATCTAAATGTCACCTTGTATTGTTTCATTTCTTTATTTCTTTGATTCGTATATGTGTATCCCTGGCACCCAGGGATGTTGGAAAAAGATGTTGGACTGTAGAAAAACAGGGAAAGACAAAGGAAAAAAAGGCAGCAACTCAAGGAAAAATACCATGCAGAGTGTTTTATGGACTTCTCGGAACGCGGTCGACATCACTCCCACTCCCAGTGTTTACGAAACGCAGCATAACTCAAACAATAAGAAGAAGAAACAGAGAAGAAGAGGGAATGTGACTCTACAGACACGGGACGATGTGATGTGATGTGTCAGCCACTGTAAAAACACCAAAGAAGAGTCGCTTTTCCCACTGAAGCTTTACTGTATCATCTTTGGCCCCAGCAAACATCAGTGACATCACAGTTTCTCACGCCCTTTGTCCATCCCCGACTTCCTCTGACTTCTCCCTCTCTTCCTCTTCCATCCTGCTGCTTTGACCCCTTTTGCTGTCGGCGTCCTGGGATACTTCCCTCTAGGGTGCACACACACACACACACACACACACACACACACACACGCACACACACACTAGAACTTCATTCAAAATGAGGACCCTCGTCAACATAATGCACTCTGTCGGCCCCTACCCTAAGCCTAAAACCAGGTCTTAACCCTGAAAAAGCACTTTTTAAGGGGGTGACAGAGCGGAAAGAGACCTAAGAGGTGACTGAAGCAGGAGAAAGTGAGGGATGACTGACAGTGACTGAGAGAGAGGAGCATGAACGAGTGAGGTAGAGGTCAGGGGAGAGAGTGAGTGAGTGAGTGAGTGAAAGGGGAGTTTGCCATGAGAATGAATGGTATGGGATTCTGATGTGACCAGCCCACCACCAGCTGTGCATTTGTGAAGGGTCTCACGCACACGCACACACGCACGAGCACACGTTTGCACTTCTATCAGAGTGAGGACCCTCATAGACATAATACATTCCCTAGCCCCTTACCCTAACCTTAACCATCACAACTAGATGTCTTACCCTGACCTAAACCCAATTCTAGCCCTAACCCTAAAACCAGGTCTTAATCCTGAAAAGGCCCTTTTAAGGGGTGGAAAAAACAGTGAGGACCAGCTAAAATGTCCTCACTTTGTCAAAATGTCCTCACTTTGTAGATGTTTATACTGTTTTTTGGTCCTCACTGTGCAGCAAGTACAAGAACACACACACAGATTCAGGCTTCCCTGACTTCAGAGGACATTGCATTGACTTACATTCATTTCCTGGAGACTTACTCTAACCTTAACCATTATTACTAGTGCTCTCACTCTTATCTCACTTTAAAACATGTCTTCACTTGATTTCTGTCCCCATAATGTGAGTGTGTGAACAGATTTAGGTCCCCACAACATAAGGAATACCAGGTGCACACACACACTAACACACACGCCCCTGGACTGGAGCCTGTTAACCATTAACACTGTGGTAAAATAGAATGAAAAGGAGACTGTTGTCTGAAATCTCATCCACGGCCCTAAATTAATGTGAATGTTGAGTAAAGTCAAGTCTATGTTGAGTACTTTGCGTCTTATTTTGAAAAGTGCTATATGAATAAATACATTACTAGTAATCAAAGAAAATCAACAAGCGGGGACTTTGATCTGTTTGGGTTTGGTTGTATTTTACATTACATGCCCATTCATTTACATCTATTTACAGGCCTATTTGTTGCATTAGCTGACTTCCAACAGAATTGCAATTTTTATATTTATATTATTATTATTTATAACGCAGATTATGGTTTTAACCCAAAACAGCTTACATATGATAAGCTGCAGAATCATATGCAGCAGCTGAGGGTAATAAATCACACTGGCTCAAATTCCAGGGGGGAAAAAAACATTGTATAAAATATGTCTCTTGAAAAAGTCCAGACAGTCAAACGTTGGACGATGCAGATTAGACCGTTTTTGTGCACAACTCAATCATAAATCTGTGAGATTGATAACTGTGATTTGTCACAACAGGGAAAAACAATTGCTTGGATATTCTTTTAAATCTTGCGGAACCTCCAGGGCTGCTTAAATTACAAAATAAAAGAAAACCAGTTCATGAAGACATTCCTGTATTTAACAGGGTCTGTGGTCGTTTAAGTAGCTTTAATGGGAGAAAATAAATACTTCAAAGAAGCAAACTGTGGGTGGTGCGTTTGGTTTTTATGTCCCTGCTCATGTTAAGATCTTAAAATTAAATCAAAAGAATATATTACAAATACAGTAATTCAGCCTATTTTCTAAGGCTGTCGAAGAGTTACACGTCTGCTGACTCGGTGTCACATTTCTGAAATTAAAGCCCTATATTTACAGGTAAACAATGTCTGCAGTCGAGGCCTGTCTGTCAAAACGTGCTCTTCCCAGATTTAACACAGATTACAGGTACCACATGTTATAATACAACAGCTCCCACTGCAAAATAAACCATAATGTATTTACATAATATGACAAAAAAAAAGTAAATGTCGTTGTGAATGTACAGGTATTTTGACTTGTTTGACTCACTGGAGATACAGAATGTAGTTCTGTACTTGGTACCTAATTAGTTTCAACAATAATGATAACAGCAGCCAGTGTGAAGGCAAATTCTTGTTATTCCTCTACAGATTTGATGTTTTATGTTTTGAATTTGAGAAAATTGTCTTGGACTTTGTCATTTCAGCCACAGAAGAAACAGGCCGAGGCAAATTAACAAGGCAAAAACAAACAAACAAAAACATAATAATGAAAAAGTCGTAATTTTATTTATAAATAGATGCAAGAAATATTCAAAAAACATATTTTATCTAGCTCCATTATGCTGCTGGGGGATTTATGAAAAATAAAAAAATACATATTAGGGAAAACTAATAGCAACTGTCTGACTCAAACAAGAAATGAAGAAATGGGGAAAAAAAATCTGAATAACTGTTTCATCTCTAAATAAGACTCATTAATTTCTTATATACTTGTATATACTATCTTTTTAAAATAACTAAATTTCTGTACATGTCACTTGTTATCTCTGGCTCTTTTACTGATATTATAACAGAACTTCAGAAATGTGGCATTAATAAATGAATAAATTAATCTGTATCTAATTTTATGAAGGAGAGCTGTAAGAACAATGATTGCAGTAGAATTATGAGTTTACACCGCCACTGTGTGGCCAAAGTAGGAATTACAACTCCACTTGTCCTACTTGTGGCATCAATTTGAGAAAATGCAAATATTTGTTGATATTTTAATACTTTAATAGATTAAATATATGAAGATTAATGCACAGGGCTGATCTAAAAAATAAATGAAAACAACTAAACTTGCTGCTCTTCTTTTTAATATCCTCCCACCACATAAAATAATATGATATACATTATTACATAGTTAATATAATTAATACTTATACATAGTTTTAATATTATTTTTTCCCCCACTATTTATAAAATATTTAATATATCTGGGACTTGGATGTGCGCACTGTATATGCTGTTTTTCTCATCACTTCAGTAAAGAAAGATATGTATTTCACATGCAAAAAATAATATTTAGGTATTATATATTAATAAAAAAAAACAATATTAATTTTTTATTTTAAAAATCCTTGAGTGAGAAGGGAAAAAGTAGATGGATAGTTTATTTACTGCTTTGGGGAAACACTGCCGCCTTATCACAGAAAGGGATCTAACACAAGAGTTTGAATAAATACTAAATATTGTGAAATTCTATCATTTTTGCCAATATTTTGCCATAAACTTGCCAAAAATAACATAAACTCAATTGAGAAGTAAATAATTTAAAATACGAATTAATGAAGTCATAAATATATTCTGGAATTCAAAAGAAAGTTAATTTTCAAAAAGTGAATAAATGCAAAGTGCATTTTCTTGGTACGGTGTGACAGAGACAATAGGAATCGATTGCCCGAATGTCAGGACAACATTACCCATAATTACTTTCAACGGAAATGCACAACCTTTCCCGCATAGCGAGGTTTCTCGTCGCCGATTGGCTAATCATCATAGCAGGAAACACATAGTGGCACGTGATTGGCTCGTGCTCCCCATTCAGTTTCCCGGATAAAAATTATCTATATATACGGGGACGGCGTAGGCGGGTGTTGTAGTTCAAGCTAGCAGTCGGTACTCCTGTTAATCTTTTCGTTTTGGATCCGTAGCGGTGGGAGTTTTATACGCAGATTAAACATGGTGTGTATTTCATGTCGTTTTAGCGACACGTCAACTACAAATATACGTGGAAGTTTTCTCTTTGTTACTGGCAAAACGGCGTTTCATTCATTGGCTAGCTGTTAGCCGTTTTACTAGCTTTAGCCGCTCTAGTAGCTTAGCTGCTAAACTTAGCCAGGAGCTAGACAAATGCTAATGGAGCGTTAAGTTTGTCCGCTGTTTATTCGGGGTAAAATATAATTTTGACGGCTATTTGCTCATGGGTGGTGTCGGTGTTTTCCAGGCTGGTGGTAAAGCAGGAAAGGACTCGGGGAAGACCAAGACCAAGGCTATCTCGCGCTCGCAAAGAGCAGGACTGCAGGTTTGTCAATCCCCGTTCATTCATCGACTGTTAGCAGAGGTTACCGTGCTGGTGACCGCCTCTCACCGACAGGCCACTGCTGAAGCCTTTGTTTCCCCGCGCTGAAGCCTCACTCCCCCCCTCTTTCTTGTCGCCACAGTTCCCAGTGGGTCGTATTCACAGACACCTCAAGTCAAGAACCACCAGCCACGGCAGAGTGGGAGCCACTGCAGCCGTGTACAGCGCCGCCATCCTCGAGTACCTAACTGCCGAGGTAACGCTGAACTGCAATCGTATTCTCAGATGTTAAAGCGAATATAATCCACGGAGCTGCCCGTCGTGGGCCGGGTGAATGTTTCAATTCTGACTCTCTTTCAGGTTTTGGAGTTGGCAGGAAACGCGTCTAAGGATCTGAAGGTGAAGCGTATAACGCCACGCCACTTGCAGTTGGCCATCAGAGGAGATGAAGAGCTGGATTCACTCATCAAGGCCACTATTGCTGGAGGAGGTAATTAAAAAGAAACGTCTTTATGCTTTGGAAAGTTAAATATGTGTGTGTGTGTATATATACTGCTTAATTTCGCAAAATCAAGCTCAATTTCTATGGTACTTTAACATACAAAATTAATCAAAATGCAATGCTTGGAGAAAGTAACCTTATTGTTATTAAGCCATTGTATTAATGCAGTATGTTGTACCATCTAAATTAGTAGTTATGTGAAATGTTTGAAATTTATGGTCAAAATGGATCTGAAAGAAATGGAAGATGTATTAAAATCAGAGTTGCAGTTGCAGGGAGACCATGAAGGCAGAATTAAGTAGTAATAAAATTAAAACACGTTTACAGTAAGTGTCACACTAACGGGTGCTAAAATGGGAATGGGCTTGGACATGTAAAATCAATTACCTAAAGTGGATGAGGGAATAAACAGAATGGGGAATAAAATAAAGAATTACAAGGTGAAATTGGGACACAAAATTTAAATAGTCTATAGTTGGGCTGAAACAAATCCCCAGAATTGTTTAATCTGCCAATAATGTTATGTATTAGTCATCTGATCTATAAAACAAAATTGTGATGCCAATCTGTTTCCCAAACCTTAAATTGACAGTTGGCAAAATACTGAATGGGCTAAGATAAATTAAGTTGAAACTAGTACTTATTTTGTCACAGGATTGGAGTCTTGTTTGTCCCGCATTTGCCGACTCGGCATCACTGTTAATGACTTGTGTGTTTACCTGTGTCTGTGTCCAGGTGTGATCCCCCACATCCACAAGTCTCTGATTGGAAAGAAGGGCCAGCAGAAAACCGTATAACCTGAAGTGCCGAGCTGTGGAAGTCGTGCCATCTCAGGACGAAGTCTGCATCAAGTGGTTATTTGTCTTAGATTAGAACACCTGTAGGAGTCGTTTGTATGGTTGAGCTTGCATTTACTCACCTGGGGTATTTTTTAAAAGTGGCTTCAGAGAAGCTCATTTTTTGTGTGTTTGGCTTTTGTTTTTTCTCGGTGCTGCAGTTGTTGTGTCTAATCTTACTTTTGTGGCATTCCCATGTTCAAAGTGGTGTTTTAATAAAGCTCTTGTTGGGGGCATTTTTCAGTTTTGCTTTCAGTTCTTGCTCATTCATTGGCTTCTTTCTGTTACCGCCATCACCTTGTACTCTGTAGGTTTTCACTTGTTTTCCCCAGTGTGAATCGGCTTCAGTCTTAGTATTTGCAGATTCTCATACTCTCCTCAGTCGACCACAGCTGGCGTACGGTGTCGTCATGGCAACCAGCAGACTCATTTTAAAGCGTACAAACCATCATTTGCAGTTGCATGAGTTGCACAGCATGTTGAGGAACATGAGTTTAGCACTGGACTGACATTAAACAAGAGAATTTTGTCATTCTTGGATTCACAATAAAGGCTGGACTGGCACAGTCACAACATTTTACACATTGTGGTGTATGGGTCTGTTGCATGGATTACCAAATTTAGAGAAATCTACAATACATTATCTGGGTGTGGAAATCATGGTCTAAAACGACTTTAGCCAGTGTGTCTTGTTTTCCAGCTACTGGAATAAATAATTGGGAAGATTGAAATACATCAATGCTAAACACAATTTAGAATCTAGATTTTTGTAAACAAACGGGTAACTTGGACTATTTTAAATGTAAATTAAACAAAAATATGATTGGCTTACTGACCTGCACCACTAGATGGTGATGTAGTACCACTATGACCCCTGTTCGCTCTCATGTACGTGTTAAGGCCTGTATTACTATTCCACTGAGTGCATCAGTGATAAGTTGATCCTGTTAAGTTGAAATGTTAAAATGCCAACAAGAGACTTGATTTTAACCTCAAACAATATCCTACAAAATCAATCCTTGTCTAATTCTATATCTTAAAGAATCTGACAGTTTATGTAGCTTCTTATACCAAGTCTTATGTCCAACTGGAGAAACACATTTCTGAATCCTCCCATACCAAACTCCATAGAGAAAATTATTGTTTTTAGCTCACAGATTTAGTAGCTGCCGATCTTCTGTTGCCAGATTTCGTAAGTTTGTGTCTCTCGGTTTAATTGAAATTAAGGATTTACAAAACAGAAGTCCAAAATAAGACCCTCAAAACTCACTAAAAGAGGCAGCGGTGAATTAACAAAAGCCTGAGTGCTTTGATGTAAAATTGTTGATTTTCTAAATGGACTTTGGTGCAAAGAGTGAGCAGTTTACAAACATCAGTTTCCAGTGTGGGAAAAAAGGCTGAAAAGGCAAATACATATTTATAAGACAATGTTGACTGAACCAGACTTAGATTTCGGACTGTTTGTTAATTGGCTAATTGGTCATGGAGAGCAAATGTTTAGGTCACAGTCTGGTTCAGGGAAAAGGTTGTGATGTGAGCTGAACAAAATTATTGTCGCTAATTTGTCAATACATCATACAACAACATTTTACAAAACTGGAACTCTCTCTTTACTGAACACTATCACATCTTAGACAGAAGAGATGAGAGCTCCAGCATGTAGCTGTTACACTTCAGTTTGGGCGTGGATTAAATCTTCAACACTTATTCCTCATTAACAATGGCATGGACGTTATTTTCTTTTCTGCCTTTGTGTAAGTTAAATCAGATGTGAAGTTTTCAGCGTGACACAGGTCTGGCGTCTCGCTGGCTCGTCCAAACTAATCAAAACCACAGAACATTACATGGACAAATGAGTCCAAACACAAACCTGGAGCTCAATTTGTGTCACCTGTGAAGAAATGAGAGGAAGAATGATTAAAATGGTCCATATGTGACAGCGACAGAATGTTCACTCAGGCCAGGAGACTATCCCAGCATGCACTGGGCTTCTGTCTCGGCCCCTTATCTCCAATGGAGGACAGTGTTGTGCTTCCATCTTTGTAACGGCAGTTTGAGGAAGGTCCTTTTCTGCTCCAACATTATTGTGTCCCCAGTGGACAAAGCAAAGACTCTAGAAAGACGTGGTTTGACGTGGACTTTGGTGTAGAAGAACTTGTCCTGACCTCTGACCTCAACCCCATCGAGCTCCTGTGGGACGAAGTGGAACAGAGATTGTGAGCCAGGCCTTCTCGTCCAACATCAGTGTCTGACCTCATCGATGCTCTACAGAATGAATGGGAACAAATTCCCATAGAAACATTCCAAAATCCTGATGAAAGTCATCCAAGAAGAGTTGAAGCTGTTGTAGCTGCAAAAGGGAAACGACTTTGTCCAAGATTTGATTGGCGAGCGTCATTCCTGGAAAAATAGCCCGTCAAACGTCTTCCCCCTGCACCGTATTCAATTTTTCACTTCACAATAATGTGAGGTGAGAGAAACTCAAGCTGTAACACGAAATTAAAATTTAAGTAGATATTTTGGCAGTGGCTACAAGTAGATGATCGGGATCTGATGACATGAGCCGAGGAGCTGGTCTGTCTTTTCAGGATGGACTGTATTCATTCATGTTCAGGAATTTGGTCACACGCTTCCTTGAACCCACTCCAAATGTCCTTTCTCAAATTGAGGACACATTCAGGATGGATTTAGGAGCATTTAGACAAGATCAAATCCCTGATCGGGGTCCTAGTTTATCTGTAAAATATAGGACATCTTTTAAAAAAGACCACTCTCTAGTCCAGGGCTGTCAAAGGCCACATACAGTGCTATTTGATCTCAAGTGGGCCAGACCAGTAAAAAAAATAGCATAATGACCTACAAAAAGTAGTCAAAATGTTTGCCTTTGTTTTACATTTAAAGAAGTGTCTTTTTACAAAACATATTATGAAGAACCTGAATTTTGTTTGAGAAAAAGTTTACACAAAGGCACTAAACAATTTGTCACAGGTATCTGCAACTGAAAAATATAGTATTTCGCATACTAATTAGATTTTTAATCATGTGAAACTTTCACAAGTTCATTATGTGGGCTGGATTGGACCCTCTGGCGGGCCGGTTCTGGCCCACGAGCCCCATTTTTGACACCTCTGCTCTAGTTAGGGGCAAGAAATTCAAAAAGTCCAAAAAAGACTGACAGGAGGACTAAGGAAAAGGAGAGTGAAGGTGACTGCGGACACATCGAGACTGGATGCATTGGACATTTTCTACAAACTTCTTTCCTCCCGCGTGAAGACGACTCAGTCGTATAAAGTCTTCAGATCACTCCTAACACGAATCCAAAGCCTGTGCCGGGGTCAGAATGTGGGTGATGAACTTCAGAATGTGGTTGGGCTGATCCATAATTAACCTTTTAAGTCCTCAACAAGCACATTTGTCTGCTCGGCGATTGATGATTTGTTTTGTCGGCCTGGTGAAAAGCAGAGTGCTAATGAGGCTTCCCCTGCAGCTCCAGCCGAGCGGGACACCATTCAACCATTAAGTCAATTAAGAGTGGACGGGGGGGGGGGGGGGGGGGTGGGGGGGGGGGGGGGGGGGGGGGGGGGGGGGGATGCCTTTTCATTTGGTTCTAATTAAAGTGCAGGAAGTGAAGCAGCGGTGCTCACCTTCCTTCCTCCAGGCTGGACAGTGTCTCCGGTGCACTCTGGAAATCATTAGCACATCTGGCCTGACTGGATGGATTTACTATTAATTGGGGTTTACAGAGCTCAGAACAGCGAGTCATCACAGTTAGATGATGGATTTACTGTCCCTGAAATCATTTGTCTTTTGTCCACTATCAACATTGACAGTACACCATCACGTCCAAGCCCGAGTCACATTAACACATCTCAAGGTTTGGCAGCAACGCCTGGACGTCTCTCACTTTCGGCCCCACAATGCACTTTGGCAACCAGTGACAGTGTCCCGTTCAAAGTGAATGGGAAGCATTTCACTTGACGCCCCATTTGCACTCGACACCAAAGACGAGGTTGGAGACGGAGATGGACGGAGCATGTCGGCTGCGTTTTGCATTCATTTCATCCGCGATTGTAAGATCGCCTGCGACGTGTGCAATACCACCAGAAATCGTGGGGGCAGTCTAGAGTCAACGGTCCAATCAGCGCAATAAAACGACTTTTGCTGACGGCTGCAGCTCGGCACATGGAGCGTAAAACTGGCAAAAAAATGGAATATAAACGGGCCTTAATGCTGCGTGCTCTCTTCGTTTAAGCTAAACTCAGCCACATTGTTCAAATCTGATTCAATTCTGATTCATTCCTGATCAGATATCTGAGTTTCTTGCACCTGACCTGGTGTCACAGATTGATTTTTCAGGCCAACATCTCAGCAGTTTCCTGTTCAGCAGCTGCTTCGTTTTGGGTCCGAGCACTAAATAGTTCCCAGCATGACATATTCAGCACGAGCAACAGTGAAATTCGCCACCTCAGCACCAAATGATCGACAAAGCAGATGTAACGTTGGCTTTGATGAGACAGTCAGAGAGAACATGAGGCAACCACTTGGAGGGCTGGGAACTGAAGTGTGTTTTTTGTTGTTTTTTTTTTTTCCCCTCCCATTTTCCTTGTTCAAGTTCACACCCCGGTCCATCTGGTGGCAGGTGGTTCAGAGCTGCTGAATAGGCGGCGGTCCAGATTCTGGTCCTCGTCCTCCACCACACATGGCTAAGTTATCAGAGCAGACACAAAGACGGCCGCGACGGCACTCGGCAGAAATCTCTGTCAGAGAAGACTTTGATTCAAAGACGCTTTCAGCGACATTTGTCGACTTTTCCCCCCCCCCATTCACTTTACACTCCTTTCCTGTTGCGTTCTGTGGCAGCTTGGCATTGTATCACCGTGTGTGTGACGGGGAGGGCTGGCAGAGGTCACGGTTCGCAGGCCTGCCTGGATCCATCAATGGGAACAAAGCAGTGGGGAGAAGGAGCAGTGCCAAGCCGCCCCCCGAAATCAAAATCAAAGACCAGGTTTGGGATTGGGATTCGCTCCAAAAGCCTGGACCCATTTTGGTGGTGCAGGGGGTCTGGGAGAGCCAGAGGGGAGAAGAGAAGAGGGGGGGGTTAAAAACAATAATCAAATCCACCACAGCGTCTGAGGACTGGGCCGGTTGAGAGAGCTGGCAGAAGCTTCTGCGAGCAGCATCCCTCCCCGTCTGCCCCCCCCCCCCCTTTGAAGTCTGCTTACTTTTGTTCTTTACATAACTTGATCTGATCTCGGAAAGGCTAATTTGTATGCGTCCTGTGAGCGTGGAGGGGTGGAGGACGGAATCGTGCGCCACCCAGAATTCCACAGGGGGGAGCTGACAGGAAGGTCAACACGATTGGCCACAGGGGGGAAACGGGCGACACAAGCGGAGCGCAAAGCATATGATGAGTGTCTTTTGAGTTATTGCAGCTCTGTGCAAATTTGATGACAATGGCGAAGTCGTCAGGGGGCTGGCAACCCTTTACAAACAGAGGTGCACGCTTTGGTGGTCTGCAAGATTCCCGACGGGCAGCGAGGGAGAGAAGGGCAAATACTGTCGGACCAAACCCTTCAAAAGAGATGATTTACATGAATGTAAAACTTTCACACGACGCTGATTAATAGGAAGTGATTCGTTTTGTCAAGACAGATGTGGGGAAAAAAAAGCACGCACGTGTCAGTAAAGTGAGACGACTGGAAAGACGTTGATCGCCAAATGTTTCCGTAGTGAATTACACTGTTCTACCATGTTTTTATTAGTGCATAATCCCTGTAAAGTGAAAAATAGTTTGGCTTTCACAACCCCTTTTATTCACCTTTCATATTGTATTGCAAAGGCCTTGTTTCATGGAGCCTCAACAGACATGATTATTATTATAATTCATTCAAAATAAACAAATAAATAATAATACATTTTCCTCAGTGGGAGTCTGGAACAGAGTGTGGACTCCAGGGTTCCCGCGGGTCCTTGAAATCCTTGACAGTTTGTGAATTAAAAAGAATAAATTAAAATGTCAAGGGCCCTGAAGGTTTTTGAAAACCGCCATAATGAAACATGGGTCATTGACAGTGCTTGAAATTTTGAGCAAGAAAGAATTACAGTTGATATTAAGGTAAATGTCTCCTTTGTTTGTTACGACGCCACCCACTGCTTCGTGATGCGCGCAGACTAGACCTACGGCGGTGTGGACGCTGTCCACTGTCTCTCTCCGAGATTCCGCACACGACAATGAGCGAGTAACGTTGAGCCAGAAGAGAGTCCATGACGCGATGCCTGGGAAGTGAACATTCCAACATGTCTGTTTCACCAAAGTGGAGGAAACATCCCTGCGATGTGTTTGGACGACCCACAGTGGAGCAAAGCCTGAGAAATGTGTGCACAACAGACGCTCATAGAAGACCCTCATAGACCCTTAACCTCCAAAAAGCCCTTTAAAGAGGTGAGGACAAAATGTCCTTACTTATCTATCAACCTGTCGTCAGTTATTTCATGTGATTTTGTTGCCAAGTCACTTTTTCCCTCCTGAACGCAGCCTTCAAAGGCAAACTGTAAACTGTGAATATTAAACTTGAACTCAAACAGAGTTCCAATCATGGACCACAGTCAGTTTTGCAAGTCGCGTTCCAACACGACACCAGAGCGACTGACAGCTGCTATCGTCCAATAGTTGTAGGTCAAACCTGCGATCTTCCCGTTGCAAAACGTCGACATGGCAACAGCCGAATCATAACTTAACGGCTTCACCATGGGAGTTCAGATTATTATGGGTAACGACAAGACCAGTTGCAACCAGTTGATTCTAATGGGTGTTAAAAAGGATAAAAAGGAACGTAGATATTTTTCCGTCTTCACCTTCTTCTTCTCTGAACAATCCTTTTGTTATGGGTTTTTTTTTTTAATCTGACTCAAGTTCCTCTGCTGTTTGTGAAAGTCAGCCAACCTGGACAGCTCACTGGAAAATGTCAGTTTCTGGAGTAACCGGAGAATGAAATTGTTTCTGCAACCATGCTGTAATAATTTGCTCGTATGGCGTCATGTACCACAGCCGACAGCAGCGTCAGCGGAGCAGGAAACTGTCCCTCCAAATGGAAATGAGAAAAGTGAGAGTGGCTGCTCAGACTCCTGGATTAATTTAAGCTATTTTCTTCAGAGAGAGAATGGAGCTGGGGGAGGAAAAAAGGGGGGGGGGGGGGGACAGGGGAAGAAAAGGGCGGGGGGGGGGGGCGGGGGGGGGGGGGGGAATGGTTCAGAGTCCAGGGCAGCCAGCAGGACATCCTGTTTGAGATTCCAAATACTATTTCCTCCAATCAAAAGGAGGGAGACACTGAGCATAATCTCCCGCAGAAGAGATATTGATTGTCACCTTGGCACGAGGCCAAAGCTGAGGAGAAAAAGACCCCCCCCCCCACCGTCTTTTCTCCTGAGCCCGTGGACGACAGTCAATGAGCAGCTCGAGGAAGTCATTAAAGCTCAAGGTTAGATGAAAAAGTTTCTCCCTCCTCCCTCTCTGAAGGCAGCGCTCAGACGCCGTCAACACTCTTGACTTATTCGCAGAGAAGCAGGCGGAGCTGCCGGAGGAAAACATGACGGAGATGCTCATAAATCAGGAGCTGGAACATTGTCCTGCCACCTGAGAAGCGCCTGATCACTGATGCCGTTGCAGCAGGTCAGCAAGTTCCTGAAAAATGACCGCAGCCGTCAAACGAGATGATGTAAAAACAACTCAATAATGTCCCCAAGAACTCGGTCTTGACATTTTAAGGAGGATGAATGCAGCGGAAATGTATGTCCAGGTCCACAATGGAGACTCTTAGGCCTGGGTCAAACTTCTATGAGTGCTTTTACACATGCATATATATATATATATATATTCCTGTTTAAATAAGTGGTGTCGTCTTCTGATGGACATTCCTGGCACTTTTGAAACCCAGACAATACATGTGTTCTTTTATGCAAACTACTGTATGTTTCCCGCCATCGCCAGTCAAACCAAATACAGAAATTATTGTAGGTAAAACAGAAATTGCACTGTTAAAATGTTAAATTCTGCACAACTTTTCTCAAGTTTTAAATAGTATTTTTTTTTTTACTTTCAACTCTATAAAAGTGAGTCTTCATATAAAGAGGTGAAGCATTAGTAGGCGTGTGTGGGCAGCCTTTAACCAAGCGGAAAGGAAACTTGGGTTGTGACTGGCTCGAGTCGCTGCAGGGTCAAGGGCTGGAGTGCCCCTGAGCGAGGTACCCAATCCCCATCATTTAATGTTAATTGGACACTCCTAAATTTACCCGAACCACAGGAGGGCCACATCCAGTGTGCCCAAACCCGGAGAAATGAGAGGGTTGTCCCCTGGAGAGGGAGAAGCCAAAAAAAGAAAGGAAAAATGTAAGTTTGTTTCATGGCCTATTAAACTTACACTGACACTAACAATATTAAGTTTTTGGTTGCGTGCCAGCACCTCTTTAAAAGAGTTTAGGAACTTTGTCGGCCAAATTGCAACATCCTTGAATTAAAGGGAGCTTAAATATTCACGCCAAATTGGCCCGTTTAAGTAAATTCCTGATGTAAAATCGAAATGTAGCCAATTGAAAACAAAAAAGAGAATCAACAGCAGTAAAAATGGAACTGGAATCAAAACAACAACACAGGCAAACGCCTACAAACTCCTCTGCAGTCATTTTTACCACCATTCTGCCGTCAGCAGGAACAGGTTGTTCCAGAACAGACCTGCAAAGAAGAATGACGTGAATCCTGGAAGGATTCGTCTTCTTTTTCTTCTTCGCCCACAATAAATGGAGAAACTGGACGACTTCCAGCTCCTCTTGGATCAGACCACCCACTTAGAACGACATCAAAAGATACAGTATTTGTCGTCCACTTCAAGGAGGAGAGCAACGTTTTCATCAAAATAATTTACCCTCCCGTTATCACATCCGATTACAGTGAGTCAGTGACACAGATAAACATTAGCCTTGTGCTTTTAGAACTTAATGGGATAGTCCTGGCTTTTTGAAGTGGGGCCGCGAGAGATACTCGCATCTTTCATGCAGCTGAAACCGAATGTTCTCAGTGACAACATCTTTACCAGAGGGGAAACAGATTTTTAAAATATAAATAAAATTTTTACACAAATAAAGACAAAAATAAATAAATAAATAAAGGTTTGAGTGAGGGTGAGGCAGAATCCTACAGGGTCTTATATGAAAACCACACCCAGAAGAACAGGTTAGGTGTCTGGTATGCTGAGAACATCTTCTCTGCTTTATCTCACCAGTAAACAGTGTTCTCTCTGCACCAAACTCCATTGAGGAAATTAGCTAATTTATATCACAGGACACAGGAGTTGTTGATCCACCACTGCTTCCTTCAGCTGTGTTAAATGTGTTATTCTGTGACTTCTGTGTTTGAAATTCCTGAATTGGGTCTACCCAAGTGACACAAACTTACCAAACAAGGCAGCAGTCAACCGACAATTCCCATGTGCACATGAGCTAAAAAAAACAATGATTTCTCTATGGACTTTGGTGTAGGACAATGAGCGGCTTCCAAAGCACAACAAAATTCAGTTACCTCTTGGAAAAGACTCTATAACGATGAGATAAAGGAGCAAACATGTTCTAGAGATAGAGGACAACTTAGCAGATGTAGATATTAGGTGAGCCTTTGTCAAATAGTTTAAAATCTGTTTGTCCTGGCGTCCATGTTTATCAAGAGCACGTTTCTAGGTGCACAGAGCAGAGTGTCAATTATACAACCACACTTCAAAATAAACAAATCATCCCCTTAAACAGATTCCTATGTCACATATATATGTAAAAGCGTTTGATTTTTCTCAGGACATCAGACATTAGTCCCCTCTCATGCAGACAACAGCTCCAGTGCTACGCTTCACACATCCAGCTCGACACCGAGCGCTCGCCAAGTGTCTTCTCTACTCAGGTTTCATTGGTTTTGGCAGCTGGGGCCCAGAGTCGGCTTTAAGTGGAGGAGACGATGAGAGCTTTGTCTCAGAAACAATGACGGTGACACTGAGGCATCTTCGCCATTTTCCCACAACTTTCCGGTGAGAAAACCCTCACTGTTAACTTGTGAACGTTAAATCCAATCACGCATCAACACACAGTCATTTTCCAAAATCCTCCATAGCCATTAAAACTAAAGGGTTTATTGTAATTATAAACACATATTTTTTTGTATTAAAAGTAGGACACTTTAAGTAGGAAACTTTAAATTACATCTGATCCAGTTGGAAACGCCTTTTACACTGTGGAGAGTTTTGAGTGAAAGCATTTGCCATATTTGGACTTTTGTTATTTTATTTTTTTAAATTAAATTAATTCAGAAAATGGTGTGGAGCGAGTGTGGTTTTAATAAATGAAAGTTTTAAGTGAAAAAAAAAAAAAAAAAAAGGTTTTTATATGAAACATTGAGACACAACTACAACTGGATTGGGTTAAAGCCCATTCCTGTTAATTGTTATAGCTTCATCTTTTGTTTCATTAGACTGGGGCTACAGAAATTATTATTTTTTTTTTAGAAAAGGTAGAAAAGGATTTTACACTGTGGAGAGTTTTGAGTGAAAGCATTTGCCATATTTGGACTTTTGTTATTTTATTTTTTTAAATTAAATTAATTCAGAAAATGGTGTGGAGCGAGTGTGGTTTTAATAAATGAAAGTTTTAAGTGAAAAAAAAAAAAAAAAAAAAGGTTTTTATATGAAACATTGAGACACAACTACAACTGGATTGGGTTAAAGCCCGTTCCTGTTAATTGTTATAGCTTCATCTTTTGTTTCATTAGACTGGGGCTACAGAAATTATTTTTTTTTTTTTAGAAAAGGTAGAAAAGGATCGGGTAAAGCCCGTTCTTGTTCATTTTTATAGCCCCATTTTTTTTTTTAAAGATGGGGCAACAAAATGAAAACACAATTTTTCTTTTCAAAAGATGGAACTACACCAGGATCGGGTTAAAGCCCGATCCCATTGAGAGATTTCAACTTCTTTTTACCATTGCAGAGAGGCCATAGCTCCAGCTTGTGTCAAGCTGATAAATGCAAATTTAAAAATGTATTTTCTCAAAAAAATAAAATTTTACCAAAAGCTGCATGACAGTATCACATTATTTTTGTGGACAGGAAAAGAAAAATCACACCTGCTGCGGCAGTGTTTTGCTCCTCAGTCTGATTTGGTTTTAATTCAAGTCCATAACATGTTGCGTGATATATCGATGATGTGGTACTGTAGGTGTTATGAAGTGCTTTAACAAAAGTCTCATTCTGCTGCTTTTCATTTTTTTTTTTTTTGCCATTTCAAACACACACACGCACACACACGCACCCGCAAATTAAATTCAATAAATAAGACAATTTTGTAAGGCAACGCTGACCATGCATTTGTCACAATGGACAACAAATCGAGGAACATACATGGTAACAATATGCACATTCATTAAGAGCAACACGGTCACTTCTCCCCACAGCATTTTTTTTCCCCTAAATCAAGTGAAGGTTTCAAGGCTTTCTAGGTGATCTCCTGATCAACCGGGCTCATCCCCACCACATCTGGATCTGGTCTCTGCAGTGGGGCGAGATCTTCACTCAGAGAGCCCCGTCCAACAAGCAGGCTGGACATACAGTAGCTGGACCCAGCCAGAGCGGGGGCGTTTTGCATTGCATCCAAAAGGAGTTTTTATTCAAGAAATGTCAGAAAGTCAAAGTGGCGACAGAGATCCAGCAGCCAGCTGCTGCTCAGGGCCTCAGGACAGGCCGGAGGTTTCCAGGTAACTCTGGAGTTTCCTTACTGTACTTCTGTCCAAGGAGCAAAGGTCGAAATCAAAGGTAGTGTTTGTGATGTGAAAGTGTCCGGTCTCTTCAATCAGGTTCACAATCTGGAAAACACAGCGAACAGAGGGATGAGTTTACGTCTCTTCACATGTGGAGTCAGGACTGAGATACAAAAGACGACACACGGAGAGAAAGTCCCATTTTTCTGTTCAAAGGTGTCCCGAGCCTGAGCAAAAGAAGCCCAAGAATAAAAAAATTGCTTGTTAATGTCTGTAAGTGGATTAAAAAAAAAAAAGCATATATTAAAATGTTTCAATGCACATCTCATTACTGGGGCTATTGCAGCCACAGAAAAGGATTTTGTTTTGGGTCTATTTTATTCCAATTTTGTTTATCATCATATAAGATGATGATATATTCTGATCAATACATAATAAAAGAACAAATAAAAGAATGTAAGATTTAGGAATGCACCGGAGAAGCCTCCCACATGAATTCAACTAAAATGTATTTATTTTCTTTTGCCAAAGTTCCATTTTTGGGACTCACAATGTTTTAATAACATAGTTTTGCAACACAGTGGAGATCACAGAAGTTACCACTGGGGCTGTATATGTCCTGATACAGCCATGACGATATGATATACTGTGATAATGCAAATATATCGGCCCCAAAAGCTCTTACAGTAAAAAATGATATCATATGGAAAAAATAATATTAGTTAATATGTTGAAAAATGTTGATCTTGTTGTCTTGTTCTGTCCTCAAACCAAAATTATTCACTTTTGCACATTTAAGTCACAAAGCTTGTTTTAATTACTGGAAAAACTCTCAAACTGATGATCAAAATAGTTGATGATTAATTTAGTCATTGATTAATAATCAAATAATCGTCGCAGCCCTAAACAATATATACATTTCTTTGTTTACTAAGAAAAGTGGAAGTAGGAGGGAGTCAAATAGCTAAAAGCCTGCTGCCAACTAGAGGATCGGCGGCTTAAATACAACACAAAACCAATGTATCATGCCATTTTAGAGAATCGCTATTTTTAAAAACACAGCTAATTATTGCAGGAATGGATAAACTTCCTGTTGATCTGTTTACGTTATTCAAAACCTTAAAAGGTTTTGACAGAAAGTAGCCTCCAGATTACTGATGTCTACTTAGATAAATTAAATAATATGTATGGTCAAAAACCTCCTAGTCTCTTCAGATTTAGCCAGTTTATTGCTGCTCTCTGCCAGCCTCTGAACAGGCACTCTGTTTCCGAGCTAATGCCCGCCCCCCAGAACACTGAGTCTCTTGTGATTGGCCAGCTACCAGCTGACTGACTGCTCCTCGGTGACCCTAACCCTAACCCTGCACGGCAAATGTGCTAGTTACGTAACTAAACTCAACTTTCCAAAACCACTTGCTCGAGCGCAGGTAAACAGAGAAGCCCTTCTTTCTCAGAAGTGGCTGAAGTGTTAATTATTGTTTAGATACGGGAAGAACACAGGGACACACCAAAAAACATCAGAAATTTGATTTTCCACTGAATATCCTCTTTAATCTGAAGCACAACCCCTTCATAACAGGATCTGATTTCAGGTACAGATCTGGTAGCCACAACTCAAATGGACACAGAACTGTGTGGCAAACACGGGTCACTGTGACCACAGAACTGGTTTAGACGAGTTCTGATCCTGTTCACACTACAAAGCCAGCATGGAAGGAAGGGTAGCGCCATTATATTTAATTACAGAGCAGATGTAAATCAAATGCTCAGAGTCACTTCACACTTTTCCCTCTCGTTAGCGTTTTTGCATGGGCGGTGATTCTGTTTTTGGATTCTTTTCAGCTGGAAACAAGCGAGCGAACTGGTGTGGAGTCACACACCGCACTTCTCTGTGGGAGCCGACGTGAGGTCGGCCATCAGAGAGCACAGCGGCTGCGGCTTAATCACTTCCATCTCTTGTAAGAGGAAGTGGAGCCAGTTGGTGAATTCGGGGCTAGATTAGCTTTGATTACTGCGCGAGCTGAAGTTGTGCATGTGCACCGGGGTTTTGGACGGGATTCCGCCTTTTCCTCTGAGCCGCCTGAGACGTCTCGTTAGGAGAGCGAGACAGAATTTGGCAGCCGTCACCGGGAAGATCCATTAATGCTGTAATATGATAGGACCTCGAGAATATGAGCAAGAAACATACAATCTCTAAGGTAAAGAGGAGGTTAACCAAATAATTTATTGCTTCCAGATGAAAGCGCAGATTACAGAGGATCTGTAACAGTTTACAGATCCTCCTTTAATCCAGTGCATCAATACTGTCGAGCAACGGCGCTGGCACGTACCACTGTTTTGCTGAGATCACTGAAAACTGTGGGAAACCAAACGGCACTTTTATCTGCAGTGTGCTACTTTACTGTAACTTTAGCATTAAAGAAACGATAAAGCAGGAATGTAGCTATTAAATCTCAAACCTCCACTAAATGAAATCATGAAAATATATTTACTTTATATTCCTCGCAGTTAACTGCAACTGAAACAGATCCAACATAAACAAAGGAATCAAAAGATTTCTCATAAATCTGCTCTCTTAGGTGCGGCTGCTGTTTGCCAAGGGTGCAAATCCACAGTTTCTGTACCAAATGATATGACATTGACACTTTGGACAAATCTATCACAAAACATGCCACAATATGATCTGCTTTGATCAGATTCTGGTGACTGGGATTGATGTGAAAAGATACTATGACCCAATTTTACATGTTTTAAGTTCAGATTGAATGACCTTTAAGTCCCTTTTTTCAAGACTTCTAGGAAAAAGAATTGATATAAAAAATTAGTATTGCAGCAGGAGTAATTACAGGTATATAAATGGCACACACCGTGCATTTCTACTGTTTCTTTGCGTTTGAAGAGCTGAAAGACCCTGTGCAGTCTTTATCAGACTGCACAGGGTAAAAAATGCAATTTTGCTAAATCCTGTTCTCTCCTTGTTTTATATAACGCTTAGTTTTTCTGTGCATTGTCCCTTTTCATATCAACATGCATACATACTCCTACACATATACATCAGAGGCTGCGAATTACTCTACATTTCAAGAGCAACTTTCATTATCTATTAATACTGGTGTCAATCTGATAAGTTTTAATTTTAAACTACTAAAATGTTGACAACACATTGGTCCAGTTGTCTTATGCCAAAAGCATAATCCTCCAAAGATTTAACAAATATTTTGTTTCTATGAAAGGAAATAAAAAGCAAGATTTTGACTAAGTTAAAATGCTGTTGCTGCTTTTAATTTTAAGTATGCTTAGCGAGGTTTATGTGTGTTTCCTGTTCATTTTTCTCTTTTGACCAGTGTCGGAGCCATACCAGCTCACCCCCCTAATCCCAAATTCAAATGTTGAGCAAAAAAGTTACAATTTTGCCTCATAATTGAGAAATTAATTAACAGATTAGCTGATAATTCAAAAACAGAACGTGAGATGCAGCCTTACAAAAAAGTGCAATGTTGTCTCATTTGCATGAGACTCTAAAAAAGAAAGAAAGAGGAAGAGACAAGGACGTCAGCGAGACACAGAGAGAGGGAGGAGCAGCATGGAACACCAGGACATGCATGAATCCACTCAAACAGCCATGACTGCCAACATAAACAACGCACTGCTCCCTCATCACTTGGCAGCATCCCAGTGTCTAAATATCCTCACGGCCACCTGCATGTTCCCGAATGTGTGAAGTGCATTGTGGGAGAAGATGGAAATGTCTAGCAGATGAAGATGATGATGATGGAGTGTGTGTGTGTGTCGATCTGCAGCAGTGGTGGTGGTGTAGTGTGATCACTAATAAAGTGGCAATACTACAGAACTACTATACCCACCCAACACACACACAAAGGCTATGTTTTCTTTGTGTGGACATTGTTTTTGCAATTACCTCCAAAAACACTGCATGCATGATGACATTTAATGTATTTAATTTGGTTTCCTCCAAAATTCCTCCAAATTTTATTTGCAGACACAAATTACCCGAGAGTAAATGTTGACAAATATCAGAGTTAATACGCATCCCTGCACATTTTTAAGTGTTTGCATGGAAATCCTGGCTTTATAGTAGTGGCAATATCACTTATGGCGCTTTTCCACTACACAGTTCCAGCATGGCTCGGCTTGGCTTGACCCCACTCCACACGTTTTTGTTTGCTTTTCCATTAATGATAGTACCTGGTAATTTTTTTTAGTACCTGCTCTGGTGAGGTTCCAGTCGAGCTGAACCAATACTAAAATGTGACGTGCCGGTCACTGATTGGTCACAGAGTGTGGTCACTGGAAGAGTCACAAGTGCGACGTCCGACACAAGAGTCAAACCGAACGATGCTGAACTGTAGATCAGTTAAAAATACTCAAAAGTCCCACGAAAATATCAAAAAGCTCAATATTTAACAAAGGAATGTCTGGTGTATTTAGCGTCGGCACTGCTGCAAACCGGCAGTTGTGAGCCGAATCACAATCCCTTGCACCACATTTTAGCTCGGTGTCAGCCTTTCACTGACTGATTCTAACGATTCAGACCAATGAAAAGAACCGCTTTGCCTGTCACGAGTTTGCATCTCGTATAAAGCAACGTCACGGCAGCTTCGTGCAGCTGTGCTATGAGTACAGTCAAGCCGTGTCGTGCCGAGCCATGCTGGAACTGTATAGTGGAAAAGCACCATTATACTCCCCCACTGAGGAGCAGCTCACCTGTTGCAGTATGTGACCTTCTCTTAGTGTCATGAGTCTTTTGTGCAGCTCCACCAGCTCGTCCAGGTAAGCCTACAACACACAGCAGAGCAACGTCAGCTTTAACGGGAGCATTTCTACACTGACAGCAGCTGTTAGAGTTAGTGAACACGCCGATCGCGCTGGTGTGTGTGTGTGTGTGTGTGTGTGTGACCCCAACACACGCCCGGGCTCTGAAGCTGCATTCCAACACACAGGAGGGAGCAGAGGTTTTCAGTTTATGTGTGTTGCACTACAAAGGCATGTCTCAGCAAGTTATCATTATTTTTTTTAATCTTTTGATTTATAGGGGAATTTTTCTTTCCTAGAGACAAAATAAACAGGATTAAGGAAACCAACACTCGGTACGAGACAGGTTTTTCAAACCAATGCCACACAAACTTCTTTCCATGAGTCAAAAAGCTGTTTAATCCTGGATTTAAACTGGTTTTTGACCAGTGGGAATGAATTCAATGAACCTGAACGTATAACTCAAAAATACATATGGGTTTTCATCATTTTAATCAACATAGCTGTTAACCGTGCAGATTTATAGCCAACCTTACTCTTTACAACTCTTTGGACAGTGTTCAATATTTTTTATTTCATTTTACTGCATTTTATAGAGCCTTAAAATCGTTCTTTCGTCTGAGAGTTTTTCCAAGGGACTATAGTAGAAAAGACGTAAAATGGTAAAGAGGCCTCAGCATTGTCGTTGTTTTGTTTCAGGTGTTTTTGAATCGTCATGTTTCACACACACAAGTGACACAGGGGTGAAAAATAAACATCCCTTTACACTAAGTTCATCTAAGTTCAAAACCTTGAGGTATACTGATTACCTTTAGTGTAAGAGAAGTCTCAAATTTATAGCATCCCCAGTCAATTTCAGCCAGTCCTCCACAGTTATAATGAGTTACTTCAATCTATGGATTCATTTTTGATCATAAGTAATTTTTTTAAAAATGTGATTTATTTATCATTCCATATCAAAGACAAACACTTTTTTCTTAAAATTCTATGAAGTATCATCACAAATACTGGTTAAAATAATGTTTCTTCCTCAAAAAGTTGGACTTTTCTTTCCACTTCACTGGCCCCTCCTTACCAGACTAAAAACTCTCAGGCTCCATGATGATTTGAGTTTGAGACTTAAGTTCCATCCAAGTTTCTTTCAATGCAAAAAATGCCAAACATCAAACCTTCATAACGATAACAGATGTTTTGCATTTACTTACTTTTAATCACGTTTCCTTAATCTGTTTTAAAGGAGGTGTTTTACTCTGAAAAACAACAGGAAATCATATGTAATGTACCTTATCACAGTCTAGGTTTTTGTTCTTGTCCTGTTTGCTCTGCTTGGTGGGACTCTTCACTTCCAGGATCTGACAGAGGAAACGGAGTGAGCAGGGTCAGTCATTCTGAGAGACAGGACGAGTGGACAACTCTGACATCATAATATATTTGTATAGTTATTTATCATAAGATATACAGACATTATACATCCTGGATGCGTCTCCTGTGACTAACATATGAACGGATCTGGATTACCGCACCCTGTATTCACAGATCTGTCAGACTGTACAGATGTGCCTTCTGTCCGAGTGGTCAGTCAGTGTGTTTGTGTGCGTGTGTGCATGTGTGCACTTCACAGACTTTAATCAAGAGCAGTCTGTCGAGCCAAAACAGGAAAGTAACTGTCACCGGGTGAAACCGGAGTGCTGCTTTAGTGACCTCATCATCTTGCATCTTTTCCGTGAGTAAACTCCTGCAGTCGCCTCTGTCACCGTTTCGGCCCGAGCCCATGATACTCACTCATGAGCACAGAGAAGAGGATGCAGCTTACTGAAGGAAAATAATTTTTGAGCTGATGCTTTGCCCTTTTAATGTATGAGCACTGAATAGTGTAAAAAAAAAAAAAAAAAAAAAAATCCCTCAAACTGCTGAGGGTCAGACGACGTCAAATGAGGAGGCGGTCTCTATGTGGACTGTTTTCATGCAGCTCAGGAATGTGGCCAAATCTGTTGTCAAAAAACTAAATGTGGTTCTGAGGACGCACTCAAGATTGGTGTTAATTCCAGATCTGAATTTAAATTGGGTAAAATTAAGAATCCGCATGATGTGATAGGGTTTTTACCTGGTTGTTAGTAGTCTTTATTAAGGGTGGAGCTTCGTTGCGGGAGGGGGGTGAGGGCGAGGAGCTGTCACTCTCACTGCCGTCACTTAAACTGACCCTGGGCAGGTGATTACAGGAGGAAAAACAGGAACAAATGACTGACAACATACCAGGTTGTAGCTGCTAGCTGCAAACAAGTGAACATCACTAACACGAGTGTGTCTGTCTGCTCTTGTCTTTGCCTAAATATGGTGACCGGTCACTGACCTGCGCTGGTGATGTGAGATGTGTGTGTGCGCCAGTCGCTCCATGTCCGAGTCCATGTCATTGTCATCGTCGTCCTCTGAATCCTCGTCGTGGTCATCGGAGTGTAGGTCCTGCATCACTGACTGCAGCGGGCCTAACACTGTGAAACACACAAAACAAACACAAAAACAACACTAAAAATAAAGTAGTTTTTCTTTGTCATGACAAAATTAAACATGCGTGAAGCAGCAGACCATGCTGTGTGGTGGAGAGATGGGGTGGCGCAGTGAGGTTAATTGCTTTTTCACTATATTCTATAAAAATTATTTTAATTTCTCACGGCCCTTTCAGGCAGAACAAAACAACGCTCCCATTTAGCATCTTTTACTTCAGTTTCTCTTAAAATCTGTTGTTTAAATGATCTGATTGATGAAGTAAATAATGTTAAACGTTGTCCCAACTTTTAAAAAGTGGGAACTGTTACAAAACAAAGTTAATCACTGCTAAGGGCCAGGAGATAAATCCTCTTTGTAATGTGCTAGAAGTGACACTTATTACAAGCAAATATAAAGACGAGGACAAAATTAGGATAAATTCATGTTCCAAATCAGACCTGAAGCCAATAAAAACCCATGTACCATGCTGAATCAGGTATTAAACAGGGTTTTTAACCAGTGTGAATGAAATTGAGTTCATCTCTCAGTATTTTCCGACTTCCTTTCTTTGACTTTAAGACTATTACTTCATTGGAAATATGTAAAACAAAGAAAAAACATAAAATGTTTAGTTTCCAGTTTCAGCAGTTCCTCATGTTATATTCCCAGTTTTTAAACAAACAAATAAAATGTGTGAATAGTGCATTTATCCTGGACGAGTTTCATACATTAACCGCAGTGGTGACTATTTCATGTGACGTGGGACTGATTAAAATAACAGTGTGCATTCATGGTGATGAAGTAGCAAGTTCTGATGCTCACTGATGTGTTTTAAACAACAATGGTTGTTACAAAATCATCTGCTTATAATATGTCGCAGAGTCTGCAGTGATGGAGCTCTGGACCGTGGTCGTCGCGTCCGAGAGACGGGACGTCACCAAAAGCTCTGACGCATGAACGTTCATGCAAATAGAAAAGCAGGTGGGGGGGGGAAGGGGGAAACTCTCCATGCACATGTGACCACTGTGGGTGTGGCCTCGCTGTTACCTGTGTGGGTGGGGGCAGGGAGAGCCACCCTTTTCCTGATGATGAAGTCCACAACTAGATCCAGAGAGAAAAACGGCAAACACACAAGCAGAAGTCACCGTCGAGGAAGGAAGCTGCCACGCTTTGGGCCAAACAGTACATTCTGGACTCAAACATCCTAATATTTTTTGACTATTTTTATCTCCGAATTACATTTTGAAGTTTTTCTGGCACGGTTTTGGACACAAATATTATCATTACTGAGTAGAAACATTTTAACAAATGTGTGCTTTATGTAAAAACAATGTATTTATGGGAAACAAATTACTTCAAATATGGTAAGCTGTAATTTTTACAATGGTATTGTTAACTCTATGTAAATATTGTGATAATTGTGATGATGCTTCCCATTGTTTTCACTTTAAGTTGACAGACTTGGAGAGTGATTTGATTTCTGATATAACTTTTAAGTCAAACTTCCAATAACTCTTTCCTCTGAAATGGATTTAAAAACATTACCTCCATTAAAACCATCAAAATATTAACTACTATACGTGATATACAAACTGCATTTTTTATTAAAAAAAAAAAAACATTACCTGTTAAGTCTTTTTATCACATTCAAATTAAGTGGTTTTGATTATATGGATCATGAACATTTACTGAGGGGGAAGCCTTTAACAAATAAAATATAGTTATTATTGTGTTTTCTATAACCAGTTAAATACGTACAATTGCTATGAGGATTCGTCAAAATATTACCCGTTAATAAATTTATTATAAAAAAAAATTACAACCATTGCTCAAAAATCACAACTTCACCAAATTATCAACTATTTATTAAGTAAATTTATTTTCCACAATTTAGCAACTGCAACCTTATTGCAACCTTATTCTCTCTCATATATAGCTAACTGATTATATATTCTAATAACACTGCAATATTTTCAAAATTGCGATTTAATTAATAATTTAAAATCTGACTTTTCCTCTAACAGTAACTCCAAAAGTAAGTGAGCGACACTGGATGATTATACAGATTAAAACATGAAGTGGAGTGTGTTCCACAAATTTACCTTGTCGTTTGTGGTGGGTGGGAGCAAAGCCTGAACTGGAGCTAGAGCTGGCTGGACTGGGCTGTTCGGACTGGGAGGAAGAAGAGAAAACACAAAATATAAAATATAATACACATACTGAACTTTGGCTGAATACTGTCAACTTCTTTTTTCAGTGCCACATTAGCTGATACTGGATTAACACATTTAATAAGTTGTTGTTTTTTTAAACATTTAGGTGCATATTAAAAATCACAAGAAATAGCATTAAATGGTTTGTAATTATAGAAAAGTTCTGTAGCCATGACGACCATTAACACTTGACTGTTTACGTGCAATGTACATAAAGCACATTTCCTACTGTACATTATTTGTACAGTGCTGTCACAGTCAACAGAAGCAATTTGATTCACATTAGAAACTGCTTGTTTAATGATAACCTGATCTAACCACTTGTTTATAGTTAATTCTGATATTGAATTATTTCTCTTTGTAAAGCTGTTGGGTATTTTTATGCTTACATCTTCACATGTACTTTTCTGTGCAAATTCTGTGATCACTGACATTTGGAGAGGAATGACGTCACTGAAAGCTGATCTTACATATCAGCAAAGTGTCAACGAGTTTAATTCAGGCAACGTGTCATGAATAAATCTTGTGTAACAGACATTTTTCACAGCAGATAGTTCTTGACATTCAGTAGAAGGACAAACAGGTTTTACCAATAACATTACATGTTGTTCTACTACAGATTTAAGAGAGTCAGGGTTGCGCTTCTGTCCACATGTAAGAGTAGGTCACACATTTATGCACTTGTTTCCCGTATTCTATGTTCCAATAAGAATTATATTGTATGGTCCTTATAACACTACAGTAGTGCATATTTTAAATTTAATATCTTATAATATCCTATCTTTTAATAGTAAAGTGAAAATACCATATTGCTGTAACACAAACATTTCAACAAATAAGATTTAAAAAAATGGTGTTTCAGAAACAAAATTACCAACCTGACCTTGAACATGTGTGACCAAGAATTTAATGACTAAAATGACTTCCACAGATTATAAATCGACTGAGCTCTGGGCCTTTGCCTCACTACTACAGCAAATACAAAGCAAAGCCACACAGGAAAACATCTGACTATGTTTGTCTTGGGCACAGACCTCCACTGCATTCTCATCTGCAGACAGGCACAAGTGGACATGTGAAATATATCCATCAGAGTTCATCACTACTAAAGTTCAATTTTAAAAAGGCATCAACTGGGGCCAAACTCCTGAGCCGACCGAGTACAACACAGTGACATTTACAAGCCAGTGCTTCCAAACTGCACAGACACACCCAAACACAAGCCAGGAAAATGCATCATAGGCCTCAACATGCGAGAAACAAAAGAAATCAAGTGCAGATGTGACCTGCTGGCAAACAGCACACAGCAAGAAAACCCATGTATACAAACCACTACTACTACGTTGTGAGCAGACGCACGCACTCACACAAGCTGAGCAAGTTTCTCCAATGGACTGGACTTGGAAACAAGCAGAAGAAATAACAGCAACACACACACTACATTACATTTACCACATGTTTCCAAAAAAAAAAAACAACCCCACAGACGTTTGTGTTTCACTAGTAAAAACTGTGTTGTATTAGAGGGAAAAGCTGTGTAAGGAAATATGTTTACTTCTCTGGCCAGTGAGATTACACATGCTGCAGCGATCAAAGCCACAGCAAATAGAAAACAGAGCTTTATATTATCATTCATTATTATTGTCTACCATACAGCGGGGAAGTCACTGCAGACTGAGGATGTTTGGATGTACTTTACATTTAGTTTCAGTCACATTTATTAACTTGTGTTGTTGCTGTATGACGCAGTTATTCAAGTAGCTTCTGATCTCTCACTACAACAAATTCAATTAAAAAAAAAAAAAAACATTTATATTGATAATTTATTATAAAAGTAGTAATGTATTCTACTTAGTTTTTTACGCAAATGTTTTTTGCGTTTTTAAAAGTGACCTCTACATATGAGGTGTGTTCTGTCATAACCAGTCATTTGTTATTCTCCATTTTTTAATACTAGATGTGTGGAGAACAGAAAATGTAACAACCATCCAACCAACCAATCATACAGCAATCCATCCAACCATCTGAGCAAGCCAGTATGCACACTAAGCCAACCAATCAATCCATCCATTTAACCAGCCAACAAAACAGTCGTCCATCCAACCAACCAACCAGCCTATTAGATAGCCATCCATCCACCCAACCAGACAGCCAGGGTGCAAACTAAACCAACCACTAATCAATCCATCCATTTAACCATTTAACTAGTCAGCCAGCCAAACAAACAACTATCCATCCAACCGCCTATCCAGCACACAAAACAAACCAACTAACCATCCACTGATCCATCCATCCAGCAAAGCAAAGCTCCATCCAACAAACCTGCCAATCAGCACCCAAAATTACCAACCATTCTTTCATTTTCAACCTCCCTGTCTACCACTTTTAGACAGCTGCACTGGAAACATCTTATCTGAGAACTGAGTGACCTCATTGGCTTTTGTCAGATTTCTTTTTTTAGCTTGTTTTTTTAAGCCTTTACTGTTGACATAGCACTATCATCTCTACACTTACTGTGAGGTGAAACTGCAACAGTGTGTCAGTGTGAACAGAGAGCAAAAATTAAATTAAATTAAAAAAAAATGGAGTCTGTGGCCGCAAACCAGAAAACAAATTGGGGAGAAGTGACCAAACATGAGAGACCTGAGAGAAAAGGGGAGAAGTGAGAATAAAAGGCAGAGTGACTTCAATAGTTGTCACCTCCTGCCAACAAACAACACACAGCTGGTCTGTTGGTTTATGGGACAGCTCCTTCAGAGTGCAATAAATCTTATCGCCACTCCTTTTTAGGGCCTTTGTCCTGTCTCACTAAAAGCCACCAAAGCAGTGCTCTTCAAGGACAATAAATAGTCTTTAGCTGTAGTTTACTGGCATCTTTTGGGCTTCTTCTCTTAACTCTTGGCACAGTTTAGAAAACCAAAAAAATAAATAAATAAAGGCCAGCAAACAAGACTGAGCTGACCAGCACTATTTGGTTTGCTTGTCTAATTCAGCAGGGGTTGTCCAAACAAAACTGTTTTATTGTGAATTAAGAAGTCTTTCGGTTTGACACTCGATTCTTCACAAGAAACCATTTATACCACAATGTTGTGGTTTGTAGCTCAAATGCTTGGTTAAATGCACACTCCTGCAGTACTGCTTATGAAAATGCTCAATCTGACAACCATTTCAGACTCTCAAACTCTGCCCCCACTTTTACCTAAAGAAACCACAGGGGTTAATGGAAGCTTTAAATCGGTCCATAAATGAAGGATTATTGATGTGTTTTTAATGTTATTATACTGGATAGGCTTTTTAGACTTCTAATGCAGTAGTTTTATATAGATCATGAGATGTTTGTTAATGAAATTACAGAGGTAAATGGTGCCGAGGTTTATATATGTATATTAAATGCAAGTCAGCGATAATTTGCAGAATTATCAAATTCACAAAGAACCACAAATAAGATCAATAGATGATGTATTTAACTATTTTTTTTTAAATTTAACTGTTGAGTTTAAATAAAACATTTAAATGACTCTATAATAATATGTAGCAATTTCACTGTAAAGGTTTTTACTTTTGCATCAAGCAGTTTCACTGTAAATAAAAGTTTAAAAATCACTGTAAATAAACTTTTTACACCACTTGTTCACATGAAGATCGTTTCTGCTGCTATGTTTTTACATAGTTTGTCTGTAATAAAATCACTATAAATAATATAAACACAAACATGATGTGTCTAAATACTAGGACTCCAGTGTAAAATTGTGCAACAGTCATGCAAATCCTTCACAATAAAAGTCTTACTGACAAAAGGAACAGAAATGTTTTAATGCTTTGACATCTAAGATAGTATTGTGTTTGTGACATCATTTTCACTCTCTAAAATTAGGTCAGAGCTCAAGTCACTCAAAAAGAAAGGCACTCATCTGATTATGTAGATGCCTGAATGTAAAGCAAGACACTTATTACTAGTGTTATAATTAAGATAACTATTAATTAATGAGGAGAGGTTTTGTTTTTCCTGCCCAAAAGATCACCTGAAAGGAAAAATAGCTTTTATTTATTTATTTTTTTTAAACATTAAAAGTTAATTCTGAAAGTAAGTATTTAACACATTAACAGTCTGCACATTGGAAAAAAAAAATTCCCGTTGAGTCACACACCACAAAAGACTCATAACTGGGGAAAAAAACCTCTCCATTACATGCCTCCATGATGAATTCCCTACACAAGGGCTTAGGTTTAAACCTAAATTATGCAGGTGACAAATCACTCAGTGAGTTCCCACATCCAGCATGCTTAAAACAAGGTTTTCATGCTAACACAGCCAGCATGCTTTCCTTTCATGTCATCAACTTCCCCACATTTCCTCCTCTCTGCCGTTTCTGGCCCAGTGCTCCCTGGAAAACACTGAGATCAAACAAGTGGTCACATGAGAGTGGCGCTCAGTGTCGGCCCGGTACTCGGCCACCGGGGTTGTGAGCCTGGGGAGAATCAAACACCTGGCATTTGTCACCCCACATCCCCCTTTACAACCGACCCAACCCCCGGTAACTGTATGAGAAAAACTTAAAAGGCATTTTCAGACAAAAACACAGATTCTACTCGTGCTAAGTAAAAAAATCTTTCCCCCCGCCTAAACAAGCTGCGCCTGTAGAATGATGCACAAAGACCCAACACTTTGTACAAGCACTAGGAATAGAAATGAAAACACCATTGCATAAAAGAAAACTGCTCCAAGCACAGGGATTTAGACATTTCTTTGACAGACGCTCACCCCCTTTTTCCTTCTTTTAAAAGCTAAAAGGATTAAAGGGGAACTTGCTTCTATTCACTGCCATGTCTCCCCTTTCTCCTCAGGTGTTGTAAAACCATAAATCTTTCTTGTCTACTATTTGGCTTTAAAGCAGCCCTTCTTTATGGGGAGGTTCTCCACCAAATGTGCGTGGACCAGGCAACCCACTTGAATGTCAGGCTATTCATGAAAAGGAAAGAAAAAAACAAAAAACTGCTGTGGAGATAACATTTTCTACTCCTTCAATTGGGCAGCAGTACCTCACATTTGCTTTACATTTATATTTAATGACCTAAATTGCAAATGTCCGTGTGTATCAAGTCAACAAGCCAACAAAACTGGCAAGACAACTTGTCAGTTGTGTTCACTTCCTCTTTGGCCACCCAGACGAAAGCAACAGAACTCCCACTAGGTTTATTGGTTCCCACCCCTTCTTGCAGTTTCCCTGCTCAGCCCCCTGGAGTCCACCAGAGCACCATTAAAGACAATTCTCTCCCTTTAGGTCATTTGATTTTATAGCCCTTCCACACTAAGGAAGGACTGACCACCAACAAACCTCCCCCGTTAAAAGCCTTACCAATCCTCCTTCAGCATTTATACCAGTGAAACCCTGAAGACAATGATCTTTAAGTCCAACAAGAGGAACTCCACAATCTCATACTTTTGCTCAAGAATTCAAATTGTCTTGGTATCAGTGATAAGATAATATTCTACTTACATCTGACTTGTTGGATTGGTCCTCCATATCAGAGTCATTGGGATCCACAAGTTCCTGGAACGGAGGGAGTGTGGACACCTTTTTGCGCTCTGCATCCTCAACTTCTGATCGTGATTTGAGTGTTCGCATTTGCGATCTATCCTTCAAAAGTTTCTTATCTGAATGTGGAGCATCAGGACCTGACGTCTGCTTCCCGGATGAATCCACAAATCCCTTTTTACGTTTTTTGGCCATATGATCATCATTGTCGAGGGTGGATAGACGTTTGTTTATCCCTGACCCATGGGTGATACCCTCAGTTCGATGCTCCTTGGACAAAGACTTGGGTTCCTTGAAGCCCATCTTAGGATCTCCAAGTGGCTGGTTCTCTTTGGGTTTCCTGGAGGGTTCTTTGGGGGCTTTGCTGGGTTCCCAGCCAGAGTCTCTGAAGGCACTTTTGGGCTCTTTCAAGTCTTTCGGAGGCTTGTCTTTGTGGTCCTTGGAGGGTTTGTACAGTTTGGAGAAGCTGCTGCTGTTGGTGCTGGTGGTTGTGGCAGTGGTGAGAAGGGTTGTTCCACTTCCTTTGGAGCCATCCTGTGGATTAAAGACAACAAATGATTCCAATAATTTGAAAGATAGAAGCCCATCTTTGAAGTGGTAGTACAGGTTTTCTGAACAGTGGCTAAAGGTACACCGTGCACACCCTATACTGAGAACCAGCCTGATATCCAGAAGCATGCTATCATTAAAACATGGCTGCCAGCAGGGCCACAAGAGAAAATAAGTTTAACCCACTTAATAAAGTCTCATCTAATGAAATGTATGCCATTTAAAGATTGTGAACTGCTTACTCTCCTGCACCAATTTTCATAGAGAAAATCAGCATTTTTAGCGACTGATGACAGGAGAGCTTCTCGTCTTCTGCTTCCTTGTTCGGTACATTTACATCACTTTGGTAATAAATAAAGATTTCAGACACCAAAGTCACAAAATAATACATTTAAACTCGCCAGTGGAGGCAGCAGTCGATCTATAACTCCTGTCTGATGTGATGTAAAATTGATGAATTTTCCTATGGACTTTGGAGCAGGGAATGAGAGGTTTACAAAGTGACACAGCCTTCAATTTCCAGTTAGGTAAGGCAAGATGAGGTGATTTTATAATGCAAAACTTTTATTAGGTGCCTAAATAATTTTTTTCCTGCTGGTTCTTTGTGGAGAGGGTACAGTCAGTACCTCATACAACGCACAAATTTTCAACATTAAGCAATACGCTTTCTTGGTTTACTGATAGTATAAATCATGATGTACCGACTGAATGATTGCAAGTCGAGACATGCACAAATAAATACGGAGAAATTCTAACCAACATTTAGGGTGTTTTACACTGACTCATCTGAGCTACAGAGGGATTATGGTAGAAGGAAGAAGGAAATCCCACTAAAGTTTAATGCACAAACATAATAGAGCAGGTGATGGCTGATAAATAATGACAAAAGCACTATTCAGGGAAATTCTCTTTTCCAAGAAAGAAAAAAAAGGTAGCTCATGAGAGCTAGTGTGAGTAATGCAGAGTCCACAGTATGATAAGTTTTGAGGCAAAGCTGCAAGGTGCATTCAGCGACAATCAGAAATTTTACTACATCTCCAAACACACAGAGTTTGCAATACAAACACATGCTGATGTTACATTCGAGCAAACTGGTAAATCACTGTATCTGCAAACACATGCAGTCCTGATAATCAAATGTATAATTACTGAGTGAAGTATGGAAATACTTCATACATGAATATTGTTAATACAATTTTTAATTATAATACCTGTGACTGACATATTGATATTGACTGGCATATCTTTCACTTCAGACGGTTTTTCTCTTTTAGGAATGGGTAGTAGGGGGCTATCAATTAATCAGCTACCAGCTACATTTTCATGCTACAAACTTCAAAATATCTTTATTCTGTCAGCCAGCTGAGATAATATCTGATGCATGAAAAAGATGTGGCACAAAAACAAATAGAATATATCGACCTCCTGCTGTTCACACTGTGGCAGACTTCACTTTTTAAAATTCATGTACAACTTCAAAAAAAAAAGCATGATCCAAAACAACAAAGTGAGCAAAAACCAGGCCGCTAGGCCAAAGGAAGGTTAAACCTCTGCCTTTTACACATGAGAAAACACACATGCCACCCTGCAGTCTGGCATTACCATGTGTGAAAAGAGGTCCATTCTTAACAGAGACTCAAAGCCGTCTTCTTAGTCCCAATCTAAAGGCTTAAAGAGCAAACTCAGGACTGCTTTTGAGCAATGTTGTTCAGTGGGGTGGAGGGGCCTTTTCAACAGCCGCACATGTGCAACCTTAAAAGTGGAGCGAAGGGCAACGTGGAGCAAAGAGGAAATGCATTCGTTCTAACGACGGGGGCCATTTGTCCCTGGGTCTCACCTCAAGGCCCCATGTCAATATTTCATCAATGCAGTAAACCCATTAAAGCAGTCTAGACGACGGGGTGTGTTACAACTCTGCCCAAGCACCACTAAAAACCTTTTCATTTTTGTCTATCTGCTGCTGACCCCGGGACCTCAGGATGTAAAGCTGCCAGGTCATTCTAACCTCCTGCGTGCTCCTCCACTGCAGTAAAGCCATTTCCCTCCCGACTCAGGCCGACGTAAAAGTGCTTTAGTGCTGTGGAAGTGACACACAGAGACTGCGCAGCCATCACCATCGAAGACATCACTAAAACGGCACTTTTTAACAAACCTTTCAGCACCGCGACACTAGCAGGTTAGCAGGTGACCCTAGATCATTTAAATCTGGGAACAGCCCATAATAAAAATAATAATATACTAGTTGTAGTTACTCGACGTGAAAGCATGTTGTAAACACAAACAGCTACCAACTAATTCTTTATTCATTTTATTCAATATTATTGATTTATATTATTTTGTAGTGATCAGGATCAGCAGTTACATGGGTAACAGGGTTCACCCAAGTTAAATTTACAAGTAAGCCCTTAAAAGCATATATAGTAACACCAGTCCTTCTGTCAAACTGTGAAAAACAGCAAGATGATATAATTTTTATTCTATAATTTATTTCATTCATTTGATCTGGGCACAGCAATGAAGCATAAAACAAATTAAGTGAAAATATTGTGTAGTGTTTATAGAACATGATTCATGTAGTAAATGCTGCTTCATTATTAACTTTTAAATATATAACTAGGATTAATTATGACATTTATGCACTGCCGAAATCAATATTTTACACTTGCATATGTTTAGAGTTAATTTACTCAACATATTAACCCAAAACATTTTAATGTATTAAATGCAAAATAGATTTTGAGTGTCATGTCCCTTATTTCTTCAGTCTCATTTTATTTTTATGCAAGTTAAAACTCTTGGCTTCGCTTTAGCAGTGTAACAACAAGCCTTTCATAAAAAAATTAAATGGAAGTTGTAATATTTAGAACTTTAAAGTACTAAACGACTGGCAATTTAGCACCATCAATATTTGAATCCAGCAAATTTATAATGATTGAATTCATGAAAACAAAACTCACTATTCAGTTACTGCATTTATACAGCAGTTGTTTTTCCAATACACTTCAATGGTTGGCTATATTTTTAGAAAAGAGCTGCTGCAGCAAAGTCTGCCTCACTTCAGTGTAAACATTTCAAAAGACCCACGGCTTTGAAAGTATTGACTACTTCAAACTATGTGAAACAAAAATAATTGGAATTCACACACCTAAGGAGAAATGAATGTTGCATCAGTAGGAAATGTTGAAAATACTGCAAGTGTTAGTATGAAAAGCTGATTAATTAAAGTTTTGTCCTTGTAGCTGCTACATACACTCATTTCATCAATTAATCGTCCTCCAGCAACCTCAGATATTCCGTCAGAAATTGTGTAGGCTAAAATTTTGGCGTATTCCACATTGATGTGTAGATATATTTTGGAAAAATGTAAATGATTGACTTATCTGTAAAACAGGCCACAGATTAATGGATAGGAAAGTAACTGTTAGTAGCAGGTCAGGATTATTTGTCAAATAGTTATGATTCATTATGAAAAATATCAAATGTGTTCCAAGTGGGGGGGTGGGGGGCGGTCTGACGGTGTGTATGTGTGTGTGTGTGTGTGATAAATTACCAGTGGAGCAGGGGGTCACACACAGTGTTTAGACTGGAAACCGTTTCCATGTGAAATGGGCCTCTCCTGACCCGATTCTTAAATGACACTATTTAAAAAGGGACTAAAAATATTGAATACTGGAAACAACATGCTATTTCACTGACATGTGCGTAACTTTATGTTGCGAGAGATAATGTCTTAAATTTGTTGTTGTTTCTCAGGCCATCATCAAGACATTTTCTTCTAATTTTCCTTCTACGCTCCATTGTTTCGTAACAGATTTTAGTCTAAAATTTGAAATGGAGAGAAAAACAGGAGCATCATCACATTTACAGGCTGTCAGAGATTCAACACACTTCTGACTCAGCACCGTAAATACTCATGGCTGAGCGTCGGCCAAGATATAGCTTGCTTAAGCCAAAAGTTGGAAGCCTTTTAATTTAAATTTGTTGGACATCTCTGAACCTGCCAAGAATGCGTGTTTGAGTGGGGGATTAAAGCCTGAAGACTTTGAAGGAGCAGATCAAGAGAAGGTTATTTAGCTGCAGGCAGGACCTGGAAACCACACTCACCTTTGACCCGAGGAAGCTTTTACTCTTCTTTGGGTCAGAGAAGGTGGACGTCAGCGAGCTGTTGGGAAGTGTGGGCAGCTTCAGGTGCTGGCCAAACAGGGAGGTGGAGCCTTCCTGCATTACCATCACCTGCCAGAGAGACAGCAACAAACCAACATGATCAGAGACTTCCCTGTTTAAAATTACTTAATTAGTTTCCAGGTACAAACTTAGGAAAAAAAGGAGGAAAAAGGAGGAAGATGACAACTAGTACTCATCAAATGTGTCTTAAACTCCAGGTATCAAACAGTAACATAACAATTGTGTTGTCTTATCCTTTAATCAGCTTTAAATAATCATATAGAGGAGGAGAATATAACCCCACTTGCATGAAAATTCAATTTGTCAACATGACTTTAGAAAAAAGGAATTGTTGTGTAAGTCTGACGAAAGCCAGACCTTTAAAACACACCTTAACATGTGTGAAATTGCCTGAAGTCGGGCTAAAATGCCTAGATAACGTGATTAAGAGTCAAGTTACTATTTAAACCCAGAAATAGTAGAAGAAGTTGGTACAAAGAAGAATAAGACAACTGTGACATGGCAACATGTAGGCTGGAACATTTTCTGGACCGATGAGACCAATTTTGTGCCCCATCAGCTTAAATAATGAAATATTTTGAAATTAATCGATGGTACAAATGTTCAGAATCGCGCTCCACATGCTAACAACTAACCACAAGCTAAACAGCCTACTACTAACAAGCCTGAAGGGGGCGCTTTGCTCACTATGGGAGCAGAGATGGACACATTTCATCCATTTCATCTTTTCCCTACTCGTGCTTGTATACAAGGGCAGTAATCCCAACTGTGTTGATAAATCCCACTGCACGTCTATTCAGCATGTATTCTGAGAAGACTGTCTGTTTTTGCTGGAACATCATGAGTCACCACAAGATTGGCCAGAATACACAAGTTAAGAAAACACAGCTGCTTCAGTGACAGTAAATGTCCCAGACACAATATGAAACCACTGTTACCATTATATGAGCAGCTGAAGACAATTTATGTCACTTTTTTTTTTGTCATCTTTACACAAGGAATCTATGAGTCCAAACACATGATGAAAATCTTACTTTCGAGTCTTCCGAACTTCGTTTGTGAGGATCCCGTTGCTGTGAAAAACAATGACAACAAGAGAAAGAAATATGTTTATCGTCTATGACTGAATTCAATGAAAATGGGAAAAAAAAAAAAAAAAATAAGGTGACAGTACCTCATATAACCAAACTTCAAAAACCTCATGTGCCCCCTTCACTTTTAATCTGGCAGACACACTCTCAGTAAAAACATGGCTGCCAAAGGCTCACCAAATATAATCTAAGCCTCTATAAGGACTAAAACATCTTAAGAGCACTTATGTGCAATATATATTATGCCACTTTAACTTGCTGTTGGACAACCCTCTCCAATTGAAATCACTCTCCTGCACCAAAGTCCACAGAGAGAAAATTAGCGATTTTACATCAAGACACACAGGAGTTTTTTTAACCACTGCTGCTTCCATCAGTGAATTTAAATGTGTAAAGTGAATTTCGGGTTTGAAGATCCTTTGTTCTGATTTACCAAAGTGGCATAAACTTACCAAAGGAGGCAGCAGAAGACCCACAACTCCTGTGTTCCATTGTTCTAAAAAGTTACATTTTCTCAATGAACTTTGATGCAGGGAATCAGCGGTTAGCAAAGCAACAAATACTTCAGTTTTCGGGTTGGAAAAGGTCGTCTCAGAGCAAGATGAAGTGGCGGACATATTCTCAGGACATCTTAGACTTGAGGTTGTGTAGATTTTATATGATGAGCCTTTTATTAAGTGGTTAATTATGTGTGGTTAAAGTGGTTAAAATCAGTTTCTCTTGCATCCCTGCTGTAGGAATGAAACAATTACTCAGTTCATCGATTATTAGTTGCTAACTAAATTAATCGGCAGCTATTTTGATAATCGATTAACTGGTTTGAGTATTTTCATGTTGCCTTAAATGTAATAATTTTCTGGCTTCTTTGCTCCACATGACAAATAAAATCACTAAAACTGAACAAATTTGTGGGGAAAAAAACAAGACATCACATCCATGTTTGAAAAACACTGATCGAAATTTTCTGACATTTTATGGACCAAACGATTACCCGATTAATCGAGAAAATAATCGACTGATTAATTAATTACGGAAACAATCGTTAAGTGCAGCCCTGCATGTTTTCACTGTCTTATGTGGACAGATTTGCCAAATAACTATTATTATAATCAAATTTGACCAAAGGCCATTCAGTGATGACGCCCGTCCTGACAAAGGAGAGCGTGAGTTGCGACATGAGGCTAAGACAGAGGGTGCAAGACAAAGTAAATAGAGAGCACTTAGCTGTGGCTATAAAACCTCCAGACTACAGGAGTTCCTCTGGCCAAGAGCCAACTTACTGATTACAGCCGACAGAGGAGGAAGCAGCTGAAGGTAAACTGATGCCAATTTATCACAAGTGAAACAAGTACAGAGAGCCGAGGTCAGCTGATTTACAGCATGTGCTGCTACATTTACAGCCATTCAGTCAGATTTTTTTTTTTTTTTACATTGTGTTAGAAAACAACAGTGGTCAAACATGAGAGCAGCTTGTTCTGAGAAGACCAGATAAGACGGGTGGTTAGGTTACACCACTAACACTAACAGAGTGACATTTGGCATATGTGGTCACTTTTTCCTCTCCACAGCTGCTGCTGCTGCTGCGTCTGAGAGTCAAACAAAGAAGGCTCCACCTTTCATGCCTGAGAATGAATCAAAAGTGACTGTGCCATCTGTTGGCAGAGCAAGTTCTCTCCTACAAGTTTTCTAATGAATAATTAACTGACAAGCCTATATTATTTTATATTGTCATCAAATCTCTTAATAATAAAAATACCAGAGCAGCACACTACATTCAAAGCCTGATATGTTTTATTCCTCAGAGCTACAGTAAAATTCAAGAAAAACTAATAAAAGAAACATCACTGAGCCACACTGCACTACTTTGACTCCATCCCACATACACCATGCTGCTGCCAGAAATAATTACTGGAGCACAGAATGTGGATTTTCTGTTTTCTATTACTGGACATTGTTTTTCCTCAACTATGTATTTTTATTGAGGCAAGATCAATGAGTTTGCGGATGGTACAGAGATTTCCGCTGGGATTAATAGTTAAATATAATATTTTCTTGAACTCTGCGTCTTAAAATTGTGCCTACAAAATCCACTAATTCCCTCTGTGGATTTCAAAACATTTTTTTTTTATGAAACCATATATTTTCGAACTTTTCTACAGATTTATGCCCTCAGTAGAAGTCGGGAAGTTTAGAGACACAGATTTATACATCACTGCTTCTGAAGCACTGCTCTCAAAAGAACTACTGTTGAAGGGATGGTTCAGGATTTTTCAAATGTGGTTGTTTGAGGCACTGATACACAGTCAGCACCAAATGTGCTGTGCGAACCTCGTACACCTACAACCTCTTGACACAAGGTAACAGCTTTAAACCACTTAACAAAAGGTTCATTAATTAAGTCTACTCTAGCTAAACACTATCTTAATCTTCACCACTTCATTATGTTATTAGACAACCTTTTATGACCAGAAAATTAAGTTTGTGCACCAAAGTCCATACAGAAAATCTGAGATTTTACATCACAACACACGAGAGTTTCTGAACCACCGCTGCCTCCATGGGAGGGTTCAAATAAGCTATTTTGTGACTTCAGTGTTTGAAAATCTTTGTTTGTATTTACCAAAGTAACACAAATTTACCATAAGAGGAAGCAGTAGGACCAACAGCTCGTGTGTCCAGACAGGCTAAAAATGCTGATTTTCTGTCTGGACTTTGGTGTGGAGAATGAGAGGTTTACAAAGCAACAGAAACGTTTGTTTTCAATTGTAAAAGGCTGTTAAATGACATGATAAAGTGGTGAGCAAGAAGTTAATCAGACATAAATTTAATCATGTGAACCTTTTAGTAAGTGTTCCCCCCCCCCCCCCCCCGAGTTCTTGATAAAAGCCACATTTTCACCAGGACAGAATCTTCCCGTTTTACGTGGGTTTTTGGTCTATTCAATTCAATCAAACTTAGTTGAATAAACCTGAACTATCCCTTTCAGGTATCACTTTCCAGGTATTTAAACTCAGAGACCATCAGGTTCCAACAGCAAATCAATTGACCAGCTTTTTGTTAAATAATTTATAAATGTAAACTAGAGTGTTTCTGAAAAAACAGCACTGAACTCCAACGTTAAGGGATATAAAAGCGTGTCTTCCTGCACACGTGTCTGTGCTGCATTAAGAAATGTCACTCCGTCGCCCACTGCCACCCTGCACACCTACCCCTCCGGCTTTTAGCAGCTTTCTACGAAACTCCTCTGTTGGGTTGTTGAAGGTGAGCTTCTCACAGCGGAGGTGATTGACAGGCGGGTGGCCCTCCAGGTGGAGGAACAGGTCGTAGTCAAAGCGGACTTTCTTCGGTTCTTCCTGAGGAAAAGTGGCAATTCACACAGAGAGGGACAGAGAAGATCAAAGTCTGTTTATCAAGAATATTTTCACACTCCAACTACTCTCACAACGACCATAAAAAACTGCCATAAAAACTTCCTCTGGTTCTCCAAAATGACTTCATAAATGAACATGAACAGAGCTGAAGGTCATCTCTATTACCAGTGTCCTAAGACAGCTGTGGAAAAATACTGAATCTCAGGTGCTCATGCATTTTCAGTAATTGTTCTTTACATTTTAACCATGCACAACCAAGGAACACATTGTAAGTTGGACGGTATTACACCTGCAGTACAGTGATGTGCATGTGAAATTCTCCTATACTGGTTTGAAAAGTACTTTACAATCTAGAGCTGTCAACATGGGCTGCAACAAATAACTGACTATCAACTGTCTACTAATTAAATACCACTGATTTGGATAATTTATCAGTTTGAGTGCTTTTTTTGTAAATAAAAACAAGTTCTATTGTTTTGCAGCTTCTTTGCTCCTCAATGTGCACAAAACAATACATATTTGGAAATATTGATTGACATTTTCCACCATTTTCTGACATTTAATAGAACAAACTGGTTATAAATTGGTTAACAGCAGAAATAATCAACAGATTCATCAATACTTAATATAATCATTAGTGGCAGCTCCATTGTCAGCTGGAGAAAATAGATCAGTTTGTGCACACAGAGTCTGCTCACTAGTATTTCTGCTCCTGGTGAGAGATTAGACTTATACCTGTAGACAGCTGTTCACATGAATTGCGTTAACTGTGTGCATGCTTTTGAAACTCACATTTAATGATTAGACGATCATGCACTTTGGGTAAAATCAAATTTTAAATCTGTGTTTAAATAAAGCAAATGAACACAATATATTGCTGAGCCTTTCAACACCCACAAGTAATAAAAGAGAGACAACTATAGAAGTGTGAATCTCTGAAGGCTGACTGCTTTATGTACTCTCACATGATATACTGTCATATTGCCCAGCCATATTCAACAGTCAATTCTAGTTCTCTCACATTTATTCGACAAACATGACGTCAAACTGAACGGCTATGAACACTGGAGAAGACTGAAGCACCACATAACTGTCTCACTGTGCATGAGAAATGGAAATTCTGAAGAATCGGTGCTAATGTGCTGCCTACTGCACTCTCCAATCAATCAGTGAAGATCTACAAAAACACACTGGACTTGGAGTTCCATTTTATTTCACATATTTATTTACATTTATTAATATCTTCCACAAAACTAGGGTTTAGGGGTTTGGCGACAGTTTAAAACCACCATCAAGGCTAAAAGTCCACACAGGTGATTCGATCAATCAGCTTACACCATTAAACATTTTCAATTTTATCAATTATGTTGATCTAACTTAAAAATGACAAAAAAACATGGCACATGAGTGGAATGGTGTCCACTCATGTGCCATGTTTTTTGTCATGGAATGGAATGGAAGCTGGTATCATCCAATACGCGATGTCTATTAACTGAAGGTTGAAAATACTGGCACCGTTCAAATCACAGAACTCAAGGGTTCAAATTGGGAGGATGTTTGCAATTAGAATGGTAAATGGTCTGTATTTGTATTGTGCTTTTTTTTAGTCTTGATGACCACTCAAAGTTGCTTTTCATTTAAGAACAGCAAAACACCACTTTTCCATGTCCAATACCAAAACCGATATCAGAAACTCGAGGATCTACCCTCACAGTTGTCAGTCCAAATACTGTTATTTTAGACATTTTAAACTATGAAGCTCTGAATAACACAACTGTGCTAGCCATTTTCAGCTATTTAAAAAGAAATAAAAAGAAGAAAAGAAGACATTTTTACAGTCCGTGCATAGTGAAAGCAAAGCATGCAATACATAGAATGCTTGGCAGATTTTACATTTTTATCGGTCCAACATTCGATCCAGTGATTCTGACCAATATCGGACTGATAAGAGTCATATTCCTACTTTCCACCACAGTTTTTGCCATTCACCCATTCACACCCATAGTGCTGCAATTCATACAATGCAGCACTATTTTTTTTTTTCCACTCACCTTTCATACCCACTCACATGCTGCCGACACAACCACAAATGGCTCCTGATAGCTAAGTATCCTGCCCAAGGACACATCAACATGTACTCCAGCAGAGCTGGGAATCAAACCACAACCTTCAAGTTGATAGATGACTCATTCTACCACTGAACCACCTGAATTGGAAGACTTTGTATACTTTTTTATACACAGTCTGATTTAAAATCACCATCGGGTGTTAAAGTGTATTTAAATTACAGTTAAGACAGAAAAGAATTACAGAAAAGAAAACAAATGTTCTTTTATGTTGTTCAGTATGAAAAAGACACACTTTGCCGGTGAGAGTAAAAAGTGTTTAATGTACCTTGTTTCTGAAGTAAACCTCAATAGGCAAGATGAAGCCTGCGTATCCGGACTCCTCCACTTTATATGGCGGATCCTTGCACACTGAAAAGAGAGAGAGAGGTTCACTGTTAAAAGGGGAACTCGTTGACCTTGAGCACAAAGTGACTGAGCAAAACAGTGAAAGAGGAGTTTGCATTCATTTAGCCGTGGAAAGTACAAAGACGTTGCCGTCACCACATCACTGCTATGTGGGCAGCAGTAGAGGCTGCTGGAGGACATGCTTTCACAGTCAAAAAACATTATTATTTTAGTTATTATCACAGTCCCAAATGGTTGAACAGGGAAACAATAATTTGTTATGACTGTGTGTGAACCCTAACTGTTGCCTTTGCTTGTGAAAGTCTGGAAGTATCAGTACTATTTAAAAGGATAGCTCAGTTTTTGTGTAAGCCCTCAGGAGAGAACTGTGGACAGAAAAACAGGTTTAAGCCACTGAACTAAAATATTCACCTTGAAAACCTCTACACCAACTTAAATCTACACAATCAAAAGAATTTGTTTGGCATTATATCTCAGCATTTTCAAGTTTAATTTGCTTTGTGAACCACACATCCCCCGCACCAAACCCCAGAGAGAAAATGATCCATTTTACATTATGCCACACAGGAGTTGCAGTGTCCACTGCTGCCTCCATTCATATTCCACTGTGTTACATTGTGATGCTGGTGTTTGAAATCCTTCATTTGTATTTACCTAGGTGACAAAAGCTTGACAAAGGAGGCAGGAGAAACTCCTCTGACTCACTGAGCTAAAAATGCAGATTCTCTTCAGGGATTTCGGTGCAGCAGAGAGAGAGGTTTACAAAGCAACACATACTACAGCTTGCTGGTGGAAAAGGCTGTCTAGTTGCAAGATCAAGCACATTCTCGAGATACCATACACTTAAGGTATTGCAGATTTTATTTTTTGTTATGTGGCTAAACTCCGTTTTTTCCTTGCATCCCCACTGGCAGCTATGTTTTTCACTGAAAATGTGCATGCACGTTTCATGATGGTTCTGGGCACAGGGTGCAGTCGGCTCTTTGAAAGACACTAAAATAAATGTCAGTACCTAATACAGCCACATAACAAAAACCCTGAATTATCCCTTTCACTTGGAGCTCCATTCTCCTGAGATCTCATTAAATCCTGTCTCCATTGCGTCTGCTCAGGTATCGATACAAAAAAGAAAAGAAAAGGGGAAAAAAAAACAACTGCTGTAAATTAGATCCAGAGCCTTTAAAACCAGAGAATCCAGCCAGCTGATGACAAGGTGAGGCCCACTCCCTCACCTCCTCCCCACCGCCACCCCCATGGCCTTTCAAAAAGACAAACAAGCACTAGTCGAGCTCAGGAGTTCCTCTCTGGAGGTGTGTGTGTGTGTGTGTGTGTGTGTGTGTGTGTGTGTGTGTGTGTGTGTGTTTGTCAGCTTCTATCCCTGTGGACTCTGCAAAAAAAAAAAAAAAAAAAAAAAAAGCACCAATTAAGCCCATGTATGTGTTTACTGAAAGAAAAGCTCTCTGTTTGGCTTCAAGTCAGTCAATGTTTAGATGATCCTTCAGCAAAAAAATCCCCGAAATCATAATATGTGGCCGTGCTCCATTATTTTCATGGCTGCACTGAATGAAAAGATGAATGAATGACAATGTAAGATGTCATAAGGCTGTGAAGACTGAAGTAAAAATTACTCAGGCATCTTTGACAAGTAACTTCCAGTGGAGGAAAAAAAAGGGGAAGCAAATACATTGGAAACAATCATTTTTCTACGATTTCTCTCTGAATTTTTTCTTAAAATAAAATGCTTTTCACAAGAGGGAAAGAGGTCATTTCTCATTAATGGTAAATAAACAAAAAACACTTTGAGGCTTTCTTTAAAGCTGTGGTCAAGCAGGTGGGCTGGTGGGTGGGACATTAAGGTGGATGACAGAAGGAGAGCGTTGAGGACTCAGGTTATGATGGCCTTACAGCAGAAAATTTTAAATTCATATGGTATTTCATTTGGAGCCAGTGACGCTGCTGAAGGACAGGAGTGAAATGATTAACGGAGGAGGTTCTGATTCTGATGATTCTGTACCAGTTTAAGCTCCGGATAAGTGTTGAGAGGAATATAAAAAGCAAAGAGTCCATGTGAAGTCCATGTGAAGTTCCTGATTTACCCATGAATGACCAGTCTTTTTGAGGGAGGGAAAAGTGGAGCTGTTTGGATTTTTCAGGGTTTGATGCGTTAATTTAATGAAGCTGCAGCAACTTCATTCATCTCTGTGGCTTCCAGGTCTTGGTTACTTAGTAGCAACAGATGTGACAGAAGCACATCCTCACAAGCGCTTTGGTTAAAAACACTTCTGTGGCCTCTTACATGCATTTTCACACATCTTTAAATGCTACAGAGGTTGGAGAGGGTTGTTGTGTTAATCTAATCTAATCAGCTGCCTGTGATGAATCAAGTCTTTTTTTGGCAAGAACAACTTCCCAGTGGCAAAGAGAACAACGTAGTAAAAGCTAGATTTACAGAAAATCAATATAAACATGGATGGAACTGTTTTTGCTACCACCATTACACTTTTCAATTAGTTTTAACATTTTGTACATACATTTTGGACAAAAACTGTATTTCCGTAGCCAAAGATATTATAAGGTCAAATAAGAAAATGCAGAGTATGGAAAACCACAAAGTAAAATGTCATGGCTGCCAGCTTGGCTCCAATGATGACGGAGACCATGGAAACATCTCGAGTTATCCTCACACTTTGGCATCAGTCAAGTCATTACTGAGCTTTCCTGTTTCACTTTAAAGCCCCGCCCCCTCATGGAGCAGTAGTGATTGATAGCTCAGCTGACTACTCTGAGGTCGACATCACCACTGGGGCCGAGTCATCCAAAACCCAATACCACTGAACAAATATTATGGGTTAGAGTTAATTGTGCGTGTGGGTCAGGTTCAATTACAGCCGACTCAAAGGGCCCATTCACCAACACACCTTTATATAAACCGGAGGTGAGGCAGGAGATGAAGTGAACTGCCTCGTGATGGAAAGAAAAATTCACACTATAAACTCTGGACATGTGCTGCCACATTTTACTTAGTGGCATGGATACATGGGTAGACGTGATGTCATGCTGTGATATGTTTCACTGCAGCTTCAGCCTGAACAATAGGGCGCTGCAAGAATGAGTCGTCTTACTGGAACAATTTGTAAGCAGCACCCCTCCCCCAAAAAATCCCTGTGCCACCATTGCTGTTCACCTAAATACTCAAACGTCACAGTTCTCACTACTTTAACAATTTTAATAATTGTTAACATATTTTAGGGGTGGGAATCACAGGGAACTTCACGATACAATAAAAATATCCATGTTACCAATATTATCACGATACAATGATTCTGTGATAATCAACACTTCATAGAGCAAAACATCATGATATCTATTTATCTGAAGAAAAAAATGTCAGTGAAAAGTTAAGAGCACAGGATTTCTCTATTTATTCACAACATAGAGAACCAAGTGCATAATGTCTATGTATTGAACATGGATTGGGCATCTCTTAATGTAGCTTTCTCTCTCATTATCCCACTGTAAACTCCCTCTTCTTCGACCAGGTAACTTCTGCCCAAGTTTCCCTCAGCAAGTGAAACTGGCAGGGACTGTTTACTTTACAGCGCCTTAATTTGTCAATTAAAATATTGATATTTGTCTATGATACTGCAGCATAAATTCCAAACAGTTCATTGCAGTTTTAACAATATCTTTACATACAACATTTAAAAGAACATCGAATTTCAAATCAAAAGTGACAGCCCCAGTGGCTTCACACATTCTGTGCGTTATTTCCTGGAGAAAACCCAAGTTGAGGGAGGAACACAGTATTAAAACTGGGAACATTCACTGTGAAGAAGAAGCTGCATATTTTGGAACAGAAAAGTTGGAAAAGAAAAAGGGTCAGGTAACAGTTAAGATGAGAGAACAATAGTCAAGTCTCATGCAGACACGGGATAAAGGGAGTAATCTTGAAAAGAAAGTCAGGGTAGCATCTTGGCAGGGGTTCAGGAGTGCAGGTTGAAAAGGATACCAGTATCTGAAGGAGTGTCTGAGAGGCAGAGATGCACAATGCAACCACTGACCTGTAACTGAACATGTGCCAGTGGCCAGTGAAGCTTTCAAGGAGTGACATGGCTGTGTTGTTTATTAACGTGGCCTTGGTTTAAACCGAGATGCCAATCACAGAACAATGCCAGTCACTACTTATTTGCCCTTTCTCAACAGACTGGTTTGTAATGAGGCCAGACCCAACAGCAGGTCGGACCACAAAACAAAGGACAAGACAGGACCGCAAAAATATGAGCTCCAGTATGCGCTCCTTCAGCTCAATGATTTACTGTTAATGTCTCAGATCCTTCATTCCTAAGGCCACTATTCATCTCAACATCAGTTGTACAATAAATGCCAGCGGCGGCAAAAATCCACATGCACTATGAAAAACCACAGACAAGTTTCGATTTCAGCTGTAAAATGCCTCAATGAGTATACGTTTGGCTCATAACTTTTATTAACAGACAGATTTAATGGATTTTTTGTCATTTTACCCTCAAATATCATCATCAGCATAAGGAAAATTACACCCCCAGTGTTCACACTTCTGCCAGGGGAAGTATTAAAGTTGCACAGATCAATACTTTTGTATTAACAAGGGATCCAAAGATCATATATAAAATGAAGAGCCAACAGAATGCTAATGTTGTGCTTTGTCTGCCGAATGTGTAGACGAGCAACTGTTTGCCAACACATTCCACACAAAATCTTTATTACACACAAAGCCAGACGTGCAAAAACCTGAATATTAAGAATTGATTTATCGACTGGCAGAAAAAGAAACTGATTCATGCATGATTGATGCTGCAGTTTCTCCAGAGTGTACCTTCACTGCATTTCTGTGCAGTTGAGGGGAAAGTTAAGAGTCAATTTTGAGTACCTCTCTAGATTTTGAACAGAACTGCAACTATCAAATATTAATTGACTTTTCTGATTCTCTGATTTCAGTTTATTCAATGCAATGAACCGGAAGTAAACTGAATATTTTTCGTTTTTAGACAAGAGCAGGCCATTCGAGAACCTTTCAACATTTTCTGGAGGAAATAACAAATCACTTGCTGCAGACCTGGCAGTGATATATGACCTGGCATTGATATACTGTATATAATTACAAACATTCAGTTACATTATGCTCTAATTTTGTTAAATCAGCGAGAGCCAAAGTCAAGGGTGAGCTCTCACACCTTTCAATCAATATGTGAACACTTGCTTTTAGTCTACTACAGTATTGCCCTTTACTGTATATGCATTAATTATAATCACTGCTGCTGAAATTTCACATGGCTGATTAATATTGATGAGAAACAACTTGCACAGCTGACTAGTGCTTGTACCAAAGAAAGAGGACGCAATCACACAACCTCAAACAAATGCATACACATACAGTAGCAGAAAACGCACAACATGTGCAGCAGCTGACCAACCAGTCTGAAACAACACAACACAGAAAACCACCAGTCACACCAACATCTCCAAACTTTTTAACAGGGAGACCAGAACTCACTTAAACACGGCCAAACTTTCTCAAAGTCCAGCAGAGACAAACGGTTATTGGTTAATCCTGCGAGGCTACACATTAACACTGCTGTGAACCCTATGGTGTGACTGATCTAATGCAGAGCGTTTCACATTAATTACCGAGGATGGGTGTGGGTACTTAAACAGATAGAAACCTGTGGTACCAAAATTAATGACATCTGCTGGGAATACCATTGGAACGGTTTGCAGACATTAGCAGCCTGTGAGATCAGGATGTGATTATAACCATCTTGATTTGTGTGTGTGTTTGTGTGTTTGGAGATGACAAAATTTGCATCAGTTAGTTTTAAAGGATTTAAATACTAATATTGCAGGCCCAGATCCAAAATGCCCAAAAGGTTTTTTGTCCACATGCTTTACTTATACCAACAGAACAACCATGTTTGCTTATTATTCCTTATCTAATTATTAAGGTTATTAACATGAGAATGTTTTCCTCACTTGCACCATCGCACACAGCCAATGTGCAAAGATACTATATTAGAGTGATTCCCCTGAGCTACCAAGACTGTCGAATTTGTCCCACCATTTCTTGATTTAGTCGGTTACTCCTCTACAATGAATCCACACAGCAAAACACTAAATTAGAAAATAAATTTGTTATAAAAAAAACCTCAGTAAACTATCACACATTAACTTTGTTCTTCTACCAATGTGAGTGAAAATGGGTCTGATGGCGAGCATAACCTGAAACTCATGTCAGTGTGAGTTTGATGTCCAAATTCTGCACCAAATTTTGCTTTAACAAGAAACGGGCATAGGCAGTACACAAATAAAAAATTAACAAAACACCAAAGTGACCAAACAAATTCTGGTTGACAACCAGCCTCAATTACACAACACATCAGAGCTATTTTGAGACAAACTCCCCGATATTGTCATTTTACCTTTCACATACAGAATGTCAAGCACAGCAGGGCATTGTCCAGGACGTGTTCACAACAGCAGGAGAATGTCCGGCACGTTCAGGTGAGGGGTGGCATCTGGGTTGGCAGAACACTTCCTCACTCACTCAGTAAATTAAGTTTTTTTTCCTGCTGTATTCTCTCTAAACTAGCTTATGTGGACATTAGGGGATTTCACAAGGAAGCCGGCAGGATAAGTTCCTGAAAATGTGCTGCCTTCAACAACTCAAGTTTATTTTGCAAAGTTTATGCTGAACATACAACATTAAACCAGATACAGTTCAGCCAAGGGACAGTAGAATGAAAACAGCAGTACACACTCTGCCCCAGTGTAAAAGGAAACCACAATTGTGTAGTGTGTTGTACACACTTCATAAAAACAGTGAAGTACAAAAATAATTTGGAGAACAGTTCTGTGGATTTCCTGGATCAAGTCACAATCCTATACGTTGGGGTGGTAGGACGTGTGGAGAGCACTGTATGAGTATAAGTAGTGTAACAAACATTGAACAGTCACGATATGAGCCTCTGTAATAATGGCAGGTGGTGATTAGCAGCTCAGTGGGGGTGAAGTGTCTGGTTGACTGAGCACAACCTCACACTTAAGTTTTCTCCATCGTCCTGCCGGAGCTCCCCTGACCCAAACGACCCCTCGCTAACCAGCTAACAATTAAGACCCTCCAACACATGCAGGGGCCAAGATTCATCTCTTGAGATTAAAGGCCAGGACGCAAGAAAGATCAGAGTTTGCGTTGTAGACCACAAACCAGAGAGGCGGACCAACAGGTGTCCGGCCTAGGGCAGTTAAGGGTTGAGCAAGGGTCAGTAGAAAAACACACACTCCTCACTTCTCATCAGGTAAAGCAGCTTTGACTTGGTTGAGCTGGGGCTCATCTCGAGTCCCACCAGAGCCCAAAAGCGGCAACACTGAATGAAGAAATAAAGCATTGCAAACAACCAGAAGCAAACACAAGATGATACATACATGGCCACAAGGGGTAGGGCAATATAAAATTATTTTGGAATATTGTGAGGATATTTGGGATTAAAGTATTCATGATCACTGAAAAAAAAAAACAATATGCTACAATATGCTTGCCATTAGAAAGACTTCCAACAGGAAACCGAGTCACTTTGTAAATTGCTCTTTCCACCACACCAAGTTCAAAAGTGATATTTCATGACTTTGGTATTTCCAAATGGATTTCAAGCACCATAGTAACCATCAAACTTACAGAAAAAAGGCAGCATTCTCACATCCCGTGAGCTTGAGGTAGTCCGGCTTTCAGCCATGTATTTGTTGTGGACACCACAGTATGATACAAGAATTTCTACAACTTAAAAATGTGACATGGTGCAGGCTGAATGAACACCATATGCACATCCTCCTGGAATATAACCACAGGTGTATGTAGACACACCCATCCCAAAGGACCAAACACAGATGGTGTAGAAAACGGGAGGTGGAGGTTGAAATCATGTTGGTAACCAGCACCACAATGGGATGAGCCGCTGCTACTAATCTCCGCAACCTTCCTGAGGAACTGGCTTTCTGTTATTTGATGCTGTTTTCTCCTCAAGGGATGTTTCCCAAAAATGATCACCCTGATTAACAGTCTGCTTTTCTCAGCACATTAAGTTAAAAGTATATAATTTAGTCCTGCTGATACTCAGGTTTTTGAGCCCAAAACCATAATCCATAACTGAGAGGTCCTTAACACGCAGTGGCTTGTTGCACAGTTGAGCACTGGAGCAAGCAATACGAAATACATCTCAAACAGTCAGAGTGAAAAGTATAAAATAAGGCTGGATTTGATAACAGTCAATTCAAGGATAACAAAGAGGGAAGAAGTTTTAATAAGGATTACTTATTAAACTATCGTGTCTGACGCTTAAATACAACAGTAAAACTTTTTCCTCATCTATTTCTCTATTCAACCCTGAGCTCTTCCTGTTAAAACCAATTTATTTTTTTCTCCACTGTCACTAATATTTTATTAAGTGAAACACGATTTCTTCAAAGTTTGGTAATTTGTCATGTATGGCATGGAATCCAAAGTACTTCCACACTCCCTTTTTCTGATGCTTTCATGCGACAATTGCCCACTCAGGAAGACAACGTGGCTTGATTCGATCCTGAGATTGATTTTTCACCACAAAAACATCACCGTCTTCTATTTCTGATGTGGCAAGAGGACAATCAAAATGAATGCTGAACCACAAGATAATCACTTTGGACAGTCTGATTCTAGGCTTTTGAACTCCACCTGTTTTTCTAAGGTTTGAGTTTGAACTTTTCTGCACATCAGCTTCTTATTAGCAGCTACACTGACCTAAAACACATCTGTGATGAGCTAATGCCCCACTCTATTGAATACATGACAATGTAAAATACCATCAAACATATCGAACTGAGACTTTTCTCACAGTAAAAACGGTACAGCAAGACTTTGATGCATACCTTTTCTTTGCAGTTCCTTTGTCTTACATTCCTTTAGGCGGTCCATCTCCTCCCCACTTCCAAATTACTCTTAATGTCATCTAACCACTAAACTGTGTGTGGGCATAGGTGGCTAGAAACTGGATCCACCTGGACCAGTGTTTGGTTGGGACTAGTTTGCTCCAAGGCAGCACATGTGGAGGAGGAACAAACAGCTGGGGCTCAGACCTCACATGAACAGACATGCTAGTGAGGGAAGCGTTTCACTGTACAGCTGCCCTAAATCTGCCACACTGTTGATTTAACTAACTACACTCGGATCCTTCAGAGGGGCCGATGAAACGGTTGTGTCACCATTCAACTTTTTTTTTTTTTTTAAAAATGTCCCAGTTTCATCTGTATTTTCAGGCAATTTTCAAGGCGACCTGCACTTGGATGCTGCAGAGCTGATGATTTGGAGTTTGCAGCAAGAGGAATTCTTCAGACTGTATACTTCAGTATTTGTTGGGTACGGGTTGATTTTCTGAAACCATTAAGAAGGCTAGATATTACTAAAATTTACAAAATACAGTCCATTTCCAATTTGATTTGATATTGTTTTTTGTCAGGCTTATTTCAGTAACAAAACCCAATTTTTCTTGGATATTAAAGGGACGAAAACCTTTTTTCCAACTCTTCTCGGCCTTCAAAGCTTTGAAATGAAACCAAACAGCTGCCTTTAGGGCAGTGCCTTCAGTGGACAAGCTTCTGCTGGTCCAGCCATGTTTTTAGGTCCACTATTCTCTCACATGGCCAGATCTTGTGAAATAATGCATCCAAAGGAGTGGTCTCACTATTTTTTTTTCTTATTTTATGGTGGATTATGAAAATGAAAATATATTACATCTGAATCTAATTCCAGCTCCAGTCTCTAAAATGTGAGGACGTGCTTCTTATCTACGTTATTACTAGTTGAACTAGTGGATTTTCTTATCTGGCCATTTTAAACACATGGCCAGATAAGTTGGTTGTACTGCAGATGCCTGACTGAGTGACTGATGCATTCTTCAACAAAGATGCTCTAAACACCTAATTTCATATTGGCACAGCACCAGTAAAATAATGTGACATTTTGATTTTGAAATGTCAGTTCCAACACTCATGGTCTGATACAGCAGGTGTGAGGCAGATAAAAGCTTTTACATTTGCTGTTTTTGAGTACAAGTCATTCCTGGGGAACATTTCTCTAAAATGGGAAAATATCACCCTGGGTGAATCATAATTTCGTCTTGCACATCAATAAACTAGTTGGTGATGAAGATTTCTGCTTTCTCCATTCAGCAAATGCCACTGTGGCTGAGCAAAGACAGAAACAGAGAGATGTAAAACCGAACAAAATAAAATTTTAATCGGAATTCAAAAGAGGTAAAAATCACAGTTTTTCACTTTGAATTTTCAGTTACATGGACAATAATCTTTCTCCTTTGTGTTGACAGGGCTTTGAGATGCATGGCTTCATTGACAAATAACACAAATGCAGCAAATTCTAAGAGATTTCTAAAGTGACTACTTATCCAAAGAATTTTCTGGACTACGAACAATTCCTTCAAATCAACACACGATCATGCTTTGCTTGCACACATCAGCACAAATGTGTTGTTAATAGCTACTTAGTTTAAAAAGGTCTAAATTTACTGTATTGGATTGATATCCGTTTCATTAGATACTCGAGTTTGTGATATTGGTATGGGACACAAGAAGTGATATTGTGCCTTTATTATTATCCATCCAACTATCAAGGCGACTGCTCAGCTGGGAGCAACTCCAGTCCCCCCTTCATCCCTCAGACAGTAAATAACGGTAATCATTTTGGTGCATATGTTATCAGATTAGAGCAGCCACACTGTACATATGAGCTGCACTGCTCTTGTAAAGGACTGAGTTCTAGCCTATTTTCGCTGCTTGCTGTACACAGATCACAGCAAAAAAAGATACGTTTCAAAGCCTTTATCTATCAAATATTACCCTTACTGTATCTGTTTCAAAGTAAAAGCATTCAAGTGTTTTTCTTTATTAATTTCTTGAGTACATAAACTACAAATGCACAACGTATACAGTGTATATTATTAATGACCATTTTCAAAAGGGAAATGCTAAATAAAACTGCGCACACATCTGCTGTTGCTCAGGTGTAAACCATATAGATGAGGAATAGATGGATCTAGATTCTAGAACATGCATTACACATACGTCGTGGAGTATGTAAGCAAGTTTTGCTGCTAACGCAGCAGACATACCAAGCCTGTCTGTCTCTCTATTTATTATATAATTCACATCAGTGCCGTTTGTGGAGAATTTATGAAATGCCAGTTTACTGTTATATTGAAAGTTAAAAGGGCATTCCGATGATGTTAATGCAAGACGATCAGAGCAGTCATGATGAGTAGTTGACGCTAAGACTGAAGCTGTTTGAAGTTCTGCAGGAGCTTTTGCTGCACTCAAGTCATATCAGAGTTATTGTGATGATGAGTTTCAGACTTTAATAGCCTTTTCATACCACTGCTGCCTCCACTGGAAAGTTCAAATGTGTTTTCCTGGGATGGAAGTGTTTTAAATCTGTTCAGTGACAAAAACTAGGGAGCAGCAGACCACAAGTTCCTGTGCCCTCAATAAGCAAATGAGCAAAAAAAAAAAACACAGATTTGTGGGATGCGGGAGAGGGAACGGTTTACAAAAGTGTCATTAACCTCCGTTTCCTATTGAAAAACAATGTCTAAAGGCAAAATAAAGCAATGAACCTATTCTGAAGATATCAATTGTCCTTGATTTTCCTCATGGTTCTTGGTGCAGGGGGCATGCATAAAGCAGACAGCACTAATTATGTGAGTCATTACCTCATACAACTATTCTTCAGAAACCCTGAATGAGCACTTCAAGATTTCACCCAGATAATAAATTTTTCAGTTCCAGATGGTGTTACTTGAGGTAAATAATTTCATCTTTTAGCTCCATTTAACTCATTGATAAAGACAGAGCCCACTGCTCCTGCTGACTGAAATCATCCAGCTACACTGTCAATAAAAAGACAAATGTTTTATGGCAGGACTGAGTGAGAAAGGAGAGTAAGAGCTGCCAGCAGACAGCCCATATAAAGCAGGCTTCAATAAACCACTTCCTCCACCATCCTTTCATTGACTTAACGGAGGGAGAACCGGCATTTACAGCTCAGTTCCTGTTATTTGGTGGTGGTTGCCCCATCTATCTGTGCCTCCTCCTCCTCCTCCTTTCATGCCAACAGCAGCAGCAGTTTTCATGGATCTTGCTTTCTTTGTCTTTCACCTACACAAGTAGGTATGATTACGGAGGAACCGTAAAACAGAATTCCTACAGCTCTTTGATTTTGGCCAGACCCTGGAAAAGTGGAGGGGGAGGTCATCTTAGGGAACTTTAAACAGCAAGTCAGGTTTTTTCATCTAAAAACGCAACACAAACAGTCTCACATTTGGTCCCTAATGTGCTCACCGACAGCAGAAATGCTCAAACATATAGGACTTAAGATGTAGCTGCTGAATCACACTTCCGCTGGATTCCCGCAGACATTCTTATGGACTGTACAAAGATAAATGAGACATTTTTTATTATATTGCCATTATATTTTATGTTTTGGAAGCCCTGAAAATATTTTTCCATTGTAAACAAGTCCCAGAGTGAGAAGATCTCAAAATGCTTGCATTTTTGTACAGACAACCAATACACTACTTTGGGAAAACAATGTAATTATCCCACCTCTCTCTTGAATTTGACATGGCTTACCTTCAACATCTTAACCTTCTTTCTGAGATGGTTTGGTTTATTTGTTTTGTAATAACTTCTTTTCTTAGTCCCCTCCAGGCTTTTGTCATCTCAGTTTCTCTAATTGTATTAATTATAATGCATACTTGCTTGCACACTATTGAATTTTTGCCACTACCCGATATTTTGGGAATGTATGAGCCAGTAACCGATACTGATTACACATACACACACACACACACACACACACACACACACACACACACACACTCATTTATTATTTTCTTCCTTGTGCCCAACTGCAGATGTCATTTAGTCTCTTCTGTAGTGAAATTAACTTTTCATCAGCAGATGTAGATAGTCATTTTCTCCAAAAAATAGTTGTAGAGGCCACCAGCATAGAAGTCAAGGAGGTAGTGGCCTATATAGCCTAATGGTGTAGTTATAAGTCAATACTACTGGCAGATCTTGGTGTGTTTGCCAATATCCGATAATGCATTCTAATTCCACAGATATCGATATCTTGCCAATAAAGTTGTTCATCCCCACTTGCTACAGCACCACATACAGGCCTGGCATAAGTACTCCAGCCTTTAGAGTCTTCTTGGGGGATGTTGTGTGGATGAAGGCATTTACTGAAATAATGCCATGTTTACAGAAAACGTCAAAGAACAGTTCAAAGTTACATACAAAAGGTACAGACACATAGTCTGGGCTCAGTGCAACAACTAACTGTTTGGTAAATACTTCAAACATTCTGTTACATCTCTAGGCTGTGTATTTTAATGTTTAACAGGTTTTTAAGGTTTAATGAGCTGAATAATAATTTTACTAATCAATGACTAGTCGACTATCTAAACAACCCTAAGTCAAATGAGGTTAAGTATGATGATGATGATGATGATAATGATGCTTTTTAAAATTTAATTCAAACATGCATATCAGGAGAAACCACCCGTGCAGTGCACCCACTGACAGGAAAGGCATCTTTCATACCCTGCGAGGATATTGATATTGAGTGCAATTATCACAGCTCAGGGAGATCACACAAGAAAATCCACAGCAAAGAGGAAAAGAAAGCACCGCAGCTTCTGAGACATATTTCAGCCCGAGGATCTGTATCTTATGCATAGGTCACTGCAGTGACTTGACTTATGTGGTATGTGCACACAAGCCGCAAATTAAGCTGGAGCGGAGGATGAGGGGAGTTAAAAGGTTTCATGCGAGCGTTCCAGAGAGCCCAGGAGATGGCCAGAGGCGAACATGTTGGCCCAATCATTAAGGCATCAATCTGAGGGTGAGGGTGTGTGTGTGTGTGTGTGTAATGTGTACACTGTGAGGGGCTTATACCGTCGCCAATCTGGTTCACAGAACAGACGGCTCTTTCTTTAAGGAAAGGAGATACTCTTCACGCTCAACTATTGTTGCCTGCTTTGACTTTAAGGCCTTTTGAAAATCCCAAAACAGGAGGTAAAAATTTAGAGAGAAACTGCTGAAGAAGGTACGAGTCACGGGGGCACCGGTGAATCCATTACATCCATATTTGACAAGTCCTAAACAGAGGAAAAGTTTGTCTTACAGTGAGCTTTTTTTCAGTGTGGTATTATGAGGTATTCAACCATTTTCAGAGTGAAAACATCCAAAGACATTATTATTATTTTTAGCTACTTAGCAAAGGGGTCACCTAATAAAATCTAAGCTATTCGTAAGTCTACAGTATCTTAAGAATCTGTTCATCATTGTTTCTCGCTATCAAACAGCCTTTTCTGACTGGAAACTGAAGTTTATAAACCTGTTACTCTAACACCAAAGTCCATTAAGAAAATCTGTGTTTTCAGCTCGGAGGGACACCACAGTTGCTGGTTAGCACCACAGCCGCTGCCCTGTTTGGTTAGATTGAACCACTTAAGTAAATCCATGAGAAGGATTTCAAACACCAGTCACAAAATGACACATTTGAACTTACTGATGGAGGCAGCAGTGCATCAACAACTCCTGTGTGCTGCAAAGTAAAGTCGTCAATTTTTCTGTGGACCTTGGAGTGAGCAGTTTACAAAAGCAAACTTCATTTTCATTTGAAAAAGTTTACTAATGGCAAGAAAGAATGGTGAACACATTCTTATATTTATGTCTGATTTTCATGTTCGTGGCTTTTTTTTTTTCCTCCTAAGTGGCCAAAATCAGTTTTTCAACTGAAATAACCAGTTCTTCAGGGATTATCTACTGTGTAGTGTACAGATGAACAGGATTTAGCCACCGCATCCACTCAAGACATCTAGGAATTATCCACTGCCAAATATGTAGAAGCCATATGGAATTGAACATCGTCTTGAATCAATTAGCTGGAGCTGCAGTAGAACATGAATCATCCCTGACTCCAGCAGTAGCAACAGCAATTTTTTAAAGCACCAAACTGTTGAAATGTTGCTAAAAAATTTTGATGATAAATTTCTCATTTCTAAACAAGAAAAGTATACCATCGCTGGTGATTTTAAGAGTGATCACAAGAGAATGTAGCACTCACACTGTAAGAATAGATGACGGCACTAAAGTGCAGTCTGAACGCCTCCACTGAAATCCTGAAATGTGTCATCAGACCAGATCAGAGGTTGAGGGACACATTTGACCACAATCATTTACATTTAATGCCAAATGTATCAACAGAAAGTCTAGTATCATGCATCATTAAAAAAGTCTCAAAATTCCACCCTTATGAATACACAACTTTGGGAAAATGACTTCATTTAATAAAGAGTATAGGGATAAAGAGTACAATTCGATTAAAAAAAAAATCAATTTCCGATTCAAATTTTTTTGATTCAGCTTCTTTGAGGGTCTACAATTCTATCATCATGAAATCAGAGTAAAGTGTTTTGCAAAATGAAAACATTTTTATATTTGGAAAAAGGCAACATAAAACACAAGCAAATTTGAGATAAAATTAAGCTACACTTGCACAATTATCCTGGGTATAACCAGAAAAAGTACTATAAGGGTGCAACATTTTATTTTATTTTTTTAAGGATATTGTGAGGATAAGAATTGTGATTTTTTTACCTAAATCTGTCTTTTGAGACCTCTAATAAAGACACTTTTTCCAAACAATGCCTTTACGAAAAACTTTCAGAACAAAACAGAAAGAGATTGTTAAAGGAAAAGCTGTTTCCATGTGGATAAGGTTGAAGACACCACCACACCCTTTAGGTGTAAAGTAGTTTTTCCCACCCCCTGTAAAAGAAAGCACTGTGGTCTTTACACCCTCAGCTCTCATTTATCCCTCTCCATGCACTGCACAGACCACAAATCTCAAACCTCCTTTCACCAAGCCGACCCATTACACGCTCTTACATCTTTCCATAAAAATGACAATCCTCTGAAATATCACAAACACCTTTGAAGGGAAGCCATCTCTGGAGTGGATTAAATGGCAGTCGAGGCTCCAAATGAGGTGCTTAAGCAGCATGAGCCGCTGCCGCCTATTGGCAAAAAAAAATAGCATCCTCCCCCCGACTGGTTGCAAAGAGCTCCTTTACCTCCATTTGTTCAAACGATGGTGCCATTTGGCTGTCGCCATGGTGATGCCTCAACGCTGGCCCGTTAACCGCGTGGCAATAATGAAGCACGGTGGCAGCTTTACTGACTGGTTCGCCATTAATCTTAATGTGCGTCTGGCAGCTTCTCTCGGCTGCACAACAAATCACAGAGAGCACGAGAGGAAGTTACACTCATGCTCACTTATCGCTTTCTCATTCTGACACTATGTTAGAAAAATTCATTAGAAAAAAATGACAGGTTGGAGGAACAGTGTGAACAAGGAGGAAACAGCGGGAAAAGCGCATTGAAAGCCTCACCTGCGTCGTTCGACACTCATCTAAACTAGAGATGGCATCTTAAATTAAAGCTGCACACGAGCTGAGCAGCAAAGAATGATTTAGTTGTGTTTTTTTTTTTTTTTTAAAAATGGGGTTGAAATACGATCACGGCTCCCTGCTTTCACTTTGAAATCCTGAGAGGCCATCGTGGATCCTTGGCCCAACATGACTAACGCTTTCCTGCTGCACTAATGGATGGTGAGAACCAGGTGGAGGTGCTTCACGCCACAGTTTTTATTCAAATGCGTCCAAGTCAGTTTTTCTTCTCTCAGAAAAAAAAAATTACAATGACATTTTGAATTAAATAAATAAATTACTATCAATTCCAGCATCTGTAAAATCTGGCTTCAGAAACCAGGAGAAACAGCAAGAAGTAAAAATGATGTTCCAGTCCATTTACTTCAAGATGGTTCCCTTTCCTCCTCACACTAAATATCAGGTTTCCAAGGCGACACAGCATGGAGCCAATCACAGCTACTTTCCTAAAGCTCTACAAATATTCCCGCTGTCCATAAAAGTTAGGAAGGAAAAAGAAAGTCAGACATTATTTACAGAAAGGGGGGAAAAAAAGAACTTTGTCGCTTTTTCTGACAGTATGACTTTATGCCCACGCTGTGTTTAAATGCCTCCCGTTTAAAGTGGATGGTGGAAATCCATGTGTGAGCCACACAGGTTGAGTGAAAAGTGTCTCCAATTAGAGCAGACTTAAGTAAACACCGTGGACAAATACAAGAAGAAGACATGAGAGGAGACAGTGTATGGCTACAGTTGTTTTACTGTTTTGGGTCAATCAAACGATGTCAATCACATCGTTTGATTGTAACTTAAGGATAATTCATCAGGTCTTGATCTTGACGCTTCTGAGTTTTATAATGTGTGAACCTCCATTAATGAAAATTACTTTTCAGATTTTGTTGATGGTAAAATTAAAATAACTGATCAGCTAAATTGGCAGCATCAAAGATTCTGCAACTTCAATTGGAAAAACAAAGAGGAGTTGACTTTAAAATTGTATACGACCAAAAAAATGACCAAAAGCTTCAGATACATTTATGTTTGAGATGAAAATGAATTATAAATTCATCATTTTTGTGGTATTAAATGTACAGAGTGACGTCTCTATTAACAATCCTTTCATTTGAAACAAAGGGAAACTTCACACACTCACTTTGTGAGACAGATTTGTAGGAATGATTAGAAACAAAGATGCAAACAGAGTGCATTTTTCCTGACTTAAATGTAAAAAACCTGCTACAAATCTGTTACATACAAAAATGTATAGATCCAGTGTGTAAACATTAGGTTAAATTAGTTACAAGTTATAAAAAGTTAGTACAATTACTGGAGCTTATTTTCTTGATTTATCAAGCTGTTTTTTAGTCCATAAAATGTCAGAAAATATTGAAATGCTGTACATTGATCGGTGTTTCCCAAACCTTAAAATGACGATGTTCTCAAAAGGTCTAATGATCAGACAATATTCACATTTAAGAAGCTGAAAACTCAGAACTTGTTTGAAGTATTAAAAAAAGAAGCATTTCAGAGCAATACCGATGTTATGAGAATTACTCACCAAAATCCTCTATCTCACGAGATGAACATATGCTTTTGTTTTGTTATTGCATGAGGCAAAATCCGAGGAATCATTAATGATCTGTAACTAACTGCTGTTACTGCAGCTGTAAAGCACATGTGCATGTGTGTGTGTGTGTAGAGTATGTGGAGAACACGTCACACGGCTAAGTTCACCACGAAAAGCAATTATCATGCTAACCTTGACTCTGCCTGTGTTGCAATACTTAATTTCTGGGGTCGCTGGCTCGTACAGGAGCTGAGGCCTGAGATCAGGAGCAAATATCTGCTGCTCCTTTACAAGCAACATTCTCTGAGTGAGAACCTCTGACATACAACATATCAGAGGTCGCGTGATAGTGGATTTTTAAAGGCCAGGACAATAGCAATAGCAGGACAGCCGATAAATTAGCCGTGAGCCTTTTACCCCATTGTGAAAGGTAGAAACAATTGTTTTCTAGTACTTGTTTGGTCTATAAAATGTCAGAAATAGTTGGTCAGTGTTTCCCAAATATGGAAATGATGATGTTGTCAATTGTCTTGATATGTGTGATTCAGTTTTAATAATTTCTTCATTAAATGATGATCAATTTGGTAACTGATTAGCAATCGAATAATCATTGCAGCCCTAAAAAGACTATTCATTACAGTAAAAACGATAAGTGACAAAACTGACCATAAATGGTAGCATTGATAATAAAGTGTATGTCCCTGACCTTATGATTACCTATTTAGTAGTGCATCTATTTCCATAAGATGGCAGCAGCAGCAAGCAGTTGCTTTTGCGTGTTTGTAGAAATACTGACATTTTTGAGGGTCACTGAATGCAACTCCGAACTCAAACTTTCTGTACTGGAAACTTGAATTGTTCTACATATGTGCGAAGAAGAAGTACTTCCTGTTACCACTTTTGTTTTACGACAGCTGCGGTAGGCGCCTGCCATGAGACGAAAGCCTAATGTGTATTTATTTCATGAGAGTAACTACCAGGGTTCCCACACCTTGGTTGTTCACTGACTGACTTTTCAGGACCACTGCCCTCAAATTCAAGGACCGAATGCGCTGACACAGCTTAAGATGGGAGGGCGACTTGTAAGAGCCGCTTCGCCCATGGCGTCCACTTTTATTGATTTGCAGCACACTCTGCATCTGGACAAGTGATTATGGGATCTTGGGATCTGTCATTTTCTTTGGTAAGACAGAGATCATGGAATTTGCATTTCCCAGACACATCACATGATTTGCTCTCTTGCTTAACGTTACTCGCTCATTGTTCTGCGTGGAATCTGACATCAACGGCGAAGCAAGACATGGGACAGTGTCATGAACATCGTTAGCAATTACGACTCGGCGTTACTGACCGTTAAATCGAGCAATGCGGGGCACGTGAAACAGTAGGTGGCGTAGATAGATAGATAAATGGGAGACATTTATCTATCTAGTGATCAGCTGGCTTTCCTTTACAAAATTCAAGCATTTTCAATGACCCATGTTCAAGGAACCTGTGGGAAACCTAAACTACTGAAACTAAAATGGAACATAATTTTATTTCAAATCCAGAAAACTGCATTGAACTGTTTTAACGGTTTTTTTCAAGTTTGTGTGTTTGTTTGTTCCCTTGGAACAGAGAACTGTGTAAATCATCATGATTATGATGATAATCATGGTTATTAATAAAAAAAATTACATTGTATAGACACGCAGTAAATGAGCAAATACAGCCACTGACACATAATTTCTATTCAGCTTGCTACTAGCCATTAGCAACCTGTATGCATGCCTGTATGAGAACAGCAATCTGCGTCTCCGAGGCAGATGACGGGCAGATATCACTATCATCGATTAATTGGTCGACCTCTACAACATTTTTCAGTGTTCAGTTCCACATCCAAAAGTAAAAAAAAACATAAAAATAGTACCTGTGTCTGGCAAAGTATCAAACATCACAGCTCCGAGGAAAAACTGCCATCAGAACATCATAAAACACAATTTGTATCATTAAACATCATTTAAATCTTGTCATTCTGTCGGCCAAGATCGTAAAACTCAATCTCGTTACCATTTCTTGGAGCTGAAGTTAAAAAAAAATGCTGTTCACAGACAAAATCCACTGCCCTTCAGGCAAAAGACATTGATTTTACACAGAGAAGATTGAAAACATAACAGATTTTCCTACCACTGCTTCCTTCTCTCACAACACAGAAACCGAAGAAGCCATTGAAAACACACACAGCACAGCTTTAGATAATGAAAAAGGTGTTTTTACCTCTTTTTGGCTTAGGGAAACTTTCATGCAGGTGAAAAACTACTTTCTCCACAAAGTGCTGAATGTTGCTGTGGTCTGGTCCTCGGACAAACACCATCCAGTCGTGGGTAAAGCCTTCCACTGTGGGTTTCTTTCTCACTTGGGCACGGTGACCAAGTTCTAATTTTACCTGAACAGCACCCTGGAGGAGAAAGAGTTGATGTTAAGGTTACTTCTCAGATCAAATTATTTTCATCAACGCTTAAAACAGTGACAAACGCAAAACACTAAGACTTGGTTAATCCTGTCACAGATGCTTTAACAACTTAAAAAACATAAAAATTGAAAAATTGGTAGCTTTAACGTCACTTTCCTGCACACAGAACGTAATCCAATTATTTAATGACTTAATAACATCACTTGCCTGCAAGCAGAATCCATTTATAAATTTGCCGATTTAACATCACTCTCCTGCATGCGGAACTTCATTAAAAACTTGCATATTTAATAAAGTGTCGTTGCTGCACGCAGAGCTGTATTAAAACTGTGCAGATGTACTACTGTCACTCAGAACTCCGTGCAGAAAATGCAAACTGGATGTCATTCGCAAGCATTAAGTGCCAGGTTCGAGGATTTTGCAGATGTAATGCTACTGCCCTGAATGAAAACCCCCATTTGTAATCGTGCAGATGTAATAGTATAACGTTCTGCACGGAGTTCTGTCCCGTATACAGAACATTGCAGATTTACTGTCACTTGTACATTGATTACTTAATTGAAAAACACGCAGATTTAATGTCACCTTGCTCTTTTGCTTTAAGAAAACGTGACTCGCAGCGTGGAAAAGTCTTGGTAAATATCATAAATTGACTAGCACGCGTTTTTACACACTAAAAACCACTGAAATGTACACAATTGTTTGAGTGTTACCCGGGCATTACAATGTTGAGGGAGGAGAAAGACAATGTAGAAAGTTGTCATCTTACCATAATTATTTTTTATGTTTGTACAGAGTGCAAAAATATGCCGAATTAAAACATGGAAAGTAATGATTCAAAGCCATGATTTACGCATGAGCGAAAACGCCTAATTTAGCATGCAAATTGGGGAAAAAATATGAAATTGACAGGATTTTGAAGGGAATTTCGTATTACAGGAGCAGCGGCACGTATCGGCTCTAGCTAGCTGCACGGCGTGAAAACCCTCGTTCCACCGACTCCTCCGCTGAGACAAAACAGCAAAAATGTCCGAACACGGTCCCGTTGGACCGCGACACGCAGGCGCTGCGACAGTTCACTCACCGAGTTGGCCATGCTGGAGGCCGCAGGTTCCTGTTATTTCATGGAGAATGAGTTTTAAATGAGAGCAGAGGCGAGGACAGCTCTCCTGTGACGGCGGACATGGTCTTCTGGACCCAAGTGAGACTCAAGACTTTCAAAGGCTCGCCGGTTGTCAATTAACCACAATAACCCAGCCGTGTTCCACTTTACGCTTTCAAAATAAAAGCCCCAGGTAAGCTATTCTTTGAGTTACCATGGTATATGTACCGTGTTTTATATGACTTTGGAACAAGCACCACTGATTTAAAAAAAAATATGGATATTAATTCAAGATCTCCCTGTGTACACCCTGAGTATATTTATTTGTTTTTTTTGTTTGCATGTTAGATGAAAATTATTTAACAATATACACATTTACTAACAAACACTGCAACAATGGATCAATTCCCTGAACAAACAAACATGCACACAATTAAACAAAGAAATGAGAACAACACTACAGTTAAAATTGTCAATAATATCTAGAGCAAACCAAAAACATTGACACGGCAACAAAACATTGCAGACAAAAACACACAGAAATATGTATTTCCAAATATGGATACAGTAAGTATGCACTGCATGAATCATATTTCAGTTGCCTTGCACAAAACATTTGTCACAGTATAAGATAAAAAAATAGTTTCTTAGTTCATTTATTTTTAATGGAAGATTAATTGAATTTAAACACAATATGTCCTAAAATGTTGGAATAGTCCAATAAATGAATCTAGTCCCTAAATACTTTGTGCTATATACAGAATATAAAACATATCTGAAGAGATTCTTAGAATGTGGTCGTGAATTTTGAGTTGCCAAGACGAGTTTTAAAATATTTTTCTTGTCTACTTCACGCTGTTAATCCTTAGATTTACCTTAAGGCCCAGTGTAATCAGTGTTTTTCGCTAAGTACAAGTCCATTTTTATCTACCATAATCTAACTAATTTAAATAAATTACATTATACTCAGAAGTGTAGTCTATATATATATGTATATTAGACTTGGCATTACATTTTTTGTCGTTTGAATGATGGGTTTTATTTTGAAACTGCGTCCCCTCCCATTTCCTCTATTTCCCTGCTCCATTTCTGCAGCCTTGAGGCATCGAGGTGCAAAGCGTACACGCAGCTTGGTGTCCCCCCTCCCATCCCGTAGCTGGGACCGTAGAATTTAGCACGAGACCTAAAGGACCAATAACAGAACGGCAGACACGCGGACAGCCAATCAGGTGACAGCAACTTTCCTGCACTAGTGTTGCCTTCAAGTCCCAGTGGAAAACCCAAGATCCACAGGGAAAAAATATTAAACGCCAATTCTGAAATTTATCAACTGTTTATATTTTCCTCATATTTAGTTGCCAATTATATACATGTAATCTGTACATTTACAATGAATGGACGTCTACAGGTCTCAGTACAGAGAAGCCTTTATCATCAAAACTGAAACAGTGAAACGTCCAACTTGTGCTTAAATTATAAATTGTCCACAGGTATACAAAATGATTAGAGTTTGAAAGTTGAAAAATGGGACAGCACGTAATAATACGTCATTTCAATTTAAATCAAAACTCCCCTGACAAATTAGTGCTGTTTCCTACAGACCATTATTTGTTACTATACCTCACTACTTGTTCTGAAATACATTATAGATTAAGTCACACACAAACACAAACAAAACAGGTAATAATGAAAGTAATAATAATTATTATTTTTTTTATTAAACATTACCTTTTATGACTTTATAATATGAGAGAATTATTGCCATAGCAGCATTTAAACTATTGCCTGTGCCTTTAAATGTTGACATTCCCTTTACAACTTCGTTTTTTGTCATAACTCTAGTTTGTATTAACGTTTTTTGAAAAGATATTACGACTATTGGACGGTGACAGGTGCAAAATGTGTAGTTCAACGCCATGGTGCGTTTGACGCTCGTCTCAAATAATGTTTGGCCCTCGCTTCTCGCCATAGTTCCATGCATTTTCATTTACAGGAGCCCGGTTGAATGAGGTAACGTTTCTTCAGCAACATGCTAAACTTTCATTAACTTTCATTAAATGTGTCAATTAACATGCTACAGTAATTATACAGTCCACTTGCATTTACTGTTATGGTCTGTTAGCTTTAGCGTGTGCTAATAGCACCGGTGTAGCTGTTATTAGCCGGTTCCGCTAACTTAGTTTGCTAACTCGTTTGCTATATTTCATTTAGTATTTTTGTAAGAAGTATCTCTGCACGTAGACGGTTGTTGTTAACCGCATATTTGTGCGTAAGTGCCTCGAGTTGTGACTGGTATTGCATGTGCGACATCAGGGCTACGTGTATCTTGAGTACGCGCTACAGTAAATCCCATTGAAATATCGATCAATTTTAACTTCTTCAAGATACTAGCGAAACAGTGTAACGCACAAATTGTATTCAAAAGCGTCTTTTGACAAAGGAGAGGTTTTTCTTTAATTCGGCTTAAATGTAAAGCACCGAACTGCATGTGTAATGACTGTCCGTGTGGTGTTCAGGGAACCATATAATAGTCATGCAGAAGCAAACCGCATTATAAGAACAGCCATTGTAGTCCATTGTACTGCCGTTGTACTAACATGGTCCATGTTTGACACATATTTTGACAGGTCAAAAAGTACAAGTGTAAATAGTCAATTGAATGATGGCTGAATTCCATTTACCTTACTCAGATACAACTTACATGAACTGAACGTTAGCTTTATCATCAGTTACACCTCAGATTAATGCTGACTAGGACTGCAACTAACCAGAAAATATTCACATTTAAGAAGCTTAAAAATCATAAAGCTTGTTTAAATTGTTAAAAAAAAAAAAAAAACAACTCAAGATAATTTCATTTAGTAATCTATTCATAATCAATTAGTCAAGTGTTGCAGCCTTAATGCTTATCCATGTATTGCTCAGTCAAAATTTTAGCTGGGGTATTTCATGTGTTATGTTTTTATATTCTTCAGTGGAATTGCTGCTGTTTGCATTTTACATGTTGTTTAATAACACTATTATATACTAAGTACATTTTAGTAAGTAGTGTTGGAAACAGTCAAATGTTTTGTTTTTTTAGAACAAAAAAGTGCTTTCCGATGCATGTACAACCAAAATTGCCTTTATCAAATTAATATGAATTTTTTCTGCAATTATTTGTCCATGGATCCTCTCATATGTCCACCCTGCATTTCAGCTGTGTGTGTGTGTGTGTGTGTAATCACACATAAGCCAGTAATACATTGACTGATTTTCAAGGAATTGCTGGGAACATTGGGGGTATATCTCCAGATGGCTGACCTTTGAAGCTGATAGGTGAAAGGTCAAATATTTATATATGAGAAGCTGGAACTAAGCAGCTGTTGACATTTGTGAGTCATGAATGTGACTCACTGTATCATGACAGCATGTTAGCTACAGCAGCCCAGCTTTAGTGAGCTGTATTTAGTGGAGATGAATTAATCATTAGGAGAAACAGGATTGTGTGCAGTTTTATTGCCCATGGTGAGGAAAATGAATTGGGATGAGCAGAGGCATACACAGTCATTTCATACATGTTTTGTCCACCTCTGAAAGAGTGAAACATATTGTACTGTCATCTCTTTATAGACTCTTCACACTTTTTTTAGGTTTCTTTGCAGAGTAGGCAATTGTTGCCAGTGTGGGACTTCCAATCATTCCAGCAGGGCAACCTGTATGCAGAGTGTGTTGAGTAGACCAGCCAATAGGAGCGTCTCCTATCTCTGAACTGCTCATTGATTTGTAAAAGCCTCCCGTGAAGTGACAAATTTAGCTGTGGGACCTGAGAGTCAACAAAATTAGCAGGTATACTTTGCATTTTTTTTTTTAAACCTGGTAAAACCTGCTTTAAAAAGACGATAAACACCATTCCAGTTGCCAGTGGTTGGTTTTCCCTTTGGGTGTTTTTTTTTTTTTTTTTTTTAAATCTCCTACGTCATCTGTGTTAATTTTGACAAGTCAAAGAGAGAGGAAAACAAGGATAATGTTGCAGTAGTTAGTACTATTTTGTGTTTTATTTGGCCCTCCGTTTGGGAGAGTGGTTTTAAGGTGCTCATAAAATAAAATAAAATGAAGTAAGATGAAATAAATCATGTTGAACGCTGTCCCAAGTTGTGAAATGCAAGGTTAGCGTCAAACATTCATGGCTAACGACTATTCTGAAGGCTGTCAGATGAATGCACGTCGTACGCGTTGCTCTGAAACTGATGCAAGAATTTGCATTGCCGTCAAAATGAAGAAGACAAAAAAGTGTGTTCTCGCGAGTCTTGTGTTCCAATCCCATTTATCCCAATTGAAGCTAAAGCCAATAAAAACCCAGTGGCAGTGTCACAGAGGGAATTCCCAATAAACAATCAAAAGCCAGTTTAAACGTGGGATTAAACAGTATTTTTGAACAGTGATATTATGAGGTACTTAAAGCTTATTATGTAAGCTTATTAAGTAATTATGCCAATATAATGCCAAAAAGTCCTGCCTACTGTAGCTTTAAGACACTAAAAATTATGCATTTTATCTGTTACGCAAAGGAAACATTTATTTAAAAAATATTCTATAAAGTGTGTTTTAAAGACATTTAGTTGTTTAAAGTATTCACATGAATCACAGTCATTTCAGTCAGTGTAATCATGACATAAAACTTGCATTATGCTTAATCAATACTTGTTACTTTTTAATTGAAGCATGCTGAGACCACTGTCACATGTCGGCTGCTGCTGTGATCTCAGGCCTTCCAGCATGGCATGTGCAGCGAGCAGCAGAAAAGCCTCATTTGTAAAGCACTGATGGCTCAACACTGTTCCCGCATTGTCCTCACATGTATTGCTAATGCAGAGCTGGCAGCGCAGGGCAGCCTATATTGTTTTGGAATGTAAAGTAAATATGCAGCAGAAAACGCTGGAACGGTTTGATGGAGCCGTCTGATTTAGGTTTCTGAATGAGGAGATCAAGAAGGCAGGTTCTTCTTAAAAACACGGAAGCACAACAGCAGAACGCTCACTTCTGTTCATCCCTGTGCTTTTAATTCACTGCAGAAGTAGAAACTATTTTACATATAACTGTCATATTCAGTACAACCAACAGTTAATAAGCTCCTGATGAAACCGAGTGCGAGCGCGGAGTCGTCGGCGTATGTGAGCAGGTGCAGCTGACTTACCTGTGTGAGTTTGTGGCAGTGGGAGCTGCTGGACACTGTGCAGGAGCAGGGTGGTGCTCAGTGCAGCAGGACAGCCTGACTTATCAATTAGATAACAGCAGAGGGGGTTGGGTTGGGGTTGGGTATCTGGGTGGGGAGGGAGTGGTGGTAGGGGCTCAGGCTGCATGGGGCTCATATTCCCCATGTTTAAATGCAAATGTCACAACAATGGACCAGTTTACGCAATGTCCTTAAACCCACAGATGTTTAGGGCAATTGACAAATATTCTCTCTTATGAATATTTTTTTTGTTGTTGTTGTTTTTCAGTGATATTTATCTAAATTCAAACTGAAACTTTGGCCTGACTATGACAGCTTTGAATGCACAAGAGTTTAAAACCCAAATTGTACAGATAAAAAACCAAACACACATTTTATAGGCCGGAATCAACCGTCGATAGTCCGCACATCAGTGAGTATTTTTGAAAACTGAGGTTGTCCTAATCGTATTTACTTATGCTAAATTCACAGTAATATCTCCGTCCACATGAAAAAAGCCTTGTAGACCAATCAGATTAGAGGCAGGAGATTTTACTTTGTTCTGAAAGTAAAATGAAAATTATCCTCTTACACGTGGGTGAGGCCTAGAACTAAGATACATTTAAAAACCCCTCAATTTGTCTTAGTGTCCACACAATAAGGCAGAAAAGGATTTTGAAAGTGCTGCTGGCTCTGTTTTGGTTTGAAAACTTGTGAGGGGAAAAAAGAAGGTTTTAACCCGAAAATCCTAAATATTATCTAAATACTAAGCACACATTGTAAAACAGTAAATAAAAAGTAGCAACAACATTTTAAGTGAGTCATGATGAGCATGACTTAGCAGAACACTTGTTCTACAGTTGGAGCATTAGACTGCATCGGACTAATATTGATACTGCACACAGTAACGATGGCCCTCCTCGCAAACATTCAGTCAAGTTTCCATGGTTACCATCTTCTTTGTTGTGTCTTTGGACCCAAACGAGTAGGCCACCAACTGGACAGGAAAGTGTCGTGCTACTGGAAGTATTTTTTATACTTGGTGCTAAATAAGAAAACCTAACAGTGATGTTGAAGATTTGTTTTTAATGGGCTTATTAGGTTTTTTATTTTTATTAATTACCATGCTACAGACACATTTCAGTCAGCACCAGAAAACAGTAGAAGTTTCTCAAATGCCTTGTTCAGCAGGTGAGCAGCTGTGCACGTGGACAGCTGGCAGTCAGCGCATTTTTTTACACAGCATTTTCAGACCCGACGATGAGACCTGAGACGAGACTCTCGCCTGCTTAGCAACCTGCGAGGGAGCGAACAGAGAGAGGTTTCCTTGATGAATTGTGAATAATTGAATGCAAAATTATGTCACGGCCTCAGGCCAATAATTTGAGAACACATGGGATGGGATGGGCAGGGATCGACTTCCAAAGGGCCAGACCCTGAATACCTGCAGGCAAACACCACCGCCCCCCTAAGTAAGCAACAGGTGGCTGCATCACTGAGCCTTTCAGACGCTGACTTTAGCACAGCTGATATGCGATATTCTTGATTCAAACAAAAGGTGTCACCCCATTTACACTTCCCTTCATAGTGTTGTCTGACATTGATTTATCGCAACAACAGAAAAATGATGAGGCTAAGTAGGGCTGAACAATTTAATAATACTGTGATTTTTCTGACAGTTCATTTAAATATTTACTGTCTAATAGATTTAAAATATGATGAAGCAATACCACATGTCACCATTAAAACATTTATTTTATTGGAAGGATGAAAACTTAAACTTAAAACTTTCCAACATGTATGAGTTATAGTTTTTAAATTTGCATAGAAAAGCCTTTTTCAAACAAATTGTGATTCTAATTTGATTATGATTAATATATATTAATAAACTATTTTGAGTAATTGCATCTTAAATATGAACATATTCTGGTTTCTTTGATCCATATCACAAAGAAATGATTAAAACAGAATAATTTTTTGGTTGTAGACAAAACACACCACATTTGAGATCGTCATCATTTCCAGGTTTGAGAAACACTGATCAACATTTTTCAACATTTTCTGACATTTTATGGACCAAACGAGTACTCAATGCTAACACTGCACCTAATGCTTACTTCAATTATTGATAAATCTGTTAAGTATTTTCTTGATTTATTGATAAGTTGCTTGGTCCAGAAAATGTTGAAAATGAGGATGTTTCAAAAGCTACTTAATTTTGTATTTAATTGTTAATCAGTTTGTCTTTGCAACCCTAGCTAATGTTACAACTGGGTGATGAATAAGTAAGAATTATGATCAAATCTGTGGATTTGGAATATTTTTAAACTTTAACATTCTTTCGTTTATGGCTAAGTTGTTCATTTTAAAATTCACACTTCCTACATCCTTAATTATGTAGATTGAATCACATGTACATAGTTCTCAACTACCTTTATATTTCTGAATGTAAAGAAATATACAGACAGATGTACACATGGTGAGGCTACTTAGCATTTACTGAACTGAAGTTTATTGGGAAATACACAAATCCTCTTATTATTATATAATTATCTGAAGTTGCTATCTCCTCCTTCATTTTTCAACCTGTTTCAACAATTAATACATGAAAAAGTTTGGTTCTTTCTGGAAATTCTTGACACCATTCCACTTTTCTTTTCAGATTTCTATACTTTTCTTGAAATAGTTTACGTTTTCTGCAACTTTTGACTTTGACTTTGGCTTTGGTATTTTCTCCCATAGGAAATAAATTGAGAGACCAGATCAAAGCCAGGCAAGGTAGATCACACACAGGTCAAAGGCAACAGCATAAGTACTCATTATTTTGTAAGAGGTAGACAACCACACATGGCGAGATGACCTGGCAATCCCAACTGCATTTTGTGGGGAAATGCACATATTTTGTTTTACATGGTCTCGCCAACATTTATTTTGGAGCGAAACTGAATCGATTTTAATGTTTGATCAATCTGTCACTCAGGCATGACTGGGAGACATGATGGAGGGTTTAAAGACACGGTTTGATTTTTCCAGCCCCATCATCCAAGCACAGGTAAGCTGCTGATTCATGGTTCGACCCAATGGATGTAGAATAATTATTATTTTTCATCTTGAACTTGTGTAATTACCAATCAGTAATGTCTCTGGCTCACCCAGCTCACAAATTCACATCACAATCAGCGTCTCCTGCAGTGAACCCACCTTATACAGATATTTAAAAACCTGATGTGAAAGAAGTGTTTGCTCCAAAATGTCTAAAACGTAAATTTCTACCTGTTTTTGTTGTTTTCAGACAGTGAGAAATCTGGTTGCTGCCGTGCTTAAGGAGAAAGGACAAAATGGGCAAATCACGCAGTCGTCCCCTCAGGTGGGTTACTCACCAAAATAATGTTTTGATGGCCGTGAACATGTGAGTGCCTTTAGAATCTTGTGACAATTTCATTTTTGTTGAATCTATGTGTGGAAATTGGTTAAAAGGTTAAAACCAAAAGCCCCATTTTATACAAGAATGTAAAGAGGGAGATGTTTAGTATGGGACAGGATACAGTACCGTGCCTTGTAGGTAAATTTGGGTTTAACCTGTGTTCGCCTGTGTTGTTGTTGTGTCTCAGAGCCCTGCGTTGGAGGCTCTGTGGCAGCAGTGCTGCGGTGACTCTGCACTGGTTCGCTCTGCCTGCTGCGATGCCGTGGTGCTGCTGGTGGATCAGGGACACGCCAACCTGCAGTATATTCTCAACAGTGTCCTTAACCTCCTGCCCTCTGCCAGGTACATGAAACACACCCCTATCTGGTGTTGCACATTTTGGATTACCAGACACTGGATTAGCAGAACCTGAGCGGGATGTCAGCTGCCAGACTCTGAGATGTTCTGCTTAATGCCTACTCCTACACATCAGTCCATGACACATGTTACATGTCACTAACATCAGTCTCCTTCAGATGCTGTTTGTCTTGATGCTGCCACCCCCTGCTGTGGCTTCTGCATTCAGTTTTATTTTATTATTAAAAATAATGAGGTGGAGGAGTGACAGCACCATTCAGGGTTCATTCAGCAGCTTCTTCATGGACAATATTTCTTAGCTTTTTTTCCCCACAACGCCTCTTGCTTTTCTCTCTCTCACTTATTGGCGGTATGATGAGTTAGTAGTAAGCACTGGTAGTGGTTAGCACTGTTGCCCCATAGCAAGAAGGTGCTGGGTTCGATTTCCAGTCTGGGATCTTTCTGTTTGGGGTTTGCATGTTCTCCCCATGTCTGCATGGGTTTCCTCCCACCATCAAAACATGCATCAGTGTTAAACATATTCAGCCAGGTTGGTCCAATGTGGCGGCGCGCTCAGTTGTAGCATCTCTCAACCCTTCATCTGACTTTGTAATTTTGTGGTGCAATTTCTGTTGTATAATGACAATAAAAATCCTTTCCTTATATAAGCAATGCCGTGTACTCACAAAAATACATGAGTGACCGAATGTGACACAGGGAGCGATGTGGAAAACCAGCCTTTATTTGGCTCAGTTTCATGTCTTTTGGTGGACGGCTGTACTTTTATTGTTGCAGTGCTGTCCACGACCTCTGTCGAGTGTTTTTGATGTATACTAGACCTTCGTCCTCTACTCTCCTCTCTGAAAAAGTGATATTTTATTCCTGTTCGGGGTTTCTGCTGCCTTCACCCCATCTTTTCTTTGATTAGCTGGAGCTTTTGCAAACTGAGATATCTACGGCATGCTGGAAATCAGATCAGTATCATGCAGCACGTCTATGAAGAATTTGCACACGGACTGGTAAACATTTGCTGATTAGGGGGATTTGCCTGCAAGTTATTTTATTTTTCAGCAACCAGAAAATCATGTTGTGTGAATTAGGTTTTATTTCTGTCCTAAGTGTATGAACATTCTTATCTGTACACTGACACAGTAACCACTGCAGTTTGTTTAGGTTACCAGTATTACAGCCCGACATCCCAATGTTCACACAGCGACTATGAAGCAGTTGTTTTATTCTTTGTTTATTCTTGTTTAGGTCCTATTCACCATTTTAGAGAATACATAAAGGATGAATCCATTTTATTACCACATGGGTCTTATTTTTGCAGACTTTATCTTCATCGCTGTCTCTTTTAAAAGCACAGTACATTGTCCTTCCCTGCTCTGCCGACTGTGGTCCATTAATGATGTTCATGTCCCGACCACTGGAGCAGGAGATGGAAAAATCTAACTGCAAAGTGACCTTTTCAGTCCAACATGATATGGCTCATCTTGTATGGAAATGTTGAGTCATCACTTAAAATGACCTTTTTCTAGTGGTTGGTCGGGGGGGGGGGACATACCTTGATGCTGTAGACCATATTTTTTTCACTCTTTCTCAATGTGCACCTCACTAATCAATATTTGCATGGTTTTCACAGTCCAAAATGTCACTGTTTTGGTTGACTCGCTGCTCTCATCAACCTTGTTACCAGCAGTAGCTGCTTTCAGTGAAAAGGCTCTCATAGACCCACTGTCTGCCCACCATCAAACAGTAGAAAAACATTCATATAAAGACTCTGTAGTGGCCATAAGAGCATGGCTGGGGTTACACTTTTCTGTCCAAACCAGACTCAGTCACAATGTCTGTCAGGTTTAAGTCAGAATCTATACGAACTTTCTCCACGAGTATGTCCACATGAGAGGCACTGCATTATCCATGCTTTTGGGGCATTCTGCAGCTAAAGAGAAGATGGTGGAGACCAAAACAGAGAAAACAAGAGAGTACATATGTGATATTTGTTGTTATTTGGTCATTTTGCTAAGTTTGGCTAACCATATCTTGAATTCAGCTCTGTATTTAAACTCCAGACATGAATGGCATTGCTCTTATTGACGTCGTCTTGAAAAAGAAAGCAAAAACAGCACGCTTCTTTTTTCTTTCAGATGCATTTGTTGTGTATTCATGACCTTCTGTTTGTTCTGTTTTTGGTTTGACCTCTCAACAGAAACGTCCAGGGGCTGATAAAGGTCATCGGACGGCTGCTACAGATGCAGGCAGACCAAAGAGACCGAGACTCACCATTTACCTGTCCCTACTCCATCAGGTCTGTCTTTGTTTCTAATTAATACTTTTGTCCTATGTCACACTGTGTATTTAATAGGGATGAGCCGATACAATATTTAGTATCATATTGTTCCAATACTGGTCAAAATTCAAAAATCATAAAATATATTTCACGCTTTGCTATGCACAGAGTGTAGAAATTTAACCATATAGTTTTTCTCCTGATTTTTCTGGCATATACCGGAATTTCGATTTGATGCATATCTTTAAAGTCAAGCTTCAGTCCAGTATTTACTCTTGTTCATAGATTTAAAACAAGATGGAGCATTACCACATGAAACGATGTCAAAATATTGTTTTGTACTCTTAACGCAAGGATGACAACTTATAGATATAAAGCGTTTGTAACATTAATGTATAGTAGTCATTGAAATTGACATAGAACATAGAACATTCAAAAAGGAAACAATTAAATTGCAGCCTAATGCTAATTTCCTGTCTGAAAACATTTAATTATTCAGCCCTGTTAATTTCATTAGTCATTTGGTTGATGTACATCATCTGATTATCAAATTTAATTACACAGCATGCAAGGTCTGTACAAATGACAAGGAAATGAAAAGAAACAGAAATTGTTCATTCATAACACATTTTTAAATCGTAAAGTATTTAATTCCAACTAACTGACTGACTAATCTTTGACTATCTTGTATGGTTTAGATTTATTGCCAAAATAAATAGCTTGTTAATTAGCTGCGTAATTTGTCCTCTATTTGCCATTTTCACTGCATCAGACAATTTAAGCTATTTGATGAAACGCCATGACTCGGATGCCGTTGTTACTGGTGCATTTTCCAGTGAAAAAGAGAACAGGTGGATTGTTCTCAAACAATACAGATGATACAATTACTCTTCAGAGTGGGGGGAGTTCTTTAACTGGGTTTATCACCCCAGGCTGATGCAGTGTGTTCCTGCCGAAGCCTGGACACTGCCTGCCCTCTCCTCCCCCATCTTCTCCCCCTTCCAGCCTTATATCTGCACCTCTGCCAAGAACCTGGGGCCTCCTTAATCAGTTACAGCGGGTGATAAAAAAGACTGAGCTGCTTTGTCTGTTTATCTCTTTCTTTCTCCACCATCGTTCCCTCCCTCAACCCCTCCTCTCAGTGTTTTTTTTCCTCTCCTTCTTTTCTGTGCTTGATCCCTCTTAACCTCTCTCTCTACACAGCTCTATCTCGTCTTTTTTTTTCTTGCTCCTTCCTTCCCATTGTCCTTTTCTTTCTCATTCCGTCTTCATCGCTGTCTCCGCTGTCTGCGTCTGTCTGGCGGTCTGAACCTCCCTGGTGGGAAGATGAATGTGTTGAGGGCAGCAGGGTGGCGCCATTGGCCTGGCAGTCTGGCCTGTCATTGGTTGTTGGACCTGGCACTGCTGGGTAACTGTAAATGCTGTGGGATTAATGGAGGATGCACACTGGTGCCCATTGTTGACCGTCTGCTTGTCGCTGCCCCGCGCAATCTGCCACCGAGACTCTGAGCCACTTGAACACCCAGCAGGATCAGGGAAGGTTCGGGGCTCCGTCCACCACACCAGCTCATTTCTCATGTGCCGTTGATGTGGCTGCTGGAGTGTTTTCGGTCCTGATTGTCCCCTGCAGGCTTTCCCACATGCTCTGGGTGCCTGGCCTGTCTGCTCAGGTACACGGACAAGGTCATTAGCACATTTGAAATACAATAAAGATACCAAATACAGTTAGAAAACAGGCTGATAAAGCAGTAATGATTCAGCCCTAGGCCTTTTCATCGAGTCAGGTCCAGAACATTTCCAACCACGTGGTCTTTTGTGTTTTGGTTTGTAACAGGTTTGGGGAGTTAGCATGAGCAGCAAAAGCATCATAGCTTGAACAGACAGAGAAAAGGTCACAAGCAAAAACTCAAATATCAATTGACAATGATTTGTCCACTGAAGCTAACACCAACATTGATATTTAATAGGGCTAAGTAATGATGTAACATCACATACTGAAAAATGTCAGATAATTAAAGCTGCAGTGCTTAACTTCTGGTGATTTTTTGTTGTTGTTGTTGATGTCTCTATTTTGTCTTCATGAGCAGAAAAAATTGCACTATTTATATTTGAAAACAGGCTCTGTCAAGCAATACTGTCAGACCTGACTGAGGGCAAGTAGCAGAATTCACTTCTGAAACTTTTCATGGAGACATAGAGGTGTTTTTTTCAATCATACCCCAACCTGTTTGCAGCTGTCTCACTGTACTAGCACAGTGTTGTCCACCTGTAGTCATGCACTTCAGCTTTAGATTATCTCAGTATATTTGCTGCTTTATCTCACTATTAAACAGTTTTTTCTGGCTGGAAACTGAGGTTTTTGTCACTCTGTAAACTCCTCTCTCCTCTGCACCAAAGTCCATAGAGAAAATCAGTGATTTTTCCATCATGGCACACAGGAGTTGTTTATCCACTGCTGCCTCCATCTGTAAGTTCAAATTTGTCTTGTTTTGTCATGTTGTTTTGTCATATTGTTGAACCATGACTTGACCTCAGTGGTTGGTGTATTAGTGTAACCCGACGTCCTCGAGAAGTTTGGTGTAATTCTACCTGGCTCATTTGTCTGCCAGCACTTTTTTTTTTTAAAAAGATTCAGCTGTGAACTTGGAGTTGAACCAAAAGGAAGGACATCTTTGTCTTGACTTCCTGTCTTTTTCCTTTGTGTGGCAGCTGTAAGGTAGTGAACAGTGTGAGAGGTTGATGGATGGGAGCTGCAATGATGCTGGTGGTTTGAGACTGCCACAGGGAACCTGAGGAGGACAGGCTGGGAGCTGATAGTCAGACAGGAATTTGGTACCTGCTGCCGCAGGCCAATACATGTTTGGTCACTAAACTTGCTTCCTACACTCTAATATGTGATGATTGATAGAATGCAGTGGATACGTGGAGTTTATGTGTGGGGGTGTGACCACCCCCACAGACTGACCCTGTTTGGTGACCTCTGGCCTGTCTGTCAGCCGGACTCTTAACAAAACACTGAGACTTCACCTTGGATTTGACCCCAGTGTTTTGTCTGGACCTAATGGGTTTGTACTTCATTCAAGAATAATGGAGGATATCTGTTGTTTACATGGACATGACAGAGAGAGGCTCAAAGTCTGGCTGGTGACATCGATCAAATTTTGAATGGCCTTTTTTCTATTTTGTAACATCAAATGATGCACAAACATAAATAATTGTTACATTTTCAGAAACAGTTCTCTAAAGTGACATGTGGCTGTAACTGAACCGCAGCCTCATTGCTATGCTACGCCCGCGAGTATCCTGGGCTCCACCAAAACTTGTAAAGAACCAGAGAGAAGGAAATTTTATTTTACCTGTCCCCTACTTATTACGTAACACATTATAAACATAGGTAGTCTTTTAGTGATTATATCTGTCATTTAATCGCGTGTAATTGATTTACAAAGTGACAAAAACCTCAGTTTCCAGCCAGAAAAAGACTGTTTAAAAGTGATAAAAAGCAGCAGATTTACCATGATAAAGCTGAAGTGCGTAACTACAGTTGGACAACATTGTGCTAGTACAGTAAGAAAGCTTCAAAAATGTCCAGGTATGATTGGAAAAAAAAACAAAGATGTCTCCACAAAAAGTTTCTACCAATATCGCTTGCATTTCTTATCTTAACAACATCAAAGTTGGCAGTAAGTAACCTGCCAAATATAAAGCCTGTCAATTGACCCATTGGACAGTTGTTATCTGAGGTATTTGTGAGGGCATATAATGTTACATCCTGTAGTTTTTCACAGAAGTCAGTCTGTAGGCCATTGTAGGCAACGGAGGAGGTTGTGTAAGGTCTCAATTTTAGGTTAATATTTGTTCAAAAACTAACATACAGCCCCTTTAAGATTTAATTAAGATGTTTTGGTTTTGTTAAGACATGACTTTTTACAGTTTGTACCATTGCTTAACAGGAACAGCCCTCACCCATACATCACAGCCCTGGAAAACAGAGTGGACTGCTGGCCAGCTCTGCTCCTGGAGATGGATGATTTCATTCAGCAGGCTGCTGACAGGTTAGTCTCTCACCTCTGAGGTGCACGCATCCCGAAGGTGAAGAATGTCCATCCCATACAATTCATCATGCCACTGGTATTCGCAGTAATGACAAATACACACTTCTCATGCTGAATACAGTATAACAAGTTAAACATCAGTCTAATAACAGAAATATTTGGCAACAAATGGAAAAACTAATTTCAGCCTCCTAACAAAAGGGTCATCTGATAAAATCCATGTTGGCTAAAGTGGGAACTATTTTAAGATTATGTTTTCTGCTTTAAGTTGCTGTTAAACAGACTTTTCCTATCAGATAATAAAGCAGCAAACATATGTATAAGAAAGTGCTCACTGAAGCTGGTAAAGATTTTATTAGGTGGGTTTTTCTTTAGTTGCTGAAATACTTTACTCACTGGCAGCCATGTTCTCATCCAGATTTTGCTTTCATGGAGCAAAGGTGTCAACCTTTCATATCAGGCTGACATTAGTTAACTTACAATGCTTCTACATTGTAGTTTTTGTTAGCTTGTTAACATATTAAGGATATATTATACACTGCAGCAATGAACCAGCCTACGTCACCATGCTGGTCCCCTTCCTGCAGTATCTGTACTGTGAGCCTCAGCAGCAACCCCAGCACGCCCTCCTACGACACAGTCTCCTCCGAGTGCTCCTGCCCACACATCCCGGGTCTGGGTCAGTCCCCCACACAAAGGAAGAGGACAAGTCGTCCCCAGTGTCTGACAGCCTGCTGCACTGCCTCTGCCAGCTGGTTCCTCACATGCAGGTGACATAAAGATGGTGGGATTGATTTGTTTACTTGGTGTCCAGTGAGAGGTCAACATTAGGTACAGCCTCAAATTATGTAATTTTAGATATAGAGTTCTGGTAGTTGATGTCACGCAACACCATCATGCAACACTTAAGTAATTATGTCTGGCAACTGTTTTATTTGTCAGAAGTTTTCATAAAAAATAAAGATGGTCCATAGCTGTTGTCCTTTGTGATGACAAAACAGTCAATGACAAACAAACGGGGAAACATTTTACCAGATGACCAAAGATCCCACGACATAGCAGTGTTTGATCACTGCCATAACATATGCTCAAAGCAAGCATAGAAGACAGAGTAATGTCTTCTCATGGGACATTTTTGCCCACAAGCGTTGATGTATTTGTTTAATGTCCTTGAAATATTACTGATGTACTCTTTGATTATTAATTTGCAATTATCAGCATTTTGTCTCAATAACATATTTATGGACACAAACCTTTAGGATTGGCCTCTGTTATGAGTCCAATACAGCACTACTCAGTACAGTGTGGTTCAACACCATGTGATTCAGTGTAACTAGATGATGCAAAGGCAATTAATGAGTGAGATTATTTACTAATCAAATGAAAATAAGAAGTTTCACAAACAAAAAAAATCACAAAAAGTCTTTTCACACCTGATTACAAATAAAAGAATAGTTAGATACTGTAAACAAACATCAATCCCACAGTCATAATAATAAAAGCTATGACGGTATGTTCAGTTTCATATAAATCCACTTTAATTTTAATCAAGTTGAATTTCAATCATAATTAAAGCCTTTCAATTGAACCCTTTGACAGATATGCGATTGACAGACATTTCTTGCATTTCTTATCCAAGCATAAACACTGCACATGCGGATAGGTTCTTTTAATAAAGAATATTCTTCTAATAATAGTTTTCAACAGGTTGTACACTGAGAGGTGTAATGCTGCCCTCCACAGTTCAAAGTTCTTCCCCTTACTTCATCACAGTTCAGAGCTCTAAACGCAGATCAAAGTTTCTTGTTCTTCACTGAGCACATTTTATGGTTGACAAAGTGTATTTACTCTCATGGTTGCCCTGGTAACCATCACACAGATCAAAGGAAGGTGAAGGCACCTGCCTCTATTTATTTCTCCAGAGGGGGCAATTGGTTGGAGGGTTTTGGGCTGCAATAGAGAGCCTCTCTATCTCATCTCCTCTCAGGCATGAGAAGAGGATGAGAGGAACTGTGACAAAGAAGTGTGAACTGTGGTTAAGAATTTTGAACTGTGGAGGACAGCATTGCACCTCTCATTGTGCTGGAAACTATTAGAAGAAGTGAGACAACAATCTGTCGCACTTTTCTTTCAATATCTTTTGCATTTCTTGTCCAAACACCAGCACCGCACATACCGGTGCCCTGTGTAAGTCACCTGCCAAGTTTGAAGCCTGTCAAGTGACCTGTTGGACAGTTTCGTGATAGTAAGACAGACGATTTGGACATTGATAACATACACATAGAATATACACACACCATAACCAAACTTGACTTCAACAATCCAAATCACATTTGAAGTACTGTCAATAAAGTGCCATTAGAACAGTGAAGGTCAGAATTGTGCAAATCAATCGCATTCATTTGGTCCTGTTTCTCAGTCCAGGAGGTGGTTGACATGATCAAAACTTCAAAGTCATGGACAGAATATCTCATGATCATCTGGGCCGTTGTCATTTGTTATTTGCCCTCATTGCGCCACTGCATTTCCAGCACAACATTTGCTTTGCTCTGTGGCTTAGTTTTTCAGACATCCAAGGCAACAATTTACAGGACTGCACTGGAAAAAATCTGCTCTGGAAATCAGCTCATACTTGTGTTTTACAGCAGTAGACATCCATAATGTTGCATTACTGCTTTCCTTCATCATCATCCTCTTCTTCTTGAGCCTCCTCTTTATTCTCTTGTCCTGTCAGAGACTCGTCTCCATACGTTGATGGATCAGGTGATAAAAAACCTGTCATGCTTGTTCTGGGGCCATTGGTCTTTACTGAAGATTTACTGTTCACCTGCCCATTTCGACTTTTGCGTCCTTTGCCTTTGCCATGCTGCGTGTTCCGTTTCTTCATAATGGCCTGGGCTGTTTTGACCCACTTTGGTTTGACGCCTGTCCACTGTGGCCGCTTGGTGCCTGCACTCTGTTTCTGCAGGGGGCATCCTGGTTTTGGAGGATCCTTTGTGTCTTTGCTGGGAGGCGGTCTTGACTCAACGTTATTCTCACAGGTTTCATCTGGACTGGGAACGGTGAGCGAGGGAAAGATTGAGCCAAAGAGTGACTCGAATGTTGGGTGCTCGGACGAGGAGTGGGATGAGGAGCTGGGTGAAGATTTGTCGCTGTAGGCGAGCGCTGGGATTCTCACCACTGTGTTTGTCGACAAGACATTATCCCAATCAAACATGTCATAATGTTGGCTGTTAAAATTTTCTTTTTCCATTTCAAGCAGTTTGGATGTGCTGGAATGAAGAATAGCGTCTTCATCTTTTACGGCAGTTGGTATCCTCTTTCCTTGGCACACCTTAGCTGTTTTTCTTACTGTTCACTTTAAAGGAACTAAGGCAAAAAGTCATTAAGCCCCGCCCCAAATCATAAAGACCTAAAAGGATCATAGGCATTAGTTTATGTTAAACCCCACCCACAAAAAGCAGCTGAAGCCCAGCAAGTACTGAGAATATCCTGTCAAAAATAATATAATGTTGATGCACAATGCAGCAGGATGTTGTTATAGTGAATGCAGGGTCATTGTTCTTGATTTGCGTAACGTTTTTGTTAGTAGCAAAGCTGTGTTTTGTTAGGCAGCCATAAAGAAGTATTTTATTCTCAGAATGTGACATTTTTAATTGAAACTGAACATTTAATCCATTTCATGTAAAATATTACAGCATTTTTTAATAAAAATGCAAAGATAAACAAACAATAAACTAATAAATAACTCATTTCTGTATTTATCTTTCAAAGATGTAGTTTGAAGTAATCAAAAACAGCTGTGGCATGCTCTACAAACATTGCCCCATTGAAATAGTTGGTAATGCTTCGTCAGCAATTCCCAACTGTTGTTTTCCTGTGTCTCCCCTTTTTTTTGGTCCCTATCTCCTACATTTTTTACCTGACTTCAACAATGCAAACATGGAAACATTTGCCTTCTTCAGGAAATTCCTTCTACCATTCAATTTTTCCTGCTATTCATACTTTTATAATATTTAACTTTTTTCCCCTCCCCTTTCCCCCCCATTGGAAATTAATGGAATACGTGTCTGCCTTTCGTCTGAGCTGTTGGAAGTGTTTGGAAGACACAAAATGGGAGAAACAGGAGACGTTTTAGAAAGAATATGATGAACTGGCTAATGTAGGAGTTGTTCAACTCCAGAAGATGGCAGTAATGGATGCAAGGTGGCGTTTAACCCTACTGAAGAGGAAGAATTACAGAAGTTGGAAATTGCTGACTCTACATTCCAACTGTTAAAGTTAGTGACTAACAAAGGATGATTAAGAACATGAACACAATTGTCGGAACTACTCATTGTCTCAGGAAATACACTTATTCTAGTTGACTTAAATCAGTAGTTCTCAAAGGTTTTATACCAAGTACCACCTGAGAAAATATTGAGCTCTTGAAGTAACAACATTAAAATCACCAACATTAAAAAAGAGTGGTGTAAATAGGCCAAGCAAAGTCAGCTACAGACTTTTCACAGGAGGCAGATTTATTCCTAATAAGATCATTTGTTCTCACACTGGTGTAGTGAAATTAGATTAAGAGGGTGCAAGAGATAAAGTAACTCTAATTATTTAATTTCTTCTTATCATTTTGTTATTTGTTTCATTTTCTATGCACTCTGATCAGAACAGTATTTCTGATTTTCCTCCAAGTACCATCAGAGTAAGCTTGTGTACCACTGGTGGTTCGCATAGACTTAAAAGATGCTGTTATCTAAAAGCTTACATATTGGACCTTTAAAATGCCCCCAAAACTTTATTTGCAGCAACCTACTGTGGAATTATTGGGCAAAATTAATCAAGTCTCCACCGTGGTGAACAGGTGTCTGTGTTGTCATGTCTGTGCTGACAGGTGGACAGCGTGGAGGCCGTGCTGGAGCTGTGTGGCTTCATCAACACTCTGCTTCAGGCTCTTCTTCAAGGCTCCGAGGAATGCTGGAGGACTGAAAGAGCCACGCTGCTTCTGCATCTGCTCTGCGCCTGTCAGCGCTGCCTCGGCTTAAACGGAGACTGTCGGTCACTTCTCAAGTTATTGCAACAGCTCCTCCCCGCCTGCCAGCAGGTGACGCTGCAACAGTATTAGCCTCTGCACAGTATAATAATAGTACAGTATGTTAGAGGATATTCTTTTGATACCACTAACTAACTGTGAAGCTTTATTGTTATCTGAAGGAGCTGCCAGTGGACGAGTTGCTCATGGGGGTGGCCCTGCTCCTTCTCGAGGCCCCTGCCGCTCAGCAGACCAGCCTGCTCAATCTGGGTAGAAAGCCATCAGCTATCTTTAGCATTCTCATTTGAAATTAGCACAGCAGCAAATAGTTGCTGCTTTGTTTACCACGGCTGTGAGCTAATGGGCAGAATTATGGTGGTTTACCTGAAGAAAGAGTCCTTAACAAGATAATTCACTTGCTGCCAGTAGAGACACAAGGAAAAGCAGACTGTAGTCAGTAATAAAATTTTTAAGTGTGCGCCATCTTAAGAATATGTTTGCCACCCTATCTTACCATTTGACATCCTTTTCCAACAGGAAACTTTACTTTTACTTGTGAACTGCTCACAAAGTACACCACACCAAAGTCCATTAAGAAAAAACTATTTTTTTGCTTATGGGGATAAGAGCTGCTTGTGTACTGCTACCTCACTTTGTAAGTTTGTCTGAATTTGGTAATTCCAAATAAAGGATTTCAAATGCAGAAGTCTCAGACTAACACATTTGAAGTTACTGATGGAGACAGCAGCGAATCGACAAGTTCTGTTTGCTGTGATGAAGAATTGCTGATTTTCTCTATGGACTTTGGAGTAGGAGCTTGTTTCCACTTGGAAAGGGCAGCCTCAGCAAAATAAATTGGCTCTATGTTTGTGTCTCTCTATCACTTTAATAGGAAATTGTGACAATTAAATGTCACATTTGTCCTGAAATTCCCAAATATTTTTATTCACATTATTACTGTAGTAATTGTAAAGGGAAAAAAGCAAATTTTCCTTCAATATTTTTTGTCAACATTTTAAAGTGAAATACAAGAATCTTAGGCAAGATCACTGTAAATCATGAGGTGTTGGAATCCCCCTTTGTGCCAATAAATCACTGTGACTGTATGTTGGTGATCTAGACAGCATTTTCAAAACTTTCTCCATTCATGATTATCTTGATAATGAAAATTTATCACTGTCAACTTCTCTCCATGCATGATAAAATCATGTATCTTCCTCATATTCCCTACCAACCTGTATGATTTCATAGGATTTTATTTCTCTCTTTTCCCTTATTTTTTTCAGCACTGAGTTTGGTTCCTGAGCAGGCAGAGGTGTCACCCTGGTTAAGTCCAGTCCTGGTCCTTCCTGTGTTGCAGCTGCTCACATGCTCGGGCCTCACTGAACCTCTGGCTGACCGGAGGACACACAAACTCAACCACAGCCTGGCCAACACCCTGCTCCGCAGCATCAGCCGACAGACAGATAAACCTGGACAGGTAACATTGAAGCTGCTCCTCACTTTTTTCTTTTCTTTTATCCATACCTTTGGAAGAAGTGTTTGAGCACACAGGATTAAGTGCAACCAATTAAACACTGTCACAGAAACTTTGTAGAAAGACAGAATTAACCAACTTGGAACATGTCAGCTATAGCCAAAAAGTTTGTGGCCCCAAAGCTTAACTAGTTTTAATGCCTTCTGAGGACACAGTTGGTCTTAAAATCTCATCATGAAGGGCTCAGGGTTGATTACAAATGCAGTTTAAATGTTGAACATGGTGATCTGCTTTATAAATTTTGTGCGATGTGTAAAGTTCGGAATTTATCTGTATTACGTGTTATATTTTTGGTTTCTTTAAATAAAGCTGTGCCTGTGTCTGATCTTATTTCTCTATCAGTCGGGACCTTTTTTGCATACAGTAATTTTATTTCACACTATGTTCACATAAAGCAGGAACTGTGACTGTGGCTTATTTTGTGGCTACACTCTGCTCTTGCAGGATTCCAATTAATGTCTTCTTGTAATCCACAAGCACTGAGGTACATCTAGTGCTGCATGTTGTGTTGCTCAATGAAACCACATTTTTCTTGCTTTATGTTGGTTTAATCGTCTTTAACGAGTAGCTAAAACACGAAAATCTTACTGTTCACTTTTGCCTCATTCGCTCCATAAACATCTTTCACAACAGGACTTGTTTCACTGTTGTTGCTGATGGGTGTAAGTGTAGAGTTAAAACATTATAAGCATCAAATAATGTTTCTTTCATTCTTTAATCTGTCTTCTTCTCCTTAGCCTGCTCCACCATTAGCACTTTCTCTCAGTCCCTGGTACAGTGAGCTCAGCGCTGCCCTGTCCGTTCTGCGTAAAATGACAGACGACCCAGCGCACGCCACCGATTGGCTGCTGTCGGTTCGCTCGGCGATGTCATCCAGCCAGTGTGTGCCCAGCTCCCTCACCCTCATTGTGGCCCATCTCATCGTGACGGGTGAGGAAGACATCTGCCAGGTGGCTTTGGATGCAATCCAGGCTATCGCTGTGGCCGACCCCTGCCAGGTAGATAATCCTCACAGTTCAATTCAACACAAAGAAGTTGTAGCTCTTCTCTTAAGCTTCTAGAACCTGACAAAAATATTGAATAAAATTAAACCCAACACAAAACTTAACAATTTATTGTACTGCTGTGTTCCTGTCTTTAAAAACTCATCACATATGAACCAAAATTAAAGCTGCACTAGGCAGAATCACTAGTGAGACACTTGTGTTGAGTCACAATGATGGTAGTCTTGAAACGTAAACATCACTGAATGTGCAGTGTATGATAAAGCCAGTTGGTGGCAGCAAACGCCATCACATATCTCAAAACACATCTGTTAAACATGTATCGTATTGTTTGTCATGATACATAAGTAGGAAATACCCAGTCCTTCAGATTCATGTTATTTTAATTGCATTTATTGTCACTCACTCATTTAGGCTCATTTAATTTTGTTAGGTTGTTATACAGCATAGGCAGTTGTTACCAACGTGCACATGCAGCTGCTTAGCTAGTGGGAGGCGCCGCTTCTCTCTAAACTAAAAACCCCATATTCTATTACGGGCAGGATTTTCCCATGATTGTTGACAGAGGTACAGAATTGCAACTTTTCTCACGGTTCAATTGATTTTGAATTATGCTGAGAGTCAATTATTTATCAATAATACAAAAAAGAAAAGTTGTTAACCCAAGATTCATATTCTAAGTTTTGCAATTTATTTTGTGAGTATTTGAATGGGTGAATTTGAAAGAAGACATGATTACTATATCATTCAAAATCATCTTATTGGAAATTAATAATATATATAATATATAATAATATAATAACAACAGGGTTTCAGCACATACAGTCACATTCACTGGTAATTTGAAAGGAGCCTGATATGAACAATCATACAGAAGCTGGGACTGGATTTAATAAAAAGTAATAATCATACTTAACAGTTTAAATACGAAAATAATAGGGCCTTGTTGTAAACAGGCGTTGACAGTGAAATCAGTGAAATAGGTCACGATGAACATGACAACATGAATTTATAAAACCGCTGACAGAAAAGTATAAACTCTGAGTCAGTTTTTCTACATAATCTACTAAACTTTTTCATTTGCAGTTTGACATTTGTGTTGTTTTCAATTTGAAAACTATCACTATCAATTGTTCACCCCAAATTAAAACCAATTAATGGAAACCAAGAAGTAAAATTTGATGTAACAACCAAAATGGCTGGAATAGTGTAAAGAGGACTTTTTAATCTGCTATTTTTTGCAATATTACTAAACTAGATGGTGTAGTGTATTGAAAATAAGTGATTAGTGAAGTAAAAAGGAGTAAGTGGCTTGTGGTAGATGGACCAAAATGGGCAAGAACTCTGGTTACTGGTTTTTATTAATAATTTCTTTGTACATTCCTTGGGAATATTTTACTATTGACAATGAGTTTTTAAAAATATATTCTCAAAGAGGCTCAGTCTTTATCTGCTGGGTTTCTGGCAGCTCTATAGAGAGAGAGAGAGGGCTTTAAGCTGACAGACTTCTCTGTGGTCCTCTGGGATTCTAAATAGAGTCACAAGCTCCAGAAAATGATGTGAAATATCACATGGTGTTATGTGCTCCTCATTACTGGGGCTTGTTAGATGCCTCGGAATATTCCCCCTGCTGGTCTAATTGCTCCCACAGTGCCACTTTGTGCAGTCGTTGCGTGTGTCGGTGGAAGGTTATCGGCATATTTGAATCCATTGACTCTCCCTCCTGCACTATCACTTCCTCTCACATCTGCTTTCACACTGCCACAAACATTTAAAGCACCATTTAAGTCGTTGTTAGAGGAGATTAGGCGACTTACAAACTAGCCACAGTGTGTAGATATGGGAAGAATATATTCGTCATTGTATATTACATATTAGGGGAAATAAGTGAGTGATTGAAGGTCATGGTTTAGGATCGGTGGTGTACCTTTCAAGGAAACAACATGAGAAACCTTTATTTCCTTCCTCGCTGCCCCTCCCTCCTTCTTTCGAGCCATGCAGGTGAAGCGGTTGCTATGCAACAGCGGAAATGCAGGGCAGCTTTATGTTATTTTAAGGCTATAACACTGTAGAGATGTCGGTTATAAGTGTCCAAAGACCTAAACTGGATTGTATTCTGGCCTCAGTACTAAAAAGAACCTCATTCAACTGTATTTCTGTGACAGACCACACAGTGATGAGTGGACATGAGCAGACATAGGCAGTGGGTCAGACCATAAATGTGGGTCTGTTTATGAGTGTGGGTCAAATTAGAACCATCCATGGGTCAGACCATGACCATGACTGTGGGTCTGATCATGACTGTGAGTCAGACCATGACTGTGGGGTCAGACCATGACCATGACTGTGGGTCAGACCATGACCATGACTGTGGGTCAGACCATTGACCATGACTGTGGGTCAGACCATGACCATGACTGTGGGTCAGGCCATGAGGACAGTGGGACATTGGACAGCTTATATCCAAGGCAATTGATTTATCTCCCCAGCAAGTCTTCCTGGATTCTGTTGAGATAGATGGATGAATGGTAAATGACAGATGAGAAATAGACAGACTTACAGACATGAAGTTGGACAGATGGATAAAAAGATGGATAGATGGATGGATACGCAGGTGTATGTAGAGATGGACAGATACAAAGATATACAGATAGGTAGATGATAGATGGGCAGGTAGATGAACATAGGGACGGAGAGATAAAAAAGATTAATAGAGATTAATACACAGGTTGATTACAGACAGATATAGATAGATACATTAAGAGACATACTGTAGATGTAGATGGTCAGAGCATGGGATGAATAGATTATAGAATAGATGTACAGTTATATGGATGGATGAATAGATGCTAAAAAGCTCTGGAGACTCCGAGGCTAAATCTAACCTCATGTCTCACCCACTTTTTCCTAGAACAGGCTCCACTTCTTCCTGTGACCCTCAGGAGTAAATGTGTGTAACTGATAAATGGAATAAACAGGTCTACATTTGAACACAGGATGTTCATGTTTCCTTCATCTAAACACGTGTGTATCTGCAGGTTCCCTCCCTCGTTCCTGTTCTGCTGTTCAAACTGGGGAAGGAAAAGAATCCAAGCCAGGCTCATGCTGTGCTCAACTGCCTGCCAAACCTCGGGACTCATAAGGTGCTGACCTTCTCTGCCCTCTCGTGTCCTACTTTACCATGACAACGATACAGTACTGAATAGAAACCACTGCATGTTCACTACAGTGTGGCTCGGGCTGCGTTTTTCTGTCCAAACCTGAACCAAACAAGCTGTATATGTCATATAAATTCAGGCTGTATTTACTCCCATGGACTCTAATCAGTTTCTGACAGACAATCAACAACATCTGACACATTTAGAGTAATCTGAAGCGTCATGCACGTGGCTGTAGACTTGATTTATGGTTATGGTAAATGAGAACATTTATGTTTAAACCCTGGAGGAGGCAATTTCTGGCCCTATGAACGCTTGCACAGATACAGATGTCAGAAACTTTATGAGTTATCATCAGCACTTATGAGTATAATGACATTTCACACTCACCATTAAAGATCATTCTTATTTAATAACTCTATTTAAACTGTAACTTGATAACTATTTAATCTAAACATTGTAGTTAATTGTGGAGGAAAATTATAACAACCACTGATGGCTTTAATTGCCGTGTTGTGTTCACTGTCCTGTTGTAATTAGTAAATCCAGAAACACTAATTTAATCACCCACCAGTTTCCACTTATTATCGCTCATTTTTACTTGTTATACATGTGTTAAATAAATATTTACTGTTTTCCATAAAGCAATAAATATTTTACTCTATGTTCTACAAAAAGAACTTGACCATGTCAGTTGACGTATGCAGACTGGACCTGATCTCCACAGTCATTTTCTGGACTTTCTTCTAAACCTCATGCTCCGATGTTGACATCTGTGACATCTTTCATGCACCACAACTAATGTTTGATTACTACATCAACTTTAATTTCTGTTTGTAGAAGTGGGACTGGTCTGATATGCAGGATACACAGAAATCTCATTTGTGGAAAATCTTCTCCATTATCACACTGTGTTTCTGTGCTCCAGCTCTGTGTTCCCTTGGTGCTGCAGACTCTGCACATGCTCGCCAGCACCCCCAAGCTGAGAGCTGTGGCAATGCGCCTCATGACTGCACTCTGGAAGAAACAGGTCAGCAATAGGAAGCCATCATCATTACATACACATGTTGGATGAGTTGAACTCATTGACAATTTGGTAATATGAAAGACCAGCTTTCACTCACATCATTCCAATCGTAACACCAATGATCACAAATTATGACAGACATAAAAACAACAAAGTTTGTGCTGCCCTGAGACTTTTACATAGTACTGTATATTTTTTTAAATGTATATTGCTTCTGACATATGTTCCTGTTCACCTGCTCCCAACTGACTTCCTTTGTCCTGGTCCCAGGACCGAGTTTACCCGGAGCTGCAGCGTCTGCTGGGTCAGCAGGACAGCGGGGTGGTGGTGGGGAGGGACGCCCAGTGGGAGCAGATCCTGGCCAGAGCTGCCTGTCTCAGAGACATCTGCAGAGAGAGGTGTGACCACCCGACACACACAGGCTTGCACAGCAGTTCTTCTCTGGAAACTGCACTGACTTCCATTCATTCGGACAGCCTAAACAAAGCATCATCCATAACCTTAACTAGTTCATGAATAATACTGGCCTAGAATTAACCACTATTTAAATCTTAGCATTTAACCAGTTCTTCTTTCTCATTAGGACCAGGTTTTGGTTTTGATCGGTCACTTTAACACATCTTAGTAAATAATCTTTTTTAGTCGTCAAAGTAAAACCAATTTTTGCTTTATTATTACAACTTCCTGAAAAAAAATTTAAGAATTTAAAAAAATCGTAAACATTGTTTTATTTTTACAAAGGCCGCCATTAAGCCTTTTAAAAATTTGTTTACATGGGCCTTCACTTGATCACTGACAGTGGTAGTAGCACTACGGCTACCACTAGATGGGGCTGTAAAGTGCCACATAGGTGTAGCATATTTGGACAGACCATAGTACACAGAACAGATTAGAGGTGGTTACATTTAGTTCATTTTGACATTGTTGATAGTCAATAATGTTGATAATTATATTCTACTACATCAATAAATTAAAGTTAAATAAAGAAAAAACATAATAAATATTTTTTGTAACATGCAGTCATGTCTTTGTATATATATATATCAACATTTCATGTGATTCAAACTCCATTAAAGGTACATTTTTTCAGGGGCATATTCCCAAAAAATGCTGCAATTGTTAGCTGTGTCGAAGTCACCATGTTGTTTTAAGTGCGAATGTGTGTGTGTGTCAGGCTAGCATATGACAATATATTTGGTTGGTATAAGCAAGGCGATAGATTCCAATATTTTCCCCCAAATAGTCAGTAAGAAAGATTAACGTTATAAAAAACAACAATGTGATATTCATAAATGACATACAGTTTCGTGAGCGGAGAAGAAGGAAGGGAGAGATTCAAATGGCTGAAAGCCTCCTGCCAATTAGTGGTTGGAGGCTTAAGTACAACACAAAACCCCTTTTACGAATATTTACATATGGATACAGCAATTTAAAAGAATCAATACAATATCACGCCATAAATTATTAATTATTATTTAGTATTCATATTTTCTTTTCACACTAGGCCTTACCAGCACGGAGGTGACATGTTGGCTGCCATAACACAAACACTGAACCAGTGCACCAGACAAGACCTGGTGACCCCAGCTGCTCTGGCCCTGCAGGGACTACAGGAGCTGTGCCGAGCTGAGGTCTCCTCACACACCTAAACACACACCCACAACACAAACGGTGACAATTTTACCAAACTTCATCAGGTTTATTTTTCAGGTGGTGGACATCATTTCAACATGGAGACGCCTCGGTCCTGAACTTAGCTGTGACTCTCGTCCACTGATGGTCAAAGGTGTAGCTGAGCTTCTGGCTCTGGTTCCTCAGCTCACAGTAAAGTCTGAGGAGTATGAGGTAAATCACCAACACGCGCTATGACATGGTAGTTACCCATCTTTGTTATGATTGTGCTGTCTCACTTCCGCCTTCCTTAAAACCCTGACTCCTTAATTTTCTCCTTGTCCTGTAACTTGTAAGACATAGACGTTTTCAGAAACTTCACTTGACACTGATCCTCCTTGGGTTCTCAGGAACAAACCAGTCAAATGTAAAGTTAAACAAATAAGCATTGGTGGAGAAAATAGTATTAAAGAACAGAGGGTCCTCCATTTACAGTTGCATACTGAACGTTCCTGGAGACCAGAATTTGTTCGATTTGTTTCTTCAAAATGTACTTTCTTCTGCTTTTCACAGAAACTGAAAGAGGAAGTGGTCAGCTTTCTGTGGAATTATGCTCTGAGCAAGGTCTGTGTTCTGACAGTATCTGATGTGTGTTTGTTTATGTCTTTTTACTGTTTTGAGGGCATTTTTGCTGCTCAGAGTCAGGCCAGATTATTTCACATGATATATGTGCACCTTGGGATCAACGCTGTGTTTGTATGTTTATGAATGTTTTTGTTGTACCAGGATTCAGACGTGGCCAACTGTGGCTACAAGGCTCTGGCAGAATTTCCTGAGGCCGTCCACAAAATAACTCTCCTTCCTGAGGCAGTAAGAGTCGAGGCCTAATTTTCATATGCACATAGAAAAAACATATGTATTTTACTATAAAATTAAATTCTGATTTAATATATATATATATAAACAGATCATTACAATTCAGAGAAAATCACTGTGCCTTCCTATGAAAACTCATAACACCTGTCCCTTTTCTTTTATGTTGTTATTTATTTCACTGTCTTCATTAACTGACATAAAATTAGTGTAGAAATAATTTTGTCTTTGTTCAGTTTATCAGATTGATCAGGTTTTTGTCAGGTTTGTTTTGTAGGTTTGGAGTGTTTTACCTTATCTTTTTATACATGTTGACTCTGTGCTCTCTATGTCCATTTGTTAAAATGAAATGATAATAATAACATTAAACTCTTCCTTTGCTAGCCCTACTTTCAAGGAAAATGTATCTTTCCCCTCTTATAGCAGTCAGAGTTTTTCCACATTTAGTGGCTTATTCCTTAATAAAATTACATTTCTAACAAACCAATGAATTAGTCAGAGTTAATCTACAAGCGCTTTTCATACAAATTTTACTCAGGGTGCATCACTGGATAAACATCAGCACACATCACCCATCCCTACAATTTAAATAAGTAACAAATGTAGCAGAAGAAACAGAAATGAGGAAATGTGGTATATGTATATACTGTATGTGTACTGATAAGCATTATTTCTCTGTCTGATGTGGAGGCCAGGCCACCTGCAAATCCTGAAGATGAGGAGGATGGACAGGGAGAGGAGAAAGAGAAAGATCTGTCCATCCCAGGATCATCTTATGTGAAGCTGCTGAATCTCACTCCAGTCTCTGTTCTCCCAGGTGATTTTTAAACCTTTTCAAACCGTGCTCATGCTGGGAATGTCACGTCAGATGTGTCGGACAATTTTTGGGGAAGTGACATACAGATATTTTGAGTTTCTTACAGATATTTATCTCAATAATCTTTTTCTGCTCAGCGTTCGAGCTCTTCCTCACATCACTGGTGAGGCAGGAGATGAGTCAGATGCCACGGGGGGTTTACTTCTCTGCCCTGAGGGGAGGGAACCTGCGATCAGACCAGGGTAAAACTGTAGCAGGAATCCCATCGTTCATGCTTAGGACCTACGAGAAGAACAAGCAGCCTGGCCTGAAGCCTGGACTGGCAGGTGAATAAATCCACTGTGCATCTGTCTGTGTGTTACATCTCTGAGAGCAACCGCTGTTTGAATCTCTTATTTTTAAATTTGTTTTACAGGGAGATGTACTTGCTGGTTTGTGTCCAACCTTTTGAGTATTTGACAGCTTTTTACTGTCATGATGATAAGTAACAGCAAAACTTCATAACTTTTCATGCTGCTGATCAATAGATAAACTCAAGGTCAGTTTTCGAATCTCCAAAGATCCAAAAAAAAAATTTCAATTATTTGATTTCATATAATGGTGTGAAATTTTCTAAATCGGGTCCAAGTAAATTTGGCCTATATTTTTCTAAGCAGTTGAATACTGTGGCAAGACATCATGTCTTCTTCAGGCAACACCTGGTGTAACCGTTTTTTCTTCTAATCTATTCACCATTGTACACTCACTCACTCACTCATCTTCTACTACTTTATCCTTCACATGAGGGTTGCGGGGGGCGCTGGTACCTAATCCCGGCTCACACAGGGCATAAGGTGGGGTACACCCTGGACAGGTTACCAGTCCATCACAGGGCCACATAGAGACAAACAACCATCCTCTCTCACACCTATAGGCAATTGGCAGGTGTCTAATTGGCCTAATCCCCAAATCTGCATGTTTTTGGACTATGGGAGGTAACTGGAGAACCTGGAGAAAACCCACAAACACACGGGAAGACCATGCAAACTCCATGTAGTAAGGCCCTTGTTCCGACCGGGTCACAAAGCCAGGGTCGTCTTGTTGCAAATGCAAGCGTGATAACCACAACCCCAACCATGTGGGCCCCAATATTTTACAAAAATGGCAAATTTAAGAGATGTGATAGTTTAACAAAGTAACTTTGAAAATACATTTTTAAAAAATATGTTTGTTTTTTTATTTCAGCTACCAGTTTGGGCTCACAATCCACTCTTACATTGGTTAAAAAATGAGTTATAATTTCATGTTTTCATGTTGTATTGCAACCATTAAAATCAGAGTCTTGATCTCATTAAAGGGTCGACACAAAATGCACAGTGTGTCAATAAAGTGTCCTTAGAAGAGCAGCTGTGTAAACCTGTGTGTGTTTGTGTTTCAGCTGGACTGCTGCTCAGTTACGAGCTGCCCGTGCAGACAGATCGCAGTGGCAAACCCATCGATCGCCTCCTCGTCAGCCGCAGCCGCAGCTACCAGCAGATCCTGACTGCTCTCATCCATGAGGTAGGGAACGCAATATAAACCCTTCCTCTGCCTCTCACTTATTTTCCCTCTTTTTTAACACACGAGGACATAAAATCTAACTCTTACTCTGCTCGATTTGTGGCGTGTAGGTGAACATTCAACCGTCTGAATGGCACAGAGCTCTGCTCTTGCCGCAGGCCTGGAGGGGCTTCATGAACCGAGCTTTCCACGGCGTCTTACAGGTCTGTGACCGACTCTGATTCTACGATTGGTTCTAGATTTAAAGTAGAGCCAATAGGACGAGCTGTTTGATTACAACTCAATTTATTTTTTAGACCTGGTTTTCTAATTTGAAATCCACAAAAAGACAGTGCACTTTGTAGCAAACCAGATGTTTAAGCCCGTGTGTCTCAACTGCACTGGACCATCATTTTGACCTACACTATAAAAAACTCTTAATGACATTATTTGTTTGTGTTATGTATAAATTCAGTTTCAGAATTCACATTACACCTTTTAGAATTAGTTTAATGTGCACATCCTTCCTTCATTTAGCACTATTTATTAAATAAAGCTTAATTTTAAGCTTATATTTAAAATTTATATTCCCAGACTGTATCTGTATTTACGTTGAATATTTTACTTCATTTTTATTATATTGTCATTATTTGTTTTTTTACATATATTTATTTCTACATAGCCCTATAAATAAAATATTATTTCATTTTCAATCACAAAATCTTGAATTTTGAGCCTCTTGAAAAAAATAAAATAAAAAAGGCCGAAAGAATAAAATATTGCACTTGTGATGTCAAATCAAGAAATAGCCCTTTAAACATAATTTTAAATCATAGGAAAATATGTTAAATATCTCTTTAAAACTTATTTTATGTTGTAATTTGGACCCTTATTAAAGAATACTACTTAACACTAGAAAGCACACATTACAAAGAAACTTACAAATCAAATTTTCCTCAGAATTTTGTAATTTATTTGTTTTCCCAATATGCAAATTTAAATTTTTAAAAACATGTTTTTATATGAAACACATATCTTCAAAATTAAAGATGATATTTGAATTTGAATACATTATTTCAAGACCCAACTGTGTAAATAACTGTTAATCTTTGCATTATTTTCCATTGCTTTAATAGCTATTATGTATCTCTTACTTTTGGTTATTTATTTGGTAGTTTTTGATCTACGTTTACCCGCAGAATTGGTCTTCAAATATCAAAACCTGAAGAGCATCAATAGTATGTTTTGTTGAGCGGTTGATCGAATGATATTTCTCCGTACATTGTCGTGGTAACTCTGGTTTGCTGCCTGTGCTCAGGGTCGACGTGCTGACCTGGAGATGCAACAGAGACAGGGCAAAGAGAACGCAGAGGAGCTGCAGTACAAGCAGCACTGTGCCTGGCTGTGGTGAGACTCACTGTTACATTCATTTAAATGCCATTCATTTTTAAATAAATGTAATTTCTGCCAAAAACAAAAGGCATAGTTTGATGGTCTAGAATTAAAAAGCAGGTTCTGGCTGTAGCTTTTCATATTTGCTCTAATAGGTGAAACTTCTCGCTGTGTCTGTCAGGTGACTGGTGCACCTGACAGCAGAGAGTGTGTTTGACATTGTACCCATCACTGCAAGAAGCATGTCACAGCCTGGACGAGATTATAATGATAATTGTTATTAATGTTATTGATCCTTGAAATACACCTGATACACATCCGTTCCTCATCTCTGTCTTATTCGCTCCTTTCCATTATTTCTTCACCCACCTCTCCCTCCCTAACCCCCTTCACTTCCTCTCTCCTTTCTCTCCTCTTTCCTACCTCAACACAGCCTGGTTCTGTCAGTGATTTTTTTTACGGTTCCCATTGGGTTTCTCTGTAATAAATGTAAGGCACTCTTTATCTGTCCTTCCGCAGGGCTAGAGATCAGCTGACGGATGTCATCAAATCCGCTACAAAGTGAGTTTTCTCCAGTAGATCTCTATGTTTTTATCTGGAAAGCAGAGTGAGGTGGAATCAGAAATGTTTAATTTCCTATATGTTTTACAGGGACAGTCCTGTAGTTCAGGGAAACTCCATCTTGGCTTTGAGCAGTTTGGCTGCCGTCCTGGCTAAATATGAGAGCAACCTGCCTGCTGATAGTGACGGCAGCCCTGGGGTAAGATACTTAACATTGTCCCTTAAATATTTCCTGATTGTAAAACAAGCAAATGTGAAGTTTTTGTGAACCCTTCTCCTTTTCCTGGTGTCTAAACAAAGAAATTAACTTGTGAAGTTGAGAGAGTGGGTATTCTGGTTAACCTGGTGGTCACAGGAACCGGTGGTATGACAAATAGTGTGTGAAAGCCAAAGCTAATGCACAAAGCTCGACAGATTTACCTGACTGACTTGTTGTTTTAGGCTGGACCAGAGTTTGTGCCCACAGCCAGCTGGTTGTCCATGGTTCTGGAGACACTGCTCAGCATCATTAGCAGCAGCTACAAGGCCAGAGGACAGGTTTTCCCCTGGTTCCTACATGTGAGTCTCCTCATGTTTGTGTACTTTATTCTGTCTCCACTGGGTTTTTCCATTAGTTTTTAGTTCATGTTTTATAGAGTGGGCTTACATGAGGTACTTACAAACACTGCTAGTGCTCATTTTAACCATTTAACCAACAGCTCACCGAATAAAATCCATGCCAGCTTAATTGCACACTATCTTTAGAATACATTCACTGCTTTATCTCACTGTGAGACTGTCTTTTCGAACGAGAAATATAAGTTTTTCCACTTTTTTAAAACCACGCAATCTTCCACACCAAATTCCATAGAGAAAATCAATGATTTTACATCAAGGCACACAGGAGGTGTTGATCCTCTGCTGCCTCCATCAGTACGTTTAAATGTGTCATTTTGTAACTTGATATCCTTTGTTTATATTTTCCCAAGTGACACAAACTTATCAAAATGGCAGCAACAGACCAGTAGCCCCTGTGTCCTCACATGCTAAAAACACAGATTTTTCTCCATGGACATGGTGTAGGGAATGAGCTAGTACAAAGCAACAAAGCATTCCTGTCAGAAAAGGCTGCTTATGATGTGAAGAAAATAAAAGTACACACCCACTAACCAACAAACACCCTCCCCTTCCTCCTTAGCGTTCCTACTCAGGTGAGAACACAGCGAGTGCCATCGCTCGCTCCTGTGCCAGTCTGGCTCTGTCCCTGCTGGTTCCGGTGCTGGTGGTGTGGCAGAAGGACGGTGTGGTCCAGGTGCTGTCAGCTCTGCAGGCCGGTTTGCCGGGCTCACCCAATGCTGACGACTCCCAGGCCGTCCAGTTCCACTCGGGCCTTGGGCTGGGAATGGTATTGTCCAGTCTGCACCACCAACACCTCAGGTAGGTTTGTTTATTTGGAGGGGACTGATTCAAATGCATTGTAACTTATCGTTGACTGTTGAGTCTAATCACCTGCATGTGTGTCTGTGTGTGTTATTCAGTGACGTCTCTGTTCAGAGGGACACTGAAAGCCTCGTCAGCTCTCTGGATGCTCTGGAGCGTTGCTCCTTCAATCCTGACCTGGAATACAAGTCAGTGCTCTGTCTTCAGACCTGAACTTTTCAATGTAGCTTGCTGTTATTGTGTTATTAAGAAATGTGAATTGTGAGAATCGTGCTGGAATTTTGAGAAACATTCATTGTCTTAAGAAATGTGAATTGTGAGAATCGTGCTGGAATTTTGAGAAACATTCATTGTCTTATTCATCCTTCCTTCTTTCGTCTGTCTAATTCTTCATTTTTTGTCCTTCCATTTGTCTTTGTCAGTATTTCCCCTTTTCTTTTTTCTTGTCGTCTTCTTCATTATTATTTGTCTACATCTTCTTTCTATGTATTCTTCCAATATTTCTATTTGTCCACATCATTTCTGTCCTGGCATCTTTTTCTCCTCGTCTTCTTACATCTTCATCCTTCTTCCCTCTGTCTTCCCTTTTTTTGTTCTTCATCCTTCTTCCTTTGTCCACGTCTTCTTTGTCTTTCATTCTTATTTACCTTTCTCCCTTATGCCTTTGTCCACTTCTTAATTCTTTATTCTCTTTCTTTGTCTTTCTTCCCTTTTTTGGTTTTCATTCTTCTGTTCTTCGTTGTCCATATTTGTTTTTATCCTGCTTTCTTCTCTTTTCTCTTAATTTTCTTCTTCATTGTCCTTCCTTTCCATCATATTCTTCCCTCTTCCTCCTCAGTACTGGCTGTATGTTGGGCCTAGGTCTGGTGCTGGCAGCTCTGTGCAGTAGTGGACAAAAGGACCATCACCTTCATGTCACCAGAACACTAGACAAACTACTGTCCAGCCTGCAGGACAGCAGTGGACAGGGACGCATGCTGCAGGAGGTTCGACAGTCGGACACAACAATTAATATCATGCATCTATAGACGGAATGTAACAGCTGTAAAATGTTTTGTGCTGTGTAAAGTGGACGTGGACTGTAGAGTTTGTGGTTTGTGCAGGTGTTGGCGTACGCTGTGGCGTGTGTGAGTGTCTCAGCCTTCAGTGGAGGCCTCATAGATGCTGCCAAAGCTGAGGCGGCCATGAACACTCTGCGAACTCTGACTGAGGAGAGCCAGCAGGTCAGCAAATGTGTTCATTCATGTTTGTAAGCGTGATAAAAGACTGTAAATGTCATGAGACTTGTTCATGTGATGACAAATCTGTAATTTAAATGCCTGATCTTGTGTTCTACAGTGTTTACTGGATCAAACTAATTGACAATAGACACCAGTAGAACCAGATCAGTGGAAACAGATTTAGTTTTTCCTCCTTGTGTGTCCAGACCCCAGGTTTCTCTCTGGCCCTTGGTTTGGTCGTCCATGGTCTGTCAGTGTCCGGTCACGGTAAAGCAGAGGACATTCACCCTCGACTACTCACTGCTTGGATCAAAATCCTTCTGGCTGAGGTATTAAAGCTGTAGTATTTTTAATACTTCCACCTCATCAAAGCCCCACATGAAAATGTGGATTGCAGATATCTACCATCACTTTTTATTTCTTTACTGTAGATTCTGTACTTGATGTTACATCAGGAGATGTCCTTGTGTTTTAGGGATGTCCCACTATGCAGCGACTGGCTGCTGTCAACGGCCTGGTGGCTTTGGTGGGATCTGAGAGTTACCTCATTCAGGTAAGAAATCCACTGATGTTATGAATTATTATTATTATTAGAAAAGGAACAGGTGCTTTTGACCAGTTGTTTAAAGTATTTTTACTGCCATTTCTACTTATAGAGGCTGTAAAATGTGAATGTGCTCATTGTTATGTGCACCTGACAACCAAGTGAGTCTTTTGTAAAAAAAATATTTTCCGGTTTTCTGGCAGATATTGAAGAACAAAAAAAACCCAAACAGATTAATATGTAACTATGTCCAAAAAAGAACAGTATTTAAAAGTCCAGTGTGTAAGAATTATTGACAACTAATGGTGAGACTGCAGATTATTAAGAAATAGACGAATCATCCACTCATTCCTCCCTCTTCCAAGTGCGCAGGAAACTACGGTGGCCTTCATATATCAGAAAGAATAGTGTTCTTCTACATTTGTGTAGTAAGGTTCTGATTCAAAACCTTTAACCATGTAAAAGGCCCATTTTAAGGCAATAAACCAAAATGTATAAATTTGAAGAGATTATACACTTCAACAAACATACTTATGGGTTGTATATTCATTTTTAACCTGGTCCTTTAAAACTCAGTCCTGTGGCTGACTTTACACGTTACTGTCTCGCCTGACTTCCTTAAGTCTTTGTGTTTGAAAGAAAACTGTGTAGCCACTGTATTTGTACCTTGTGTTGAGGGTACATTGATAAATCAACTGGAAATAATCTGACATATTGTATTTTCAATTCTATTTAGAATGAGATATTGGTGGAGTTTGGCCCCTTGTAGTCAAAATAACCATCACAACTCAAAACCAAAAAATTCCTAGTATATTATTTTTTCTCTCAAGGCTTTTGCAGATTAAAAAACCTGTTGACCAGGTGGAAACAAACAGTTTAATGCAAGGTTCACTTTTCTATTATTTTTTCTTAATCAAATAATTTTATCAGTTGTGTTTATCTTATCTTAGTTTAGTTTTGTTGCATTTCTTTTTGCTTAGCTTTGCATAACTTAGCTGTTTTGGTTTATTAAGTGTATTTTGATTTAATTTATTTTAATTTAGTTTAGTTTATTAGGGTTGACATATTAGCCATTACATTTGGCAATAACTATTTTTTGTGGGGTCCACATTTAATATAAAAGAAACATTTCAAAACAATACAATAAATCCACGATATCATAACAATACAATTCTAAATCTTAATAAGTTATCATATTTTTTATTTATTTTTTTACAGTTTAAACTTGTGTGTCTTGTTTTGCAGCTAAAACGTGAGTTAGAGCTTTCCTCTCAGCAGCAGAACAGGCTGAATGAGGTCATTCGAGCCATCACACAGGTATGTTACACAATTATTTGAGGCTTTTCTCAGTGAAAACTGTGAATTGTTTCTAAACACATGTCTGTCTCTGTCATGTAATATCAGAAAATTGTTTTTTATAAAAATCTTAACTGATACATCCTCATCATAGCAGTGTGGACTGTGTATCACCACCATCACACTGAAATTCAAAATAGCAATTGCAGGTTTACATAAACTGCAGATATTTGTGCTCCCCAGAGGATAACCTTGTTCTGTTTGTCTCTAGTGCTCACCTCGGGACATTTTTTAAGTCCAAATTGGTATGAAACCTGTTTCCAGTCTAATTATTCAAATGATTTTGCCCTTACACCACATTTCCTGTTTATTATTAATAATGTAACTGTTTTTCTTTAGTTAACAGGGGTTGAATGACCATGAAAAACCTGGAAAAGCTACAGAATTTGAAAATGTGAAAAACCAGGCCTGGAAAAATTTTGGAAATGTGATTCACATATAACACAGTGATAGAGAATATACAGTATTTCACTTAAGATTTAGTTCCAACCACATGACTTGACCTTATTTTTGTTTAAAAATTAATGTGCTAAATTTTGTCATGGATTGTAATGATTTTTCAGAGATTATAAACAGTGATGAAAATTCCCTTTAGTCAGTAATAACTGTGGGAAACCTGTGGAAATAGATTGGTAACATGGATCAAAACTGTCTTTTTCGTCCTTCTGCCTCCCTTTTTACAGGTCATCTCCTTCTCAGGAGCCATTGGTTTGCAGTCAAACAGTGCCTGTTTGGTGGCTCATTTATATTTGGCCCACATGTCCACCAGTCACAGTCACACAGCAGGTACATGCAACTCACACTCATGTTTTACCTCATCGACATCAACACAATCTCCAGCTTTTCTCTTTATTTGCTCTCAGTTCCTCAGGACTTCAGTTACCTCTCAGAGAAAAGTGTCATCAGATCCATCGTTGATTTCATCTCAGAGGCAGGAAAGAAAGGTTAGTCAATTTGTTTAGGTAAAGCTTTCATGATTTAAACAGAATCTTAATAACTCAACAAAAATGCATTGAGGCAAACTTGCTGCAATGAGAAGAGGAGATTAACATTCACTAATTATGAATTCCTGTGTGTCCAGGTCCAAATTTCTCTCCTCCTGCTCGGGTGAAAGCTGCTTTGACCTCTCTGGCATCAGTTGGAGCCAGTTTCCAGTTCCCACCTATAAACTGGAGCGCTGTGCTGTCTCCTCTGATGAGGCTCAGCTTCGGTAGGAAATATTCACACAGTCACATGTCCTCACATGAACCTCAGAGACGTGCACAGTCAAAGCACCGTGTCGATGTTTCTGTCTCTAACAGGAGAGGACGTGCAGCATGAGTGTGTGGTTCTGGCTGCGTGTCAAGCTCAGTCTTCTCAGAGTGCAGCTCTCTTTCTGGGCTCCTGGCTGTCGCCACCGCTTGTGCACAGTCTCAGTGTAAGTCCTTCTGTAGAGTGGAGAGTGTGAACTCATCATTTGTGTACGAGGGATGGACGACTTGCCTTGCTTTCTGTGAGGAAAATTATGTGCATAAATTGTCATCATCAAGTGAAAACCCACCGCATACTGAAATTACTTTACTAGTTAAACCTGGTAAACTTGGGTTTGAACAGGTTTTTTTTGACCAGCAGGAATGTATTTGAGAAGCATTCACACCCCGTCAAATGACCTCTTCTCTGTCTGCATCATTCTTTGGAAATTTGGCATAATTTCTGGCTTAACTCTAAGACACCCATTGCTATTAGTCATGAATGTTTGTAATGAATACTTTTTGACAACGTGGGACAGTGCTCAGTATTTCATATTATTTAATCTTAATTAATATTATTAGCACCTTTAAAATCATTCACTGACTGATTGGAGTCTTCCTCCAACCTGTTTTTTTGCCACCACATTTGTGACGTTACATATAACACACATAAGGGTAAAAAGTGTAGTTTTATTTCACGATTTGTTCATGGATAAAACTAAGTAAAGTAATTTCAGAGGGTTTTTTTAGTGTTGGTGCTTAAATCTTATATTTCTGACCAGCATCTGTATGTTTTTTCTGGCTGAGCTGAGGTTCTTTTCATCTTTGTTCCTTAATTATGAGTATTAGAAAACACAGACAGTTTTGCTGTCATATGGCTGGTTCAGACAGTAGGTGTCACTAGTGATGCATCCTATTAAAAGAGACAAATACAAATACCAGATTTTTAATTTTTTCCTCAATTCTTTACTTTTTTCCCCCTCATATTATCTGGACATAGGAATATTGATGATGTGCAGTCGTATTTACACAAGTACATCAGGTCTAAATGGGTTATCTTCTATTTTTTTTTAGAAACTTAAGAATATATGTAAACACTAACAGTAATTCAGTCCAGAGAAATGCTTGATTTCAAACCTCACATTCAGGGCTGACTTTTTGTTCTTGACTCTTTTCCCGCACAGTTTTGGTTAATACTGATGAAAAATACAGTGTTTTAATGTCCAGTTGGAAGTTTACAGTGTATTTCCCTTCCCCTCAGTGTCAGACACGCGCTCACCTCTACACAACCTTGGGCTTGTGGATGAAGCACGTTGCCGAGGACAAGCTCCAGGTCTACGTGGAGACTCTGGGTCTGCAGCATTTCCAGGAAGACGTTCGACTTCAGCGTCTGTCCCTGTGCCTCTCTCTACTGCAGGGCCTCGCACAGGCGATGGCCCTTCCCAACCCGCCCAGTAACTGTTGGACAATTCTCTGTTCCACCACAGAGAAGATCTTCAACCTCTTACCCAACCATATCCAGGTACGACTGAGTGTGGACAGTAATCACAATTATAGTTTTGTCTATAATTCAGTATTTTCTGTGGGGAAAACAAAACATCTGCCATGTTAAATGTTTCTTGATGCTCCAGGAATCTGCATTATGGTTGGTCAAAATGTAGCAAATCAAAATCCACTCTGCTAACACCGTGCCTCACAGCCTGGCTGACGCTAAGCTAACACATGCTTTGCAAGCCTGGCTGATGTTAAGCTAATGTATGTTAACTGTGCTTCTCAATATTCATGCATTAATGAAGTATTAAAAAAAAATACTAAACCGGGCGATATTAGCAAAGTGATAGCTACCCTATGCACATTCAGTCCCTTCACTTTTTCATTTAACACAAGTTAAGCTTCTTTTACAAGTTACATGTTTTTGCCTTAACTTAAACATCTTTTACTGTTCCAAATGCATGGAATGCAAATATTCAGTGAAACTTTACAGAGACATCCATGTTGTGTGTATATGTATTTGTTTTAGGACGACGAGGTGGATTTGTACATGGGCGTGGCCAAATGTCTGTCAGAGATGTCTGACACAGAGATTGATCGAATCGCTCGAGTCACAGAGGTACAGTATGGTGTTTTACTACCCATATGTATATTTGTGTGAGTTCATAATTCCTTTATTATATAAACTGATTGAGTTTCTCTGAATAAGCCTCTACTTTAGGCAAGAATCTGGACTTACAGAGATCACCATCTTGTGCCACCATGTTTTTACAGCAATCAGAACAGACAAACAAGCCTGGTTTGATTTGCTCAATTTCTATGGCCACAGCAATTTCTATATAAATTATTGTTCTGATGTTTGCGTTTGTGGAAAAAATAAATGACTAATGTAAATTGTGTCATTCTTTGACAACAAAATAATGTAACATCCACAAACCAAATCAAAATCACCAAACATTTTGGGATTGGATTTAAAATCACTCTGAAAATTAAGGATGGAAAAATTAAAGCACTGTCTCTTTTCTTTATGCTACCACTGGGGGGGGATTTAAAATAGACAGAATTTACCAAAAAAAAGAGAGAGATGTAGTAACTGCATACTTATAATTGATATACTGTACAAAAATTAATTTAATTCATAAATTAAAAGAAATACTTACCAGTCATGGATATATAATGCTCATGCTGTTTGTTTTTAGAGTCAGATGGAGAAGACATGCTTCACGCTGTCTTACCTGACATCTCAGGGCAGAGTTCCTCTGTTGAGTCTCAATGACATCATCGCTGGTGTGCTTCGTGGTTGGCCAAGCCGCACAGTCGGCTGGTTCCTCCTCCAAACTTTTTATCAATGTCGTCTGGCAACTGGCTCCAACACAGGTGTGGACACAACTGCGTCCAGTTAGAAAGCTTCTTTCACCTCATCCTCTCTGTGTTTTCTAATCCTTGTGTGTTATTTTTCTGGTTTATCATCATCAGTCTTTGAGCTTTGTTCTTTGCTGCAGGTCTATCAAAACGAACAGAGTGGCTCCTGGAGCTGATGGGCCACATCCGAAATGTTGCCTACGGTGCCACATCTGTCACATGTGGAGACACCAGACTGGTATGTTCCTGCATTAAAGAAAATCCATCTCATCCGTTTTTAATTTTAAAGCCTTTGCATTTCTAATTATTTTGCACTGAAATGATCTAATTGAAATATTTTCTGAATAAATCTCTTGAAATCTTCAATATCTCATTTTCTCTGTTAAAAATTCAAACATAAAACTATGAGATTTTTTATAATATAAGCAATAACAGCTTTGTAAGGTGATAGTATATGGCAGTACTTGTGGTGCCCCAAGTGGCCAAATTGACAAAAGAAATATACAGCTAGGACAAGTTGCAACAAGTTAGCAACATTTTTTGTAACTTTTTTTTTTGACAACTGATGGTCTTTGAACACATCGTAGTGGATTTCCTGACCAATGTTTTCTGTCATTTCCCTGAAGGCCACAGACTTCCTGTTCCAGGTCTTTGCTGCTGCTGTCGTTTCCTGGGCCGACCACTTCATGCCCATCCTGCTTGGCATCAGAACCCAGTGGTTCCCGTGGCAACCGGGCTCCAAACCTCAAACTCTACAGCACAGTCTGTACGGACAGGAGTCACTCACTGACCGCGCTCTGCCCCAGTGCCTGCTGGGATTGCCCCACAGCTTGGCTCTGCTTGTGCACAAGGAGTCGTGGAGCAGCCAGAGACAAAAGGTGGGTGTGGAATGGGGTTTTTTGAGCAGTGGAATTCACTTTTCAAGAGCGCTTCATGGTGTTTTCAGTGCAACTCCAACTTGATTGCAGCCGTCTCCCATTACTACATCAATGTTGCTGTTTCTGCCTTGTGTCTTGATATGAAACAAATCATTTCCTGTGTGCAGTCTGAGAATGTCGCCATGTGACACAAGCTCTAAACACCCCTTTACTGAGATACACAGAGAAAGTCATGTGGAGCTGATAGACTTAATCAAAGTTGAATTTGAGAATAGTTTGAATGTAACAATTTATATCTAAAAATTACATACTACATTTTGTGTACTGCAACATATTAGTTGCTTAAGGCCAGCTAACCAGACACATTATGTTTTAAAGTTTTTTATGTGTAGGGTTAGGGTTACACAAGACAGTGACAGTATATATGTTGTGTGTGTACCTTATGTTGTGGGGTCTGGTTACACAGTCACATTATTGGGACTTGTCTTCCTTTTGGGGACAAAAAGTCACCATAATGTAAATTACTACATTTTAAGTTAGAGACATGTTTTAAAGGCTGAGGTTAGGGTAAGGTTAGGGTCAGGGTTAGGGCACTAGTAATTATGGTTAAGGTTAGTTAGAGCAAGTCTCCAGGAAATGAATGTAAGTCAATGCAATGTCCTCTGAAGTCATGGAAACCTGTGTGTGTGTGTGTGTGTGTGTCAGTTCATAGACTGGCTTCTCAGCATAACAGAAGGTCCAGACCAAAGTGTGTCGCCTGCAACCATGAGCACAGCCAAAGGTGGAAAAACACAAACACACACATCACATGCTATTCATTCTGTCATTTGCTGTAGGTGACACGTTGAGCCTCATAAACAGCAGCGTTGATACCCTTCATACACACTTCAAGTCTACAACTAACAGTTATTATTTTTTATCATCAATTAACCTGTTGGTTATTTTCTTGGAAAAGTGATAAATTGTTTTTTTGATAATCAATTGAGTTAGCCTCAGCTGCTAATGTTTAGGCATATTATAAATGCTGCATTAATTGGACGATACACAAAAACAATGTGACCCAGGTCCTGCTTTATGTAAAAATAATAGTCAAACATTGTTATTAAACATATTGTATGCACAGATGCATATTAGGTACTGGAAAGAGTTTCCAAAAACTCAGTCAGTCTTTTCCAGTTCCAGTTACATCTCACATTCACCACAGCAACAAACAAACAAACATTAGAAAAGGTCGTACTTTACATGATCATCTTTTGTCGTGTTGTTCTTTCAGCTGCTCTGTTGGCGCTCAAGTCCTCCACTGAGTTCAAGAAGAAGGCCGTGTGGACCAGAGCTTATGGGTGGTAGCCCAGAGGCTGTGTGAGACAATGTAACCATGGCAACACATACACAGTGCTGGGTCTTTAACACACAAGCTGTACTGCCTGAGCTTGTCGGACAAGGATACCACGACAGCTGCGGATGTGTCAAGGCTTGCTGCAGCTTTTATGAGCTCAGACAGAAAGTGTCGTTCGACCTCAGGCTCATGTGAAAAATTGTCTGTCCAACATTTCCATTAAAAAAAATGGACAAATGAAAGTCCTCAACTTTCAAGTTTCTGTGATCCCAGTTAACATTGGTCCTGAGTGATCTGATCACAAGTGGACAGTACAAGTCCAAAAACACCTAATTCCTGAATATGTCCTCAAGGCAGACTACAAAAAACACATTCATAGTTGGCATATTATCACTTTTTATGCTTGTGTGAAAACAATCTGACCTTGGGATTCATTAGACCCTGCCTCTTCAGCTCATGCCCTCTGTACCTGCTGCAGTTTCACAGTATTTGTACCTTTCTCCCCCCCATATTTTCATTTAGCTGTAGCCACCACCGCAATATTTACACTTATGAACACATGATTTCTTTTTCTAATGGTTTAAATGGTATTTCATGTGAGTAGAGCTTTGATACACTCAGTTTTTCTCTCTCTCTTTACCTGTAACTCATACAAACTTTAAAAACATAGTTTTGCCTCCGTGAACAGACACAATTTTTGTCCACTTGTAGTAATCAAATCTCCTTGGACGTACTGTTTTAATACCAGGTCTGAAAAGGACTCGTGAGACTAAATTCATCCATGCCTTCATTTTTTTTTGTCTAAAATGTGTCATCTTCTTTTTATCTTGTTTAACTTATCCAGGTGGCGCTGTCTCTCCTTCAGCAGCTGCCACACAGTCACCGAGGCTCCTGAAAAGACAACACTGCTGTCAGGAAGCTGGCATTCTGTGCATGTGATCTCTACAGATATTAAAGGTCATATATGTAAGAAATGTATTATATTGTGACATACAATGATCATGATGTGTCACTAGAGATTGAGGAAACATGGTAAATTGAAATTCTGGCTTCACTGAAAACAATGTTGCCACCAGTGCTTTCATATAATAAATTTTCATTGTCAGGTCACAAATTCTATGTTTTGCTTTGGTCTGTTGCTCCACCCACCACCTTCCGCCCCTCATACATGTAGCACTTCAACAATAGTGTCATAGTTACTGAAACTAAAGTTATAAAAACAACTTTTTATAAGAAAAAAACCAACTAAAACAAAATAAAATGTGTTATTTTGTTTTTCTAAGACCACTATAGAAAACAAAATGTCAAAAAGCATATTTAATAAAAAAAAAATAACTAGTAAAAACTTAATATTATGTTATTAGTACACCTGCTGTAAATTATTTCTAACAGGAAGTTGTCATACTTCAAATATAGAATGCAGAGAGCAGGTCACCCTTATAGTGTTGTTCGTCCTCCATTATTTCTGTAGACCGTTTAACCATTTTAAACACTAAAGGTCGCTTTGGTACATATTTTACATAGACCACTTTTCATATAAACTGCAATGCAAATGTAGACTTAACAATGTGAGATGGGATTTTGCCTCCAGACGTTCTGCTAGTACTGTAAATACATCAGTAGCTCTCTAGTAGTGTTTTGAGAAAACCTTGATGGCTGCAGGCCAAACAATCAAACTCAGTGATTTTGGGCTGAGTTTGAGAGTTGTTGTTGTTGTTGTTATTTTCTGTACATTAGCTGCTCATAAAAATTAAGGGTGTTTTCACCAAATTGTCTTTCCTTGTCTAGAGCTTTCTTCACATACTAAGAACACAGAAGAATGTCCAGAACATTCAGGCAAGAGATGACATCATAGAAGAAGGACACTTGTTCTCTGTGAGTTATCACAAGCTTTTCCTGTTGTGTTCTCACATGGGCCCACCATCTTAAAATTTGTCTTGAGAGCTAGCATCCTAAGAAATCTGGAAAATGACCAAAGGGATTTTTGCAAAGATCTTACCAAGAGCGAGAACAAGCAGGTAGACCAGCAGGATGAGGGTGGGGTGAAAGGGGATTGAGTTTGGTCCTGCTGCCTCAAGTAATGGCAGGGCCTGGTATAAAGTGACACCTGACAAGGTGAGAGAGAAGATAATAATCATACTTTATTTTCAAATGTGACTGTATTTACTGCGTTTAATTGTTTGTCACCCCTCCAGTTGTAGTCACGACATTGTAAGTGGAAAATCTGGCAGCTTGTTGTGATGTTTATGCTAACATTTTCATAGAAGTTCCTTTTTTCAGTCGATGCTAAGTTAATATACAATCACTTCAGTCGTACAAAGGTAGGAAATGTTCACAATTTTCGAATTAAATATTGACAAACTGACTTTTTGAACTACATTTGTGGCATTACGTTAACGTAACCCACTTGCTTTTGTGAAACATGTTATCACAAAGTGCACGAGTACCATCTGAAGGCACCAAAAGTACAATAAATGACCAGGTGACGTTTTGGCTCTTGGTGGCAGTTAACAACAGTGTTCTCTCACACATGGACTAAACCTAACTGCACTTTTCACACACACACACACACACACTTCCTTGCATTTTATCATCACCGCTGCTTTGTCAACTCATTTCCTGTATGCACACCACTTCCCTTGCACAATGCCAGGCTGAGATATGTTCCAAGTGAAGCATAGCTGGTATTGTGTTGTGTTTTTATGATGTTTCTCCAGTCAGTGGCAGAACTGGAGGTGGTATAGTCACCTTCTGTGGCGACTGACAGGATGTACAGGGGGATCCAGAGTGTGTAGCGGGTCCACAGCATGGTGACTGAGGGTGTACCCATGACTCGAAGCAGCTCATGTGGGTATCTGTCATCAAACAGCACACATTTAAGTAGTGACTGAGGTACACCGTATAGTTTGTTTTACTTATTATCATAAATATTACACAATTTGTGATCCTTTCCGTATCTCTGACACTGCATTCAGTTCAGCAAAGGTCTGTTTTGTTGCTCTACCTCTTTATACTGTATATCTTTCTATTGAATATAACCTGTGCAACCAGTTGGTTCACATGGTGCCTGACAGAAAAGAGTTTACCCTACATGGAATAAATTGCTTTGTAATCCCAGACAATTTGCTCATAAATACCACATTCCCACTAGTTAACAGAAATACCACATTCCCACTAGTCAACACAAATTCCACATTCCCACTGGTCAACAGTTGGAACTTGAGGTTAAAATAGATGCACACAGGTTTTAATTAGCTTAGACTCAGTTTTGCTGGGAACTCAGGTGTGTGTGTGTGTGGGGGGGGGATATCATGACATTTTGTGTGACAATCTTATATCGCTTTTGAGACACCAAGTATTGAATTTGTTTAGCATGTCATTTTTTAATTGGTATTACAAATAACATTTTTTGTGGATTAGCATAATAATTCATTGACATTTCATTCCACTAGATGGTGCCAAGTGCTCTCTTTAGCTGTTGTGTGAGTATATCACAATATAGATTTCACAAAATACCTAGTATTTTTCAATATCATGATAATATTGGGTTAGGGTTAGGGTTGTGACTTTATTGTGATTATATCATATCAAATCATATTGTGTCTGGCGATGCCCAACCCAACTGGTAACACAAGAAAGACCACTGTAAACATGGAAGTTTCTTTTTTCTCTTCTAATTATTGGCACTGATGCAAATTCATGCATTCATGCATCATTTGTGGCACAGCCCTATGATGAACATTTATTTTCTGACCGTTAGCATAGCCTTTAGCCAGGAATGGTTGTGGCAAACCTTACTTTTTACAGCGCAGAACAGTGTTCAGCATTGTTTATTTCATAATTTGGATCAATTAGAAAGGGGACTAGTGTAGACGACATAAAATAGTAAGTGCTGTCACATCGTCACTAAGTTCCATTGTAGTTTTCCTTGTTCTTTTAACTTGTTTTCAGCATGTACTTGCCATCACAATTCATGCAGGGGTGAAAAAGACACCACAAGGCAGCTGGTTTCTGGATTATGCTGAAGAATTTATCTGGAATTGTTGACCAATAATGCTAAATATCTTGTCTTTGTAAAATAAATTTCAAGACAGAAGAAGCCCCAGCTGTTCTGACAACCTTTCAAGTGCAATGTGTCCCTCAAACACTCTATACTCTAAGTGATGTTTCTACCGTAAAAGGTCCAAGATGTTCCACAGCAAGAACTGGACACACACGACTGGTTTGCTCTGGAACTCCTCCAACATGATGACCAGGATAAGCAGGAGGTTCTTCTCCATTACCTGAAAAAGAAAATGTCAAGCGGGGCTGTTTACTCTACTCACTAAACATGCGATAGCATGATTAATGAAGAGATTCCAGCGAGGTTAAGTTCTTGATGACTCACTTGGATGAAGCGAGGAAGGAGTCGGGCTTTCTCAATCCCATCTGCGATGTGGAAAAGCTCGAGGACAGAGAGCAGCTGACAGAGGCTCATCACAAAGCCCACAGAGTAGAAGGTGTCTGCTAAGGCATCTGAGGAGTTCAGCAGCATATTTTGTCATTCAAACGCAATCCAATCTGTGAACGTTATTCCTGCTTCCCTCGTGTGTGTCTGTATTACTCTGTTAAAGGTCACCTTTGCCAAAAGTGAGGAACCTGGCGATGGTGTTGGTCATTATCCATGTGTGGCCACAGAACTGGAACAGGTTATATGAGAAGATGTAAACAAGCCTGAAGCTGAGCCTGCAAATGAAAAAAAAACAAAAAACTTCTTGGATCACTCCATTAGTAAGTTGGCCCTTTTTTGTTAATTATGTGTGGACAATTTGCATTTTTGACTTGCATAATTATTGTAACCAGCTATTAGGAACATTAATGCTGTGTTCACACTGGACGCTGAACAAAGTTTACATGCAAAGTCAATGCACAGACGTGAGTAGACACAAACGTGCCAATTGCTCCGACGCTCATGTTGAAAATTTCCAACTTTGGTGAAGAATTCACATTAACGCGTGGACCAATCAGCATTGAGATTCTCCGGATGATGTCACGTATTTGCCAGCAGCAATACTAAAATAAAATTTGCATTATCAATGAACGCAGCATAACAGTCATTCTTTTTAGTTTTTACAAATAGATTATGTGTCTTATGTTTTAATTAACATGCCTAAAAAGAGTCTCCTTGGATTCGGCTAGTTAACCTGTTCAAAACAATATCAATATGATGTATTATGCCCAGATTTGCTCTTGTCACAATTAATACTGAGAAATGGCTCACCAAGTGGCCATGTTGGGTCGCCATATTAAAAAGTATGGAAAACACTAGACTAAGGAATCCTTCCTTTACATTTGAGTAATTCATATACACACTGTATTGCACTATTAAATGATGAAGTGATGATTTTTTCTAACACTTTTCCACCAATAGTAACATTTTGTGGGGCATTTAATTACAAGCTGGTTGTGAGCAACCCCATCTCAGGGTGTTTGGTTTAAGAAAATTGTGTTTGATGCAACTGTTAATATCAAGGTACTACTATTACATTAGTATATGCAAAAGAGCAATTTATGACAGGGAACACCGGTGAAAATAGTAAAATGTGCTCTTGGGGTTTGCTGCCGTCCTGTTGTAAAGTATTACTCACAAAAACAGAAAAAAAAGTGTCCCTTCTGTCAATTCCTCATTAAATATAAGAAGAAGATTTTTAGTGTTTTATTATGCTAAAATTCCATACATGTGTAACAATCATCCCACTGACCAAGTCTTCATTTAGATAAGATTTTTGCAATGCAAATCTAAGGAAACACAACTTTATTAATCCATAAAAAAGATTTAAACCACTGTTTGAATTTAAGATGTATTTACGAAAGCACACTCTGTAATACAGCTGTCTTATGAGCTCAAACCTGTTTTCTTTGCAATGATTTGAGTGTTTTGTTTTTGGACTAGGATAAGCGAGTTATCATTCCTCAACACGCCCTGTAGAAACACAACATTCCTCCCCCTGTCAGAACTCACACACTGCTGCAGCTCTCAATTAAAAACTCACGCACATTTCTCCTCCTTTAGTCTTGCGTTTGCCACTTGTGTTTTCCAGCTAAGAGGGATCAGCAGCAGTCGCAGCGGCTCAGAATCCCCGTGTGAGTTTGAGCAGGGACATTTTTTTTTTCCCAGGTGAAAAAGTCAGTGTCTCGATGCAGCAGCTTCTTCTCGGTGAACAGAGACCTGCGTCTTACTTCATCCTCCTTCACAAGTGGCAGCAGAAAAATGCTGCAATATCTCTGTTTGGCTGCGTTTCTTCAGGCTGATTGTAACTGTCATAACTTTACACAAAGCAGGAAGTTGACATTCCGTGTGTGAAAGTTTGACATGGACAAGTCCAACCCCCTGAGAGAAAACTATGAGCTGAATGTCAAGAAGACACACACACACACACACACACACGAGTTAGATTTACTTGCCAAAATTGAATATACCACCCATTCTTATATTGGTGTATTTCATCACTTAAAAATAAAATATATAGAGGCAGCTATCTAGTGCCACAGTGTTTCTACACCAGCCCAAATGTAAAAACCAGTCACAGTGTGATATTTGCATTTTGAAACAGAAGCTTCTCTCCTCCTCCTCCTCCACCTCCTCCTTCTTCTTCTTCTCCTCCTTCTTCTTCTACTACACTAAGAGGTGTAATGCTGCCTTCCACAGTTCAAACGTTTTAATCACAGTTGATATTTTAAATGCTCCTGATACCTTCTTTTCTTTCCTCTCTTTGTAAAATTTGACGTTTTGCTTGTAATCTCCAGATTTCAAGCAAAACAGTGTTTTTGTGTAGTGTTTCCTTACTCGGTGTGAGGGTCTAAGGATACAGGTTGTCACTGCACAGACTGTAAAGCGCTTTGAGGCAAATTGTTTGTGATGTTGGGCTCTATAAATAAAATTGGCTTGACTTGACTTGTTCATAAAGTACTTAGGATAGGGAGGATTTGTAACAATCTGCAAACTCACCATAGTAGATGGCACTAATTCTCACTAGTGATGTGCGATACCCCTGATTTCTTTTCAGATCCGATACCAAGTGAAGTTTGGAAAACCAAAAATATTTCAAATTACAGCTTCATCATTACCACAAGACATCAGACTACATCTGACGGCATCTGAATAGGTGTGTCTTAAAATGCTTGTTTGAACATTTTAACACAAACATTTCACATTTACTTTTTTTTTTTTGTTTTTATTTTTGTGTTTAGTAACATGTTACTTAGACGTTGGTATGGGAACAACAGCATATTTACCATTTTCCCCTTAAGTCCGCTCCATTTTTTGTGCACATCCTCTCCTGCCTGTCCCTGTCCTCTCGTCGTCATAACCTCACCACATTCTTTGTTATGATTGATTCTGAGGTGTTTAACGAGGTTTGTGGTGTTGCCACAGTTGCCTCGCTGTGTCTCTCCACTCTGTTCCTGTTCACGATAAACTACACATTTATCCCAAATTACGAAGATATCATTATTTTAATATGAAAATCGATCCTAGAACATAAATGTCCATCCAAAGTAACCATCCGCCCAACACTGATCCTCACATACTGGACCTTTAAAGTGGAGCCAGTATGGTATGTGTCTAAACACCTTGACATGTTTTGCTTGACAACAAGCTGAAATTAAACATATGGACTGACTAGAATTTATTTTGTACATTTATTTTCTACACTGCTCCTTGAACCTCACTTATGTCATTGTTTGTGACCAAATGTGTATGTGGTGTGTTTTAAGTGTTTTGTTTTTTTGTTTGTTTGTTTTTAGGGTGTGTGTTTTATAATAATCTTACCCATTTATTTCCTTTTGTGGTCATTTTACCAAGGACACCAAAGATGAATGAACTATTTGAAATTAAATGAGCAATTTTGTTCACCTTTTTAGTGCAGAGGATGTCATAAGGTCTTGTTTGTTCCAAATTTGAAAGGATCCTCTTCAGGTGTTTTTACAATAAAGCATTCACAATGGGGAAAAGGGTCTTTTCACAGTAATTTTAGTAATCTTGAACTTTGCTTTTGACCACCATAATCTCAGTAATTCAACCTTTAAAGAGAGTAAATGTACTGATTTTTAAAGGATTTCCTCACAATGCTCTCCAATGGAGAAAACAAAAACATAATGCCTGTTGTAACTATAATAAAGAAACTATTCTCAAGGTTACTGGTGCTGCTCAGTGACCCAGTAGTAGTAGTGCCCTCTAGTGGTAGACCAAAAATTATGCTGCAGAGGATTCATGTACATTCAGAAGAATGTTATTAGCTCCACTGAAGCTGAATATTTAAACTACCACTAATGTTATTACTTGTGATGAAGAGTTTGGACAGTTTGTGTATTTAGACTCTGAAGTAACTATTGAGTCCTCACTTTGCTGATGAATGGTCAGTGACAGATGGACGTCTCAGTGTGGTTCTACAATCTCTGGACCTCAGCTCGTTGTTAACACCATCTTATCCTCTCTGAAATTACAGATGATTTTCTGTATCAAATGCTGCTCTGGACTCAAGAAAACCAGTATGACCTTTCTGACAAGGCCAGTACAGCAAAGCTGTGTGATGACATTCTGCAGTGCAATGGTAAGCCACAGTTACCCATTGGGTGTTTGTATAAACTTGTTTGTTGTGCAGTGATTTGTCATCAGTTTTCTTCTAAATGGGAACAAAATTCACAAAATTGACATCATATTCTGTTGAAGAAGTTCCAGTATGTGCGACACATTCAGTATAATATAAAGCGTTTAGTCTGAGGGAACAAAAAAAACACAATCATTCTTCAATTTACGTTAATTAATACGTTCATTAATAAATTAATGAAAATCGACTCGTAATTCTACACACTGTACCATTAAAGGATGCTGTTGGTGCATTTATGCTGAGAGCTGGCATGAGAGAGGACATAAACCTGTGATACATTGGTGTTAAATGGGAACTCTGGGGATTTAATATCACATACTTGATATCACATACTGGATTTCCTACGGTGCAATTTGATAATGTCTTGGGTTAAAGCCTGGTTGTTACACTCATGATCTGTTCTTGACTTTTAACTTGAGCCTCGACGTGAATAGACTGTATTGACTTCATTCCATGTGTAAATTAGCACTTGAATCATGACTCCTGCTATGGGTGGATGGATAGATGGACAAACTGATAGATAGACAGACAGAGATGAACGGATGGATGGACGGACAGTAGGCAGGGACTGATGGTGAGTTCAGGCTCCTGCTGCCAGAGAAACATCAGCAGATAGATGAATGGGTAGATGGATACATAGAAGAATGGATGGAAGGGTAGTTGGATGGACAGACAGACAAACAAATAGATAGATGGATGGATGGATGGACAGACAGAAGGACAGTTAGACAGACAGACAGATATATAGCTAGATGGATGGGTAGATGGATACGTAGAAGAATGAATGGACAGACAGACAAACTGATAGATAGATGATAGATAGATCGATAGCTTTGACCTTATTGTTGGCCCTTGTCATGTTTTATTGTGTTTATTATTATTTTTGTAACTGTGCTTCCATTTTTATGCTGTGTTTTGCAGCTTTATTTTTACATTGTTACATAAATTAAGATTGTTTTTATTAGGATGTTTTTGAAAAGGTGCAGTCGACTGTGACCGTGATTAGAGTGAAAGGGACTGGAGTATTTGGCGGTGCACTCCTCTCCTTAACCACTTATGTCGCCATCTTAATCCTTTTTGACGAATGGCGTGACACAATTGACAGCCTGCTGTTTTAATGTGGACTCTAGAAGTAACTGAATCTCCTCAAGACCTGCAGTCACCAGGCCGTCGCTGAAATAGTGAGCTAAATATATCCTGTTTGTGCAGTTGGGTTAAAAGTAATCGTCGTGCTCCTGTCGACACGTAGACCAACAACTGAGGTTGTTTGTGCTGCTGGACCCACTAAACCCCCGTTTATATGCAATTTTTGAGGAATGTATACATTATTTCTCTCTGTGCTCTTGTTTTTTAGGGTTGTAATTGGATTCAACATGCATGTATTTACTCCAAATATTGAGAGTTTCGGCTGAAATGATGGCAAACGTGACACAAACCATTATGGAGCATTCTAAGTATACAGTATGCGTATGTGTATACTGTGTTTGTTATGCTTTTGATTCATTAAATCACACATGCTAAAATGAAGTTGTGATTAATAAATCAAACATTTACAGTGCTGAACAAACTTATTAGACCACCACTCAAAGCCACAGCTGCCCCACATGAACAGCATTGCTGATTATAAAATCATGTTTTTGTTAATAAGCAGTTGGTGATGATGGTGAGTTGCAGCCAAGATATCCAAACAGGAGAGGAGGTGAAGAGCAGGGGGGGGGGGGACAACGCCACAAATGCAAAAATACACCAACAGACCATATTGTAACAGGTATAGTCCAAAAAAGTGTTTAAATCATCTTGGGCCATAACCTACTTTACATCTCCAGAAAATGATTTCTTTTTCTCACAAACAGTCAAACACTCCAAGTTAAAAATAACTTCCACGATGGAGATAATGTATAAATAAGAAACACATGGAAAATAAAACTGTTGGTTTAATGTCTTAAACAAGTGTCAACTTAAAAGCAGCAGCCGTTACATAGTTTCAGTGACTCCACCAGATCGAGTTGGTACAGTATATGTTCAGTTTTTTTTGACACATGTAGAGTAGAGTTTCATCCACTCGGGCTCAGAGTCCTCTGGTTTCTCATTCACTATCTACAGTAGTTATACATTGCTGACAGTGGGGTGGTGGAGGAGGAGGGAGGGAGGGAGAGGGGAGATGTTTTGCCTACCAACAGCAACAGTAGGCAGGGACTGGTGGTGAGTTCAGGCTCCTGCTGCCAGAGAAACATCAGCATGTCCAGTTATTCATTCCAATTAGACTGGACTGGGACTTCCTGGCTGACGTCCTGTTAGTGGTTCTACCATCTGCAGAAGAAAATCCATCTGAAACAAACAGTAAAAACAAAATTAATGAGATCATTGTCATAAAAATATACTGTATATTTTTTGGAATTACTATGATAATTCTTTCTTTTTATGACCTTTTAATATACAGTATGTCAACTGTCTTTAAACACCATTTAAAAGCTCTAAGTCAGTAAAATTTTATTGTTATTATAATTATATTATCATATAATTATAGTTGAAAGAAATAAAAAAAACGAAAGGAAATTTGTTTTGGTGTATCACTACTTTATTCACGTTTCAGAGAACCAGGGTTATTTCCTGAACCTAAAGTTTGTGTCATGTCACTCATGTTTCAGAGAATCAAGGTTATTTCCTGAACCTAAAGTTTGTGTCACATCACTCATGTTTCAGAGAACCAGGGTGATTTCCTCCGTCAATCACTCAGTGTCTGAAAAGTTACACACTATAGCTTTAACTAGAGGCTCACTCAGTAAAATCATCAGTGAAACACTGTCCTTCATGAGTCCTTTGAGGAGAATAATGACATACTGACACTAACTTATTTATGCTGTGGAACCTCAGGCATCTGTCAAAGGCCCCTGGGGGCTCCTGGCCTCAGACTGGCCCCCCACTGACACAGACTAACCTGCTGAGATCCACAGCAGTGGAACGTGACCAGCAGCTCAGTCCATTCTGAAGTGAGTTGTTGCTGAGTTGTTGTCACTTGGGCGTTTATCTGCCAGACGATCTCCATGTGAGGTGACACAAAACCCCTGCACACACACATACACACACACACACACACACACTCCCTCTCGTCTGACATGGCTGCACTTTTAACATTTTACAGTGGAGCCTACATTTGAGCTGCACATGTATTTTTAAAAACAGCCAGTGAGACGTGTGTCTGCACAGACATGTTATCCACTGATAACTTAGATCTGCTTGAACTCCTAAATATACTTTCATTACATGTGTTTGATAGGGTCTGTTGTCACGGCAACCAGAATACAAAGTAAAACTGATCATTCATAAATAAGTCATGGTTACATTTTAGAAAAGCAAACAATGTGATATATATAACAAAACATAATGCAATGATGTTCCCCAGAAACACCTTGAAGGAATTTCTTCACATCTGGGACAGATGCTCACTCTGACTTGATTTTGGTGGCCAAAGATCAGAAGTGAATTATTCACATCAAACAAACATCCAGACAACCAACAACCAAATTATTATAATTATTCAGCTTTAATTAACCCATTTTACATGCTAGTCCTACCAGCGTCCTCTACTGGTCCGCAAACCCTAGCTGGAGAACCGTGTGGCCCAGACTGTAGTTAGTAATGTCTCCGCTCTGTTTTAGAGACTCTGCTTTGGGCTTCATGAGGCGGAGAGCTGGAATGTCTGGAGCGCCTCCATGTCATCAGAGAGACTGTGATGTGCGCGCACTGCACCAGCTCATGTCGGAGAGACAGATGATAGATCCTCGGTGAGGAAGGGGGGTTGGGGGCCTCATCAATCTCTGTCGCTTCTTGTCTGTCGGAAACTGAATGTAAACTAAAAGCGGCCACTTCAACCATGGACGCTGAGCAGAGCTGCGTGGAGACACCGGCGACTCTCCAGCCGGTGAAGTACCTGCTCCAAAAACCGGCGCACGGAGGTGATACTGCCCCGGAGAAGAAGGACGAAAGCAAATACGCCGATTTGGAGTTAGGGTACGTGAGGACAGGTGGGACAGGAACTGGAAAAGACTCTCGCTTTGGCATAAGAAACCAAATGTCTGTCCTTATTGACAAGAGCAGCGCAGGAGCTCCGTGCGCAACGGCACCAAAACGTGACTTGGCGATAAAAACGGAAATTGAAATTATAAAGAAAGATGAATCTGATGTTACGAAATGTACAGGAACTGTGGAGGGGGGTCTCCCCGATCCATCATCGTCATCAGTGCATCATCATCTTAAAGCAAAGTCAGAGGAGGAGGACAAATGCGTGAGCGCCATTACGCAGCCACAGGATTCTGGTGACGATACAAATAAGAAAATACAAAAAAGAGAAGAGGAATTACACTGTGGGGATAATTATCTGAGCTCGAGGAGCGAGTCTGATGATTTTGAGGAGGAGGATGATGTCAGTCTGGTGCTTTCTGATGACAGCGTCCAATGCGCAATAGAGAACGAGTGTCATTACATTACGACGCACGAGATCCAGCTGTGCGAGCTCTCCGACCAAGAGGAGGACAACGACCTAGGGGTGGGCTCCTCCACCAGCTGGGAGGATGACAACCAGGTGTACACGTTCGTCGATTACGCGCCTCTGGACAGGGATGGAGCGATGGGGGAGAGCAGGGGGGACGGCGGCCATGGGGGCGCAGCAACAGTCAGCACTCTGCTGGAAAGTGATCTGTGCGACGCGGCCAAGATCTCCAGTTCAGATGAGAGTGTGTCAAAGATCCAGCAGCAGCAGAGCAGTGGCTCCAGCGGAGCACAGATCCACCTGTCAATCACAGCCACTTCTCGAGCTATAAATGACCCTGGCAACATCCAAGAAGAGGGAAATGTTCTTTATCATGCCGGGCGCTCCGGAGACATGAGTCGTTATGTGTTGAGGGGAGTTGATGCGAAGGCTGAGACGCTGTGTGACAAAGCAAAGTGTTTCATAGCTGCGCCCGGGCGCGTTCACTTTGGCGGTAAATTGAGGGGGAAGGAGGTCACCGGGTATTCCAGCGGTGCGTCCAGCGCTGTGAGTGAGCTGGATGACGCCGACAAGGAGGTGCGCAACCTGACAGCCAAAGCCTTCAAGAGTCTGGCTTACCCTTACCTTGATGCCTTCAGTTTCAGCACCTCCAGTGAGTCCTCAGCATCAGAGCGTGGCATCAACAGGTGGTCCACGTTTGTCGACCTGAAATATGGAAACATGAACGTGGCACATCAGGGGCTAGACCAAAGTGTTGTCTCCCACCAGAACTCGTTTGAAATAGCAAAAAACTTAGAGAATAGAGGATATAAAGGCATCGCGCTGGCAAGCATCAAACCGCCCACCAGCAAAATCTTCACTCTGAGTGGTAATCCCCACGGCGCGTCATCATCCACTAAGAAAATAGAGCTGATGGGAAAATTAAGCCAGGGCAACAGCGGAGTGATTACACTCACAGAGACTCTGAATTTTCGTTGTAATGTCAACTCGGGAATGCCCGGCGGGGAAAGACGCACGGACTTTGCACAAAACGCTGCAGGATCACGTTCCACGGATGAAGTTACCGACAGTTTTTCAAGCGCGCAGAGGAGAGAGGCCAGCAAGCCGACGTTTAAAACCATGGAAGGCACTCACAAGAAAGCCATCTTCGCCTCGAGCCTCATTAAAAATGTGATTTCTAAGAAAATGCAGTTCGAGCAGGAGCGCAAGATGGAGAGAGGGGAGATCAGTGAGCCTCACCACACTCCTTCTCCGTGCTTGGCGCACCAGGAGAGCGACGGTGTCCATAGGGGGAAGGGGAGCAGGGAGCTGCACACACAGAGCTCCAAGGTTTCAGAGAGCAGCTCCGACTACGCCATAATGTGCGTGGATGAATTAGGGGACATTGTGGACAGCGGCTCGTGTGATACAAAGAGCGACTCTCGGAGACACGACGCACCAGAAACTAATTTGGAGCCGCCGGCAAATGAGGTTGGAATTGACACTAAAAAAGGCGCATTGGACGCGTCTAAAAACACTCTCCTCCGCAGTCAGAATAGCGCGTTCAGATGCTGGAAGGACGAGGAGCTAGAATTTCAGAAGGATCGTAAAAGCGCTCAAACTCAGGAGGAGAAGCCGCTGTCAGTTTACAACAAAACCGACGAGGGGGACCAGAGCTCGGCGGAGAGCGGCAAAGCCACCAAAATGTCTCATTTGTTTGTGCCAAGTATCCAACTGCTGCAAAGTGACGGAGAAGCCGGACAGCAGCTGCACAACAGAGATGCCTCTTCGTGCGGGGATGAAGGAGACACCAAACTGCGCTCTGACAACACTCTACATGTCACAGACTCCAGGAGAACTATATGCAAATCCCCAGAAATTAAAATCAATTTAAGGAGCGTCAGGGACAATAAAGCAGAGCCCTTTAGCGTCTCCAAGCTGCGCGCCCCGAATATAGGCTGTAACGCAGCCAGCCTCGCCAGAACAGACGAGTTGAAAAGCCAAGCGCTGGCTGCAGCTCTGAGGGGTGAGTCCACTGATAAAGTGCCACATTTCATGGTTAGAGACATTAGAGATAATAAAGGCAAACTGCAAACGCCCATTCACCAAGTGAGGGACGTGCGTAAACTGGTTAAAAGCTCCTATCACTTTGTTTCTCTGGATAACAACGAGAATAAATCAAACGTAGTCTCTGCTGACAGTCATCAAGAGCAAAAGAAGCAAATGCCACACAGGAATCCCAATTCTGTGTCACCTATTGTGATTAAATGTCAGTCTGTGAATACAAATAGTAACGTAAAACAATGTGGGAGTTCTGATTTATCCAAAAAAGAAACACTGGAGGTAGACAGATCGTCTCCAGATGGCGCCAAAAGCATTCCATTGCAATGGGCAGCTGGGAGAGCAGCCATAAATAATTCATCAGAGGGAGGCGTTAGTTCAAAAACTGAGAGTAAATTAGGTTCAAAGAAACAGGACAAAGTATCTGATGTAACAGAAAAGAAGCCAGAATCAAAAATGGCAAACCAGGTGGCTTTGGAGAAACTCCAGGCGGCTGTGAAGACCATGGAGCAGCTCTACGTGTTTGAGAAAAATGAGTGGAAGAGGAAGAACGAGCCTCAGCTTCTAACAGACAGTCACGTGCTTTCGCTGTTAGCCAGTGAGGAGCATGGGCGACCTGAGGAGGATGGAGCCAGAGCGTCCAACACGGACAAGACAGTCAGAGGAGACTCATATTCCAGCACGGACAAGACGCCTACATCAACATCATCAACGGCAGCAGCAACAGCATTGCCCAGTGGTGAGAACCTACTGAGGCGGGTCGACAAAGACCTTCTTAAGGACATTCAGACGTCCAGCAGCTTTGATGACAGGCTCTTTGCTCAGACAGTGCAAACCACTGGCATTTCAGGCAGTAAAAACATGTTCAGCCTCAGCTCCAACCTCAAGGCTTCTACGTCCATGAAGGTGACTCAGCCAAGCAGTGTCACACAAACACCTTTCAGTGCCAAGCACTTTGTCCCAAAATCCCCCAAACTGCCCATGTCCTTAAAAGTCAGCCATCCAAGGTTGAGCCGAAACGAAGGCGCTGAATGGAAGGAGGTGGACAGATCTTCACAGGACAATGAGAACTACCTAACCATTCCGGTCAAGTCCCAAGCCAGCAGCAGCAGACAGCCCGCACCTTCAGATAAAACGTCACTGTTTACATCCTCCACTCCTCCTGGACACTTAGGATCTGGTACCAGGGTCCAGGAAGACCACAACCAGACCCCCAAACGCTCCAGCATTGTGATGGAGACATGCTCACCTGAAATCCCTTCTGCCACCATCTACCACTCCTTGCCATTGGGCATGTCCACCAATCAGCCACAGCTGTACTGCTTCTCCCCGGCAATCACCCCTGCTCCCACCATAGACCCTTTCCAGGCCACACAGAGGAAGATGCTCCTGGATCCCACCACTGGGAACTACTACCTGGTGGACACTCCCGTGCAGCCGGCCAGCAAGCGTCTCTTTGACCCAGAAACAGGGCAGTATGTAGATGTACCCATGCCGCAGCCTCCTATGACCCCTCTGCCCATGTCCATCTCACCTTTGGCCCTCAGTCCCGGAGCTTATGGACACACTTATATGATCTACCCGGGATTTATGCCCACACCTTCTGTGATTCCTGCCCGGACGCTGGTGCAGTCACAGATGTCGATGCAGTCAGAGGTGGAGAGGGCGGAGAAAGCGTCATCGCAGCAGGCTGAGGGCATGTACATGGAGAGCCCCTTCTACATGACCACAGGGAAGTCTCTCCACGCAGCTTCTGGTGCTCAACCGCAGGCCACTGCCAGCAGGCCAGTGCAGGGCTTCAAGCAGCCGGTAATCAGCATCACGTCCCAGCAGGGGCCACGGATTATTGCCCCGCCTTCGTTTGATGGGACCACCATGAGCTTTGTGGTGGAGCACAGATGAGCAGGTCAGTCCCGTAGAATTAATATATATGAGGTTGGAGTGGTGTCAGACTGAATTTACAGTTTAATTTTTTCAAATCAAAACTGACAAAGCCAACAGCTGAAGGTTTAATATTAAACCGCAAATTGGAGAAATGCAATTAGCAAATGACAAGGGCTGCACTTTAATCTTCCTGTTTTTGGTTACACTATATTTAAGGCTAAATTTAAAAAAGCTGCAATATTATACATTTTCATCCTGGCTTTTTGTATACTAGTTCATATTTTGTTATCTGTATCTGGGCAGCCCATAGGAAAGCATAAAGGGAACTTGGCTTGTGACCAAAGGGCTGCTGGTTCAAGTCCTCACCAGGTTAAAGGCTGTGGTATCCCTGACCAAGGTACCCAGTCCCTGTTGGTCATTGTGAATTGGACACTAAATTAACCCCAGCCACGTCGAGTTTACTCCCTGTACTCCTACCAAGCTCGGTAAATGGTGGAATTGTGTCAGGAAGGGTGTCTGGCATAAAAATCTCTGACAAATCAAATATGCAGATCAAGCCAAAAGAAAAGAAAAAAATTGATGATATCTCATGCAGAAATGCTCCGTCTTGGTTGAAATCTATAACACAGTAAATACTGGACTGAAGCTAGACATCAAATCGCAATAAATGTCAGAATAATTGTAAATATAAACATTTTACTCAACTCGATCAGCTCCATATTCTAATGTCATGACATACTTTTTGCATTCTGTGTCCCTTAGCGTGTCTTCACACCTGCAGTTCAATTCACACTATTACTGGGTTCTGAGTCTGCCTGGACTTCCACACATGTACCTGATCCCACACATCCCAGTGTGTTGTCATACCTGGAGCATGTGCATTAGACATGTTTGATGTGTGATCACACACCACTCAGAATCATAAAGTATGAATGAACCTTTTTTTTTTTAACTACCACATATTTTTATTACAACTTCCTGCAGTAACAAGTGAAGGGAGGTAAAATAGTGGTTCCCATTGTTATATATATATATATACGTGTATATATATATATATATATATATATATATATATATATATATATACATATATAGTGTTTTATGTTGAATATGAGTTCTATTAAAAAAAATATATACTTTTTTTGCCACAAAAGCAAATACGCATTTAGCGTAAATATATATTTTACTATGGAAATGTGAGCTGCAAAACTGCATCACAAAACATCTTTATTTTATTGAGACACGACAAAACTCAAGTAAGTCCAGCTGCCTTTTCAGTGTCTTCACTCTTGAAGATATAATGACCTGGACGAATGAGAACCTTTACATTTATAAGAGTTTCAGTTAGTCAGTGTTATGTCTGTGTCCTTTAATGAAGTTGTCATATGTACTTTCTCTTTAAGTTTAAACCTGCAGTGAGTAGGTTTTATGTTGTTTTATTTTATGTTATTATTCTGCCTCTGTTTGGTCTTTGTGGATAAAAATGATGTTCCATTATTTGTTTGCTGCGTCCTTCCTCTGAAAACAGGCTCTATCAAGAAAAACTATTATTTCACATTGTTGCTGTTACCTCTGAACTTGTTTTGACAGTGATTTGAATTTAAAAGACATATGTTTGTGTCTTTGGTCATTTTTTTTTCTCTACGGAGCTCCCCCTACAGTTTCGGAGTACATATTTGTGTTTACAGACACCACTGTTAACATCCATCCATTCACTGTCTACCACTTTATCGTCACTGCTGTAAAGACACCCCCCCCCTCAACGTACATTTGTTTTCAATGGAGCTGGCGAACACAAGCCATGGAGGCATGTCCATGTCAGTCGGCATCCATTTTGATGCTTCTTGCCATTCGAAATAAGCCGGTCTGATGTTTACTCATATGTGGCCCCTCACTAGGTCACACAGTTGTTTTCTCTTCCTCGCTCCCTCCAACAATTACTTTTTCACCGGCTATGCCATGACGAACGAAGCATATTGTGTTTCTCACAATACCCGAGACTTGTGAGACCTCCTGATTCTGAGGACTCTGGGTAGGCAGCACTGAATTTGCAAGGCTGGTTTTCCACTGACAGACAGTGGGGGGGGAGTGAAGACAGTCCCCAATCTTCCCACAATAAGACATTTAACCATCTCAATGACTCAAAAGCTGTTAAATTAGGATATAAACTCTGCATAGTTCTGCTTTAAAAGGTACATGACCTACAACTTAAACAATAACCCGAAAAGCAATTTCTTCATAGTGAAAAATTTGCATCTGAGCACCTCGGCAGTAGCTGGTGGATTCTGCTACAATGGCAGGTGTCGAGGATTAGATTGATATACACTTCTTCGTGGGCTAGGTGTTTGAATGTGTGCATGTGGCATGTTGTGAAAGGTCAGGCGGTGGCAGGTGTTTGTGATGTGTGTATACACGGAGAGTTTCAGCTGCTGCGGGACATCGACAGACTGCCTGGCAGGTCAGTGTCGCAGCAGGGTCAGCTGGCTTTTTATAGGATGGGTCATTTAAAGACGGAGAGAGTGAGAGGACAGGTTCATGTGGCCACTGATCAGCAATTACATAAACACAACATGTGGCTGAACATTTGGAGTTCCCCTTCTCATCGGTGTGTGGCACACCCACATACTGCACGGATCAGTTTTGTTTATAAAGTAAATAGTCTGCAGTGTGACTGGACTGGCTGGGGAAATGGAATTTAAAGGTTGTGGATGGAAGATTGCTAATTTAAATGTCAACTCTGGATGGGATGCTTTGATACTTAGCATCGGTATCAGTCCAACAGAATGGTACCAACTGAATTACTGTATGTCTGTACTACTGAATACTGATTTCAAGTTATCACTAAATGCCTAATTTTGGTACCTGGGGCTGCATCTGTCTCTGTAGGCTGTGTCTGCGTGCCTGATATCACATTCCATTCCAGTAATGGCGGTTTCCCACCCAGAAATTGACCTAATTTGTATTTTCTTGTATTCTTTGAAGAAGATGTACATGTTTTTGAGAACGCCTTAAGAGTTTCCTGTTATATTTGGCACAAATCAACAGATTAGGTGTGTAGAGTTGAGTGGCCAAATGTTGCAGGTCAGCATTTTCGTCCCTTTAAATTTTGACTTCCTTTTCAGTGGAAACGTGCATGTGATATGAGAAAGAATGAAGCGTTTTTCTGCGTCCCTCTTTTTGATCTGTTTCTCAAATTGTCAATGCCCCATTCAATGCAGTTCAAAGCAAAGGGGCAAATAACAAAAAATAAAATATAATGTATGTACTGTATAAAGGTGTATAAAGATTAAATGAAAAGCTAGTTATTGGATCAAGTAAAGCCAACAGGACAGATGAAAAGGATCTTTGAGTGAGTCAGTTTGAGAAAGACTTTGGACTTTGACTAGCCCCAGACTGGAACACTGCGTGACACATGATCCGATAAACTTTGAGACACAAGTTGTTAAACCTGTTTATCAATTTGAACTGAAAAAAACAAAACAAAACAAAAGTCAGTCCACAACTGCTGCCTGTAAGAGTTAAATCATTCCTTTCTTCAGTTTTGTTGATCATTACTGTTGATTATATTTGTCTCCTGTGATAAATTCCCTGACATGACTCCTCCCATAATGCGACTATTAAACCAGGAAAGAGTTTGTAAATGTTCTTCACTGAGGAGACAGACACAAAGGAGGATGACACGATTCAAACTCACCATTTTCACCATTAGAAAAAACAAGAACTGAAACTGACTTAAAGGAAGTCAAAGAAACCTTTCTGAGCGACGTGCCCTTGATCGCACGTCTGTCTGTTGTGATTGTTTGATCATGGCTCATCGATTAGCAAAGGGCCTTACTTGTCCGGTCTGTTTTGACATTTTCAAAAACCCGGTGGTGCTGTCATGCAGCCACAGCTTCTGCAAAGAATGTTTGCAGGCCTGGTGGGCAGACAAAGTGATACGTGAGTGTCCCATTTGTAAAAGAACTTCAGTGAGTGAGCCACTGTGTAACCTGACTTTAAGGAACCTGTGTGAGGATTTCTCTCAGGAACTTTCTCTACAAGAGAGCGCCACTTCTGGATCGTTGGATCTCTGCAGTCTGCACTCTGAGAAACTAAGGCTTTTCTGTTTGGATCATCAGCAGCCAGTGTGTGTTATCTGTCGTGAATCAAGAACACATGCCAAACATAGATACAAACCCATCGATGAGGCTGCAGAGGAGTACAGGGAATGGCTCAGGGAATCCTTGAAGCCTTTACAGGAAAAACTTGAGTGGTTGAGCCAAGTTCAAATTGACTGGGATCTAATGGCAAAGGAAATTAAGCTACAGGCACAGGACGCTGAGAAGTGGATTAAAGAAGATTTTAAGAGGCTTCATTGTTTTCTACAACAAGAAGAAGAGGCCAGGATCGCTGCAGTGAAGAAGGAAGAGCAGGGGAAGAGCAGCATGATGAAACAGAGGATTGAGGCTCTGAGAGGAGGAATATCAGCGCTTTCAGAAACAATCAGAAGCACAGAGGAGGCACTAAAAACAGCAGATGTTGCGTTTCTACACAATTACAAGGCTACAGTGGAAAAAGTAAAGCAGCGCCCCCTGCTGGCTGATCCTCAGCCGGCTCCTGGAGCTTTGATAGACTTGGCAAAACATACAGGTAACCTCACCTACAAGATATGGAACCAGATGAAGGACATGGTCACCTATACCCCTGTGATTCTGGACCCAAACACAGCTCACAGATACCTTTTAATTGATAAAGATCTGAGAAGTGTAAAATATGGTGAGACAGATATTCCGCTTCTGAAAAATCCAGAACGGTTTGATTGTTTCGTCACAGTCCAGGGATCAGAGAGTATTAACTCAGGGACTCTCAGCTGGGATGTGAAAGTTACAGACTATGCTAACTGGGCGGTGGGCGTAATTACAGAATCTGGTAACAGGAAGGGAGTCACACAGACTGGTTCCTGGGAAATATGGTTTGATGACAGTAAATACAGAGCATATGCTCCACCACATACAGACAAAATTCTCTCTGTGAAAAAGGCAATCCACAGGATCAGAGTGCATCTAGACTGGAACAGAGGAAAGCTGTCGTTCTCAGATCCGGTTACAAACACCAACATTTATACTTTCTCACACACTTTCACCGAAAGGTTGTTTCCCTTCATTAACACGACAAGCAAGACACCACTCAGTATATTACCAGTGAAAATCAATGTACAATTTGACATGTAGACAATTATGTTAATGATCGTCATGAGGATGATAACAAGGATGATAAAAATGTGACTACCAAGCCTATTTTGCTCATTAACAGAAGGATTTACGACAACATTGTTACCCTGATCTGATAAACAGATCTTGCTTTCACTTTCATCTGTAAGAACAAATAACATTTTGTATAAAGAGAGACAAAACCAAGCTCAGACCAGCACCCAAGTGCAGGCGACTTCCTGTGCAAATCAGTGGGAAAACTTTGATTTAACTGCTGACACCAAGAAAACAAAAATCAAAGTATAATGATGGACTTTTCAGGAAAATTCGACTTTTCTTGACTTACAATAAATAAAACACCTGTACTGTGTTCAGAATGTTGGAAAAAAAGGACCAAAGGCAACGTCAATAGAGCTGAAAACGTGCAAATTAACTGGGCGACTCACAAACACCAATGCACTTCTGTGAAGCTACAATCTCTTTAGGTGGAGAATTTGTGGGGGAACCTTGTTGCTGCTGTTGATCTGATTGTCACCAAACTCTAAAAGTTGCTATGAGATGTTTTCAGTCTTCCTCTCTGACCTGGGATTAAAGAACTGATGTCTGTCTTTGGGATCACTGCTGACTCTGATGCATAGACTGGATATAAAACTGGATATAGTCTGTAAAGTGAAGCCAATGTGGAAGTGCCTGAACCTGTATTCTCTTCAGTGGTCACGAGAGGGGGGACTCCCCTGGGTCTTATGTAAGTCTATCACAAAATGGAATTCTAACATTACTAATTGTTTCCTGAATAGTTTAGTCTCTTTATTTTGTTTTAGGTCTCTGTGTGATGTCTATTTTGTAATGGACATATTTAGATGAGGTAGGCTGAGGACATTGTGTGATTGACAGCTAGTACCATCTAATAGTCACATGGATGCAGGTGTAGTTGGATGTGCAGTGGACAGGTTTTCAATTAGACCCACCTTTGCTCTAAAATGGTGCCGACCAAAGTACTAAACCCGAGACTTGAAAACGGCTGCTCAAAATAAATAAATAAATAAAAATTTTACTCATTGGAACTAACAGAAGTGACTTTTTGTTGTTTTTTGTTGTTTTTCGTCTCCTAGAGCCTGAACTCCGGGTGGAAGCTGGATTCTTCTGTGCTCCTGTCTCCTCCCTGCGTTTGACACCCTGTTTGTTCATTTGAATTGGCTGGAGGTGAAGGTTTGGGGCCTTTATATGAAATGACTCATTTACATCACTTATTTCTATTTGTACATAATGTATATAATGTGTTTCTTCAGTGCTTTATTTTATGTCATGACTTCATAAAAATGTACTAGCAATTACTTGGAACACTATGGAAAAACACAAGGATTTTAGCCGCTGAACAGAAGACTCACCTATTAAAATCCACACCGGTGTAAGTCTATGATATCGTAAGACTTATGTTTGCTGATTTGTTTCACTGTAAGAAAGACTTTTCTCCACTAGAAACTGATGTTTGTGTTTCTCGTGTAGACCACTGCCTCCACCAGCAAGTTCAAACATATTATTTTGTGACTTTGGTGTTTAAAATCCTTGATTCCAATTCGCCCAAGTGACACCAACTTACTGAATGAGGCAGCAGAAGACCAGCAGCTTCTGTGTCCTGGTGAGGTGAAAACATAGATTTTCTCTATGGACTTTGGTGCGGGAAAGTGGGCGCTTTACACACTAGTTTTACACATTTTACACAAGTTTCCAGTTGAAAAAGGATGTATAACATAAAGAGAAAGTGGTAAACAAACTGTTATAGAGTAAATATAATTAGCTGAGTCTTAGGATGATTGGCAAAAAATCAGCTTTTTCCTTGTGTCCCCACTAATCACTTTAATTAATCAGCTTAATTTTGAATCACTTTTTATTTTTGATTTGTCAATTTTCTTTTTTATAAGAAATAGTATTTAACCATGCACTTTTCCTGCATCCATTCAGAATCATAAACATGTGTGTTCATGTGTCCCTTTACACAAAAAAGGAAAACCTTTGCTCTGTTTTCACTGGGATGTAAATTTCTGTCCAGCAGATAACTTCATGTGTGTGATTTGCAAACTGGTTCACGTTTTAGTTCCATTTGACCTTTGTTTGTGTCAACACACTTTCTTTGTGACTTTGTTGACTTCAAGTTGTTGTTTTGTACATAGAAGTTCACAGACTGTGGACCTGCTGGACAGTCCATTGTTTTTTGCTGTTGGAAATATGCAACTTTACTGTAATTTTAACTACAGAATTTTATCAATATCCTTTATGCATTTGCTTAACACAGATCCAACAAATTTCTTTTGAGTTTATGCTTCATTGTTGTCCAAAAAGTGTCTTGTCTTATTATGAAGTGACACATGGAGTTTTCTGCAACACTGTTTAAAATGTTTTTAATAGGTTTTGAGTTGATTTATTTTGAATGGTATGTAGATTTGCTCATATGAAAAGACTAAAAACAAACATAAGGGAGGTTAAATGCCTTGAAATAAATATCTGGTGATAGAGGTTTTTGTCACTTCCTGCTAGTTAACTGCCAAAATAAAACATTTACTCATTTAGTTATATTGCTTTTTAAATGAAAACAAATCTGACATGATGTTAGTGTTTCAGTGCTAAAGATTCTTGCTAATTTTCAGTGCAATAGAGAAAAGTAACAGCTTTAAACATGTTTTTTGACTCTTGTGTATAGGTGTAAATAGTTATTTTTCTTTTTCCCCGGGTGTCATGAGGGCATGATACCTCAAAGAGGGATTCTGGGACTTTTGTTGTTTCAGAGTCTTGTGTAGAGGCGAGGTCACTGGACCACTCTGCTGCTTTGAAACTTAAACTATATGAACCTTGTGGACAGATGAGCAACGTGGTTGTGGGTAAAGGAAAGTAAGGAAGAGCTGAGGAGGATGTTATTTTTGGAATGATGTGGTTAGGGCACAATGGAGGAGAGGAGAATGAAGAAATGTGAACTCTTGCAATGTTTGGCCAAAAATGAAACTATGGACAATTGATTTAAAAAATGATTTGATGGAATTTTTTTTTCTTTTTTTGCAAATGTACACAATTCAGATTTGGATATGTTGTTAGGCACTGTTTTTAAATAGGGGTTTGTGCATCTTGGAAATTCAATAAACATAAAAACTTTTTTGCAAAAACCTGTTGCTTTTGAAGATGCGGAAACAATGAGGAATATTAAGCCTGACTATTATGTGTCCAAACTTTCCTTAAATCACCTTATAACACCTTCATGTCATGCAGACAAAAATAATTTAAAAAAGAACAAATGAATAGGGGGTGTGTGCTCTCTGAAATTATTCCTTTAAGTCTACATAGACGTCAATAGAGATTTGAACTGAATGGTTATACAGTGTGTTAATCCTTGAATCTCACATATTGACACATGAACAGCATCAGGAACTGTATATTCTTCCTCCAGTTTTGATGTGATCAGTATGAACTTGGATTCATACTGTCATTAATTAACTGATTGTGTTAAAAAAAAAGACACATACAGAGGCCTCAGAAGCTCAGTGCATAAGAAAGCATACAATATAATGATACATTTACACATTTAAATTAATATATGACAATAATATGTGGCACTGGCTGGAACTACAGGATTTGCAGGCAAGTTCCAGGGGCTTGAGTTACATTCAATCTTGTAAAAACCCTCCTAAATTTTATGATTAGGCATTTACAGGAGATATAATTAGGCCAATAATAACAATCTGCTTTAGTTTGGTTTAATATAATATAGGGCCCCCTGGATTCTTTCTGCCTGGGGGCCTTAAGAGTGAATAAAACACCCCTGACTGGTAAAACAGACTGAGCAACCATTCATCTTTATGGAAAGGTTGCCAGGAATGGTATCAATTCCAGCATGTATCTCACCTTCAGTCTCAAATTACTTAATCTGAATATTCTTAATTTTAAGGTTGCATTGTGTATATTAAAAGTTGGAGGCAGTTTTCAGTTTCTCACACCAGAATGATGTTCATCCGAAATATCTCTTTAAGAAAAAATAAAATCAAATCTAATCTTTGAGCTTAGTAGATGAGAAGTGGGAACTAATTAGCTGGTGTTGAACTGGAGAAGTCGCTGGCATGTCTGCAAGGCTGAAAACTGACTTAGCACTGCTGATGCTGGAATGTGTGCGTAAGCAGTTGGCGTGGAAGGCTGGCCCGTTTAGAAACTGGGTTAGTCAGGGATGCAGCATCATGTTACAGAGTTCTAACTGTATACATATATATAATAGTCCACTGTGCAGCCCGTTCAGTTAGTTGCATGTAAAAACACATTTGTTTATTTCTTGTGTTTTGTCCACATGTTACAGCAGGTTTTTAAGGTTTTGCATCTTTTTTTTTTTGACCCCAAGAAGTTGCATTTTGCTGGTCCATCTCCTGTAAATGGCAGTAGGATGGGTCCAGTAACACCAGGGGGCAGTGTTTCACCAGCATGATGCTGTCTTCAGGGACCATTCATGGACTTGTTTCATTCATCTTTCACTTTTGCTGCATGTATTCGGATAAGCCACATGGTTGTTTATTGTTGACAACTAAAAATTCCCATCCTCCCCTGGTTCAGCCATAGAATTACATAGAATCACATTTTAGAACCACTGAAGATGTGATAGTGGAACAAAATGGAGGCTGAAATGGAAGTGAATTCTGCAGAAGAGGATTGTAAAACAAACTAAAAAGGAAACATTAAAATAATAATAATAATATCACTTTTCTTTTACAAATATTTAAGTTTAAAGTCAGAATTCTGATTTTTTTTTCTCTCTCTCATAATTCTGGCTTTTTTATTTCCCCCCCCCCAAAAAAAATGACATGTGGCCCTAATCCTCTTACGACATTTTATACAAGTTAGCTTGTTTATTGTGACCCAAAATGTTTTATGAAATTTTTTCAAAGTTATGAATGAATTCTCATTCTTTCGGCTTCCAGACGAATTTTAAAGCCTCCACTGTTTTGAATCTATGTCTAAGTAATATAATTATAGAAACGCGAATCAGCTATTGGCTGTAGCATTTGAACGCATCTGACGCACTTAAATGACGTCATTGATGTGCCATCATCACAAACTACATGTGGGGCAGTTGCTAAGTTTAAGAACTTGTTCGTTTCATTAGGTTCGTGTTTGACGCGTATGACTCGATGTTCGGGTGATGAAGTGTGTTTGAATGGGTTAGTATCCGATGAGAAGCGAGGAGCCGCGTAAAGTAAAGTGAGGGAATTTATCGTTAAATGCAGCCGCCGGTTTGCTTCGTGCTCGGAAGCTAACACCAGCAACTAGCTGACAGTTAGCTGCTGTTAGCTCAGCGGGGCTCATCACACACACACACACACGATGGCTGATGACGACACTGGGAAAGAAGAGGCTGCAGCTCAGCAGCTAAGTCCTAACGGAGCTAATGAGAAGATTCTGAGCAGCAACGGAGGAGAAGCTGCTTCAGCAGAGAGTCAAATTCTGTCCAAAAGGCAAAAGAAGAAGCTGCTCAAACAGCAGAAGTGGGAGGAGGAGCGGGAGCTGAGGAAGTTAGTATTACTATTTTGAATGCATGATAATCTTGTCAATTTTACTCCATTAAATGTGGTTTACTAGTGTTAAAACTCAGAGCACCGTACTTGCTTTTTTAAGGAGGCCGTATTTTTTTTATACCAGTGTCTGTCAATGTGTGCGTTTGCAGGAATAAAATATGTGTGGAAGTTTTTTTTTACACAGAGCTTTCAGAAGAGATGGGTCAGTGGCTGGACAAGAAATTGTTAAATGTTAAAAGATCTGCTCTAGAATATTTATAAAATAAAATAGGTGTCTGCAGTTATGCCCACATTTTAAGGACACACCAAAAAGATACTTTATAACTGACGTGCATATTTTAGAAGGGTCAGCTACTTACACTAAGGTGTTGGTAATGATGACATTTCTTAAGTGTTGCTTGTTTTCACTGCAGGCAGAAGCGAAAAGAGAGGAAGCAGCAGCGTCGCCAACAGAGACAGAATCATGAGGAGGAGAAGGAGCCCGGTGGAGACGTCCAGAGCGCGAGAAAACGTCTCCGTCAAGAGGTGACACCCAGCTCTCTGAGGCTGGTGGTTGACTGCAGCTTCGACAGTCTCATGTTAATGAAGGTGAGCAGCTATGGGAGGTGCTAATGTGAAGTGAGGGACCGCGTTTACTGAGCACTCACAATGCTTTTCTGCGCAGGACGTCCGTAAACTTCACAAGCAGATCCAGCGATGCTACGCTGAGAACAGACGGGCAGTTCATCCAGTCCAGGTTAGAGGCCAGTGCTGGTCAACACATGAACGAGCAGAACAGGACATGTCTAATCTGTGGAACCAACCACTTCTCTCGCTTTTCCAGTTTTACCTAACCAGCCTGGGTGGACAGCTGAAACAGAGCATGAATGAAAAGGACAAAGGATGGGTGAACTGGAAGGTGAACACAACTGGAATATTTTGTTTGTTGCATAATCACACAAGTGTGAGGGGATTATTCTGGATAGTTTCCAAACAGAAAAGCCAAACGTTAAAATGGGGGTAATCACATGACCAATTCACAGGATGGCGTGCTATGTGTGGATCGATAACACCCCACTGAAGTTTTGCTGAATCTAATACGAGATAAAAATATTATTACTATTGTCCCAAAACATTGGAAACGCAAAAATGCTTTCGGACGTCTTCCACAAAGTAGATTCTCACGGGACTAGATTTTATGAGAAAAATGAGACATCCCGAGACTAGACTCTACCAGATCTATGGCTCATACACAAAAACCCCCATCAATGGGAAGACCTGCAAGTAGCAATTGTATGAATTTTTTTTCCATTAATTGTATTTAATTTGGAAACACAGCTACTGTTAAGAGACTGCAGTAGTCATATACAATTAAAGAAGAAAACAGCTATATGCCATTTTAACAGAGTCATGTCAATGGCTTTTTTTTCTTCTTCCTTTATGTTGGATAATTATTTAGCATATTTGTAAAATGTCTGATTATTGTTTGGTGGCACCAAGTTCCTTCAAATCCATGATGAAAGAACTAGAGTTGGAAGACACAGGGATGAGGACCCTCATATAAAACCACATACAGCTCACAGGGATTTGTTCTATGTGTCCTTGTATGTCCGTGTTCAGGACATCAACATTAAAACTGAGCATTACACTGAAGTGGTGGCTAAGGAAGACCTGGTTTACCTGACATCAGACTCTCCAAATGTGCTCGACGAACTGGACCAAAACAAGGCTTATGTCATTGGAGGCTTGGTGGACCACAACCACCATAAGGTTTGTCTGACCCCATTGTTTCTGGTTTTAATGGAAACAAGTTTGTTTCCCACTCAACGTGATGATCACGTCCCGTTTCTTGGTTTGTGTCGCTCACTTTTCTGTTTTGGTTTGTTCTAAAGGGAGTTACCTTTGAGAAGGCGAAGGAGCTGGGGATCGATCATGCTCAGCTTCCACTGAGCAGCTTTGTTAAGATGAACAGTCGGAAAGTTCTGGCGGTCAACCATGGTAAGTCCGTCAATCAGACAATACGCGATTAAGTGGATTCGAGGCCAAACAACCCTCTAAACTCCAATCAGAATACAGGAAAAAACTTATACTTTGACATTATGGTGTAGGTGACATTTTAAGCTAAAATTTAGTTTTTCATGTCTGGAGGACCTGTGTTAAATGAACATGCTGGTGACTCTGTTTAGAGCAGGTTTGTTTAATCCACCATGTTGGCAGGAGAAGCTGCTGCAAAAATGAATGCCGTTAGTGCTGGTTTCAAGACATCAGAGTTTGCTGTGTCTATTAAATCCACAAGTATCGAGGAAAATATTGCCCTCTGGTGCTTTTCTGGAGTATGAAAACAGCCAGAGCGAACATTATATCACACCCACAGTATCTGCAGATCCCGGGTAAACTTGTTCTCATCCTAATCTGGAGAATTTACAAACCCAATAAAAGTGTGTAAAATAAACAAGGTATTAAACGTAATTCACTTTGGATTCTGTACCTGATATGAAGTGGTTGTTCCACAAGCGTAATTCATTTCCTGTGGATTCCCATCGCTCTGTCTTCTATGCTCATTTTATGCCAGTGATCCACCTCTGCCCTCTGAGGATCTTTGGCAATCCAGTCAAATTCTGTCCCTCCGCTGTTTTGTCATCTTTAGGAACTACAACTATCCACCATTTTTACTTTTAATGAACAAAGCTGGTGAAGAGATGAGTTGTCTGATGTATGTATGTATACACGTGTACACGAACAGCACCAAGTCCTGCCAAAATGGTAGGAATTGCTTCACACAAATAGGAAAACGTGACATCTACCACACCTTTCTCTCAAGACTTTGTCAGGTGGTTTTAAAGCTGATGTCAGTGATTTTGTCTCTTGCAGTGTTTGAGATCATTGTGGCCTATCTGGAGAAAGGCAGCTGGCAGGAAGCTTTCTTCACCATCCTGCCTCAGAGGAAAGGAGCTGTGCCCGTCGAGCAGGAGGGAACGACCGCCCAGGAAAGACCAGAGGAAGACTCTGTCTCTGACTCGGACCCAGACTCACCAGAGCAAACGGAGAAAAGAACCTGATGCTGGACAAAGCTCTTTAATTTTTGACAGGATAGGAAATAAGAGAATGTGAAAATGTGTGGATTTATAATCAGAAAGTTCTGTTTCTGTCTATAAACTTTCCTATTCCATTTTGTTTTATACTAGATATTTATTTAAAAATGTGCTCAGTGGCAGTTCCCCTGCTTATTTTAGTTAGACTGCTGATATAAATGATGAAAATATTTCAGTTTTGCAGAATATGAAATTGTCATTCTAGAACTAGAACACAGATTTTCCTTTTGTTTTCCCCCTTTGTTTTAATATAATTGTTTTTGCTTGGAGCTGAACCCCACGGATGTCAAACGTGCCAAATGGAACTATTTCATGCAAGATAAAGTTACCACATGGCCATCATTCCCACTTGTCCTGAATTTCCTGGAATATTATGGATTTTTTTCAACTATGAGGTCAGATTGAAATTTGTTTGAGGTGTAAACCAATTCCTTGGCAGGTCGCTGAGTTGACATGCAGTACCTAACGAAGCCACAGGGGGCAGTCATGTCCTACATTGGATGTTAGGAGCAGAGCCAATCAGGCTAACATTTTGAAAGGTAACAGCAGGAAAAGTCACAGAAACCCCAACAATGGTGGAAAATGCGATACTCTTTGATACATTTTAGGGGTTAAATGTGTTAATGACAAATATACGGTGATAAATATGGGTAGAAAGCGGCAAGGTTGTCGGTCCTTGCTGCTCTTAAATAAAACCGGAAGTTGCGGTTTCCGTGGTAACAAGGTAAGTTGACGTAAAGTGATACTTGTATATTATTGAAGCTGGCGCGAATTTGCGTTTTCACCCCAGACTAGAAAGCCGAATGTCTCGAAAAGCGCTGAAAGTGTTGGTTGAAGTGAAGTTCACAGCGGTAAGATATGTTTTGTTTTTGCTAATTCATATTTGACCCGTCAAACTCCAGTCTTCCTTCGAAAATTCGACATTTTTAATTTAACCGCGTGACCAGCAAAAATAGGCGTTTGTTGGCATTTAAGTAACGACACTGCATGGACCTTCAGGAGTCACTTAATAATTCGGCATATATTTCAGAATCTTTTAAATGTGAATGTAAATTGTGCCATATTTTAACCACATATTGGTTAATTAGTAATATAGTGAGATTTCATTATTGTTTGATAGGAGTAACTCATTTTCATTGTGAGGTTGGAGTGAAACCTAAAGCAGCATCTTCTTCGGTTGGTAAGAACTGAACAGCCTCTTAAATCGAACATATTTATTGTATGTTCCTCTATTTTCTTCTTCAGGTTTCTTGTCCTGGGGTTCATTTGCCAACCAAGGATGACGTGAACCTCAGCATGTGCTTCATGGGACAGTACCGTCACTCTGAATGTCTCCCTGCTGTCTTCCCTCTGCTCTTTCATGAAAAGATGACCTTCGAAAAGGCAGGTCCTTATGTTATGTTTAATTATAAATGATATTAACTTATGTTTGGTTATAAATGATACACAACAAAGCGTAAGTGTGCGTGAGAACATGCAACTGACAGTGGAATCTATCTATATTGAATCTAATTCAATATGAGAAAGAATAAGATAAAAAAAGGGCTATATTTCTCAAAATTATAGTCCTTGATTATTTTACATTTTAAAGCTTTATAGAAACCCGGCAGATGTGTACATTATTTCAATTAATCAGACTTCCAAAAATAAAAATCTTTCATTTAATGTTTTATGAATATGCAACCATCTTAAAATATGCTTTCCTTTGTTTTAACCTAGAAATAAAACTGAATAGTGGAAAGGGTTTAATTTTAAACCTGCAAATGATTTCCATGTTTAAGAGGACATAAATGATCTGAGTTGCAATCATGTCTGAAGCATCAAAGCTGGTGTTAATTCCATTAATTCCTGTCTTCAAGTTATTCTCTATAACAGTGGTTCTCAAACTTTTCATCCCAAGTACCACCTGAGGAAATATTGAGTACCACCATTATCACCAATGTTAAAATACAGCTTGGTGTAAATAAGATAATCTGCTCTCTCATCATCCACGTCTTTCTCACATATACTTCAGACACTGTTCTAGTGAAATTAGATTAAGATGGAGCGAGAGATAAGGTAACTAATTATTATTATTTGATTTATTAATATTTTCATGATATTTGTTTCATTTTCTATGCCCCCCAGTCAAAATTCCTCAGCTCCACTCTGATCACATACTCATATACAGTAGAACAATATTTCTGATTTTCCTCCAAGTACCACTAGAGGAAGCTCGAGTACCACTGGTGGTACACGTACCACAGTTTGAGAACCATGGCTCTATAATATTCATATTGCATATAGCTACACTAACTGTGTTTGTATTGACCTACAATCCTGTCAGCTTCCACAAATTTTGCATGTGGATTTTTTTTTGTGGATTTTTGTTACATGTGTTTGTCTATAGGTTTTCAGACATGCAGTGGATCCTGGGGACATAGCTGTAATGCTTGAGCGTAAGTCATATTTAATCATGTCCAGTTGCATGTGTTGTGTTAAAGTGATGAATGCAGCCAATCATATTTTACTACGCTGGTATACGCTATTCACTGTGTCTCTTGTAGTCCATTTCTAATGAGGTTTTTATTCCCCCAATTTATTATACTGATTGTCTTTAAGTTACTCAATCTTTTGAAATGAGGTAAAACATTTGCAAAAATTATCTTAGGTAAAGTTTCACGCACTTTAGGTCAGTGTTTCTCAAATTATCTATATGTGAACCCAAACTATCACGTGAAAATTTGTGCATATAATGTACAGCCATATCTTTAATATCTAATATCAATTTGAATTGATATACAAGTAATTTTCATCATACTTAAAACATAGATCGACATACAATTTTACCGTACCTTTACACTTGTCATTTCAAAGTCATTTTATTCAATTTAAAAGTGTTTACTGAGCTTTTAAACAATACATCATTAAGAAGGAATTAGCAGGTGATCTTTGTAAAGTGTCCCTAAGAGTTTGTCCATAAATGTCCTTACTTAGCATGTGAGGTTTGTCTTTCTGTGATGAGGCTGTAGATTTATTTCAGCTTGACATGTCTTTCTTCTCAGATGAGACAGTCAGAATTGAATTGGTCCAGATGTTCCCTCCTGGTGAGACGCTGTATTTTTTACAGTCACTGTTGTAATTCTTTGTTAGAATGTCTTTTTCAGTGTGTTACAGAGGTGTGTTATCTTTGCAGCAGGCAACACTCTGGCCTACTTTGAGGAAGATGCTCGACGTTTCTTATTCCCAGAGCCCAAACTGGTTCCTTCATTCTCTGGAGTGGACCGAGAAGTTCTCATGACCCGAGCTCCTTACTTTCCCGTAGGTCCAGCTGTTTGACACATTACCTTACAGATTATATGTCAGTTTTTTTTTTTGTTTTGTTTTTTCAAAGTTCGTTGGATGAGGTACCAAATAAAATCTACTTTGGCTTACCTCTGAGATATCGTAAGAACATGGACACTGCTTTATTAAAACAAAAAGACAGCCATTTCCAACTGCACACTGAAGTTTGTGCCACTCTGTAAACTCCTCACTATCTGACACCAAAGTCTATAGACAAAGCCAGTGATTTTATTTCATGACACACAAGAATCGTTTGGTTTGCTGCTGCCACTATCAGTAAATTAAAATGTATTATTCTCTTACTTTGGTGTTTGAAATCCTCCATTTGTATTTCCCTGTGACACAAATGCACCTAACGAGACAGCAGAACAAAAACAACTCCCGTATTCCCTCTCAGCTAAAATCTCAGATTTTTCTATGGACTTTGGTGTGGGAGAGTGAGCTGTAAACTGACACAAAGTTCAGTTTCCTGCTGGAAAAGGCAGTAAAACAGTAAAAGTCATATTGTGTATGTTGATGTTGACAGTTTCTTTTATTGACACCATCTTTAGAAGAATATTTTTCTGGTCTGTCATTATCATGTTGTCTTGGCAACAGGTCTTGAAATAAAAATTACCATTAATGCTATCCCTTTCATTTCATTATATGACTATGATAGAGAGATATAGTATTTCTTCCCTCTGGTTTTCCTCAGGGAATCGCGCCGAGGTTGGAGTTCTCCACCAAAACCACCATCATTGAGTGCTCAGCTGATGTCGAGGTCAACATTTATCCCAATGTACTCATGGTAAAGATCACATGATGTGGCTGAAAATGTATGACTAATATTAAAATGCACATCAGGTGACCCAATCTGTTCCCCCTAGAAAAAATATTGCTACTACAGTTTTATCTCAACATAAAAAACGTAAAATATATTATTGTGATATATGTTTGTACGAATATGCATAATTTATGTTGTTTCATGACTAGAAAATGGCCGTTGGCCTCATTTTCCTCAAAAGTGTTACAGCACTGATGTGCTTGCATGAATAAGTAACACTATTTTGGTTGAGCTGAAATCTGTGATTTGTGTCACCGCAGTAGAAGCAGGATGACTTGTGTTTCTTTGAATTTAAAGGTCCAGTCATTCCCAAAGACTGAGTCAGGTCACAGATGGGTCGTGAGATATTTTCTTGTTGTTCCCCAAATAAATTGGCAGAGTTTTCCTCAAGTTTTCCTCCAGAGCTGTCCCAATCCCATGTGACCACCAGGGGGCACCCTAGAGCATTTCATGCATTTCATTTTATTTTATTTTGTTTTTACATGATGAAAACATTACCCAAGCCTTGTCTGCTGTGTTAAAAATCAAAATAACAAAATCAACATAAGACTATTCTTCTGATATTGTTACATTTAAGATTAAAGCCAATATAAGGGTAAGAACATTAGGATGATGCAAGAAACACTGTTATAACTGTGCAGAATTCTCCCAGAAGCATCATGTGATTTAATGCTTTTTTATGGGCGTTGATAAAGGGCCCCAAAATCATATTTTGCTTAAGGCCACATGAAGGTTTGAGCCGGCCCTGAATGGTTCAGTAGTCAGAACCTCCCACATTGTTCACATTGTTCACACCAGCACGGCTCCAGCATGGTTTTGGTTCCAGACACAAAATTTGAACCAGCAGGCACATTCTCACTGAAAATAAATTGGTTTGAACCTTGAAAAGTTGATTCTCAGTGGGAATGAAAACGTAATTAGTATTAAGCTGTAAATGAGAGGGGGAAGGAAAGACAAAATACTAGGGAAAATTCTTGGTGGCGATTAGGATGTTCCCTAAATTCTGGCTCATAGATGGTGGATGAGATCATCCGTGTTTCCACTGACATTTGCCTTCACCCATTGAGCAACAATCATCATTGATGGAGTAAGGTGGTAGAACCCATAACTGGTACAGAAATAGGCCTCTTGCTGAGATCTAAATGGAACTATTACCAGGACCGGAACCAAGCTGGTGCTTGTTCGCAGAGAAAGCTTAAAAAGAGGCAGTCCTTTAAGCTTATGAGGTTATGTCTCCCACTATACCTGCTTGCATTGCAGTGTTAACATGTGGTCTTTATATAATGGAGAAAAACTGATAAAAAAAAATCTGAGCATTATTATTTGAAATGCATCACCACATGCAGTTCTAGCAGACAGTAAAGTAAAGACAAAACTGTCTTCTCTTTTGCTTCCAGAGGCCCACAATGAAGAGGAAGACCAAGCGCTCTGGCAGAATCAGGACCTCCTCTCCTCAGAAGAACCAACCTCAAACCCCAGGAAAGAGGCAAAGTTTCAGGAAGGACAGAGATGGCACCACCAGCTCGCTGTCACACGTCCCCAGATCCCAGTCCCTGTCCCCACTGAGGGCTAGGGACACTCATCGTCTGTCCCGCGTTAGCCTGGACTCTGCAGCTCAGGTCCCAGCTGACATGGACTCAGCCAGCACCTCCCAGCCTGTAGGTACACACACACACAGCACAGCTCTATTTAAATTGGTTATCATTTCTAGCCAGCAGATGGCAGACAAGAGCTCTCAGCAAATATCTACCTTGAGGTGGTAATGAAATGTTTTACCAGTGATCAGTTTTAACAGTCAGCTTTTCTGTATGGAGGTATATCTGTCTCTCCAGAGGTTAAATTTTAAATGTCATTTAAATTCTTGGACTGATTATTTCCAATTTCTTCTTGGAAAGTCTTTCTTCTTCTGAATTCAACTCATCCACATTTCAATATGTCATATTCACTCTCAATATCAGTAAAAAAAAAAATCTAGGTTTAAAATATTTTTAAATACCATGTTCTATTGATTTTTGTGTCACATGACCAATGGAGCATTGTGTGACTGGCTGGATGTTGGTTCAGTTCCAGCCAGATTTGCTATCTGGTAGCCCTCATGTTGAATCTCAATTTTATACATCAAATTTGGCCTGTTGAATTTGACCATGTTGACTATAAATTATAATAAAATTATCATAGTTTCATATTTAAATGATTTCATGCTGAAAATGAATCAACAAGATATTGAAGAGTTAAAGAGACAACAAGCCATAAAAACCTGATTTCAATGCTAAAAAATTCAGGGACAGAAACTCAAAGGCTTTTGAAAATTAATTTTTACATAAAACTGTTTAAAATGCTCAAACAGGCCTTATTCTGCTCTATGCAGGTGTCATGTATCATGCTGTAAAAAACACAAAAAAGGATTAGTTGACCAATAATCATGTTTACAATTTATAATCATGATTAATTCACTTCAGCGTTCACAAAAACTATGATCTTGTGCAATGAGCAGCACTGAAATCCAGTTTTGCCCCAGAATATTTGAGTGTCATGTCCTGTCATATAGGTAAATGTGTATAAGTGAAAATATGTGGCTGTTTTTTGTAGGAGCTTTCTGATCTGTACTCTGTGTTTGTGTCTATGTGTGTGTAGATGTTGTCCTCATGGCCCGGGGCCAGCGGATGTGACTCACTCCACAGTTCTACAGTGTTTACCAACTCCTCCTCACCTTTGATCAGGTCTTCATCCACAGGTAAGAGTTAAAGCTGCTTCATTCCCGCTTCAGGTTTACTGTCTCCAAACAGCTGATCATAAATGCTTATAAAAAAAAGTGCAGACATTGCTACAGAATGTGTTTACTGTAAAAAGATCATGATGAAATACTTAGTGCCTTACCTTACCTTTGTGCTGTTAACAACTTACTGTCATTAATTTACTGTTTCCCTCTTTGCTTTTGTTTTAGTGAGATTCTCCTCAAGCGAGAGAAGAAAGTCATTTTCCAATGGATTGGTAGGGACATTTTTTATTCTCTTTCTATGAATTTAATTAAAAAAGTTCCTTTGTGAGTTGTTAGATTTATGTGGATTATTATGGGCAATGTAGTGCCAATTTCAAATTCAGACACTATCAATCAATAGCTTCTTTAGGTTTAATCATAGATTCTGTCATGTGAACTACAGATGGAACCTGTATGTTCTTAAATGCGCTCATATGCATTTTAAAAAAATAAAGCCAGGCCAAAGTGAAGATGTGTCAAGACCAATTTTATTTATTTAGTTTTTATTTAACCTTTATTTAACCAGATAATATCCTATTGAGATCTAGATCTCTTTTACAAGGGCCACCTGGTGATGAGGTCAGCAGCACATGTTGTAAAAAGGCCAGTTTTATTTAGAGATTCAAAACAGTTGGCAGTGGCAAAGTGGTGGCAAAGTGCAGTTGTTGAGATCACAGTTACAATTAGAAACAAAAGCACTGCTCAATTGATTGTCATTGTAATTAAAGTACAGAGAACAAGTTCTTATGTGTACTCATTATTATGGTGCCACTCTTCTGTTTTACTCAGTGAGTCATAATAATCGGCTGTTGAAGTGTGACACCACCAGGATTTAAATCAGACCACAGCAGCGCTATGTTTGGGAAAAGGTGACAACTTTCTGCTTCCTTTGTTAGTTTGGTGGAAGATCTGAAGACGACTCCAGCTCCTCGGAAACATGCGACTATCACCGCGGTCCTGGACCTTCATTGCGGTCATGGTCTGACAAAGAACAAGCCAGATACTGCAGGTCAGTTTTATTGACTAGGTTGGAATATTAACATTCTCTGTAAATTATAAACTTAACCTGCTTCTTTTATATCACAGTCAAACCGACTATTGAGCCCTTATCACCATGTCAGGAAGTTTTTACTCTGTCGAACCAATTTAATGAAAGTGTATGTTGTAAAAAAAGGTGTGACTCACTGTTCAAGGAAGTGATAATACATCTTTGTTAATTTCTAATCTGTATAAACATTACAACCACAGAATGGAGGAGGCATAGGAAAGTATGCTCCCTTCAACAGTGATCATGTTCACTAGATGAATCCCCCCATGTACACAACAAAAGGTTTCCTAAGGGTCCTTGAAAGTGTGAATTTGGAAAAAAAATAGACATGGATCACTGAAAGTGCTTGAATTTTGTGCAAGCAAGAAGTTAAGTTGATATTTAGGTAAAAAGTCTCCCTTGTTTGTTACGATGCCACCTACTGTTTAATGCCCTCAATGCTTGATGTACATAGACCAGATCTGCACAGAACAAACATTGAGTCAGAATTACTACCGTTGTTGTGGACACTGTCTACTGACTCTCTCTCCACTGTTGACGTGAGATTCTTTGCAGAATAATGAGCGAGTAATGTTAAGCAAGAGAGAGCAAATGATGTGATGCCTGGAAAACCTGTCCAGATGCATAGCTGCAAATCGATAAAAGTGGACGCCGTGGGCGAAGAGGCTCTTACAAGTTGCCTGTCCATCTTTAGCTGTGTCAGCACATTCAGCCTTTGAATTTGAGGGAACTGGTCCTGGAAAGTCCTTGAAAAGTCCTTGAATTTGATGTCAACCAAGTTGTGGGAACCCTGACCACGTCATATTTGCACAGAACACATAGCAGATATAAGTTAACATATTGTCATTTGTTTGGAATTGTTTCAGTTCCTATTAGGAAAAGAATCCTCCTTCCTTGCATGGCATTGGCATTACCAGCTGATAACTGCCATTCCCGTTGCCTAGCAACATTCTTCTCACAACTTTACGATTTGAACACCAAGCATGTCATGTTCGACACATAAGCACATGTAGATGAGTGTTTTTTTTTTACAAGTTTTTAAGGTGAGGCAGCTTCTGAAAGGTGTAAATGGTCTGTATTTACAGTATATCTCACTTTTCTAGTCTTGATGACCAGTCAAAGCTGCTTCGCACTACATTTTTTCTCCATTTGCCCATTCACTTACGCATTCATACATGACTTTCGTACCCACTCGCTTGAGACTTTGACTGTGGTTGTTCAGGTGTCCATCCAGCTCTCACAGAGAATGGGAGGAAGTCAATGAACGTGTACGAGGACTCCTAACGACGCCAAAGGCTGTGCGCCGACTTCTCTACGTAAGTCAGGAAATGCATTCACTGGTGTGATGCGGTGATGTCGCCCAAATCATCTCATGCAATATCAAGTTATAGACAGCTGGATGATTGAAATGTTATATGCTCGTCCCTTTCTAAGCTACTCCGTTTTACATTGGACCTTTTTGACCTTGTCACATACTGTATATAAAGTAAAGCCATGTAATCTTAACTGAATGGGAATCATTGTGTTAATATGAAGAATCTGTATATCAATCATATTTCAAGCAACTGAACTTGCCTGATGTGCTTCCATTTTTATTTGATTTGTAGTTTTTTTTTTTTTTTGGAAAATGTACACATTCTTACCAAAGTAAAAGTCCGCAGCACATTACTTTGAAACGCATACAAGATGTGTGGAGTTTGACTGATCGTAACTCTCAAAAATGAAAGAAGTCACTACAATTATCCAGTGAATGAAAACAGTAATTATATATCACTCAGAATCCGAAGTAAACTAACATTATTAAGGGGAAAGCTTTTAAGGTTCATTAGGCTCCTGGAATGTACTTAGTATCAAAGAATGACTATATAAATATAATAATGTAAAATGACAGTTTACATGTTCTCCCCGTGTATGCGTGGGTTTTCACCGGGTACTCCGGCTTCCTCCCACACTCCAAAAACATGAAGATTTGGGGATTAGGCCAGTTGGACATTCTAAATTGCTGTAGGTGTGAATGTGAGATGTCAGCTGAAGTCAGGCACCAGCACCAGCATGAAGTGGTAGAAAATGAGTGAGAGAGAATGTAAAATGACGAAGGTGTGTTTTTTGTTGTTGTGTTTCAGGGGGCCACAGTGTCTGAGGTAAACAGAGTGTTGGCCAAAAGATCTATTTCTCCAGGTCCTCCATGTTGATCTGGCCAGACTTTAGACAGGTGAGGTCTCCATGTTCTATGAGACTATGCTTTATTTTGGACTATAAAATATTCAGGAAAACACAACAAATGCATTTACGAAGACTCAGATGACAATTACAATTACTTTAATTGATGACTGATTCATTGATTTATATACCTTACCGGACTCTGCTCGGCCTATTTACACCACTGTATTTACACCACTGTATTTTAATGTTGGTGATAATCGTGTTACTTTGAGAGCTCAGCATTTTCTCAGGTGGTTTTTGTTATCAAAAGTTTGAGAGCGACTGATCCAGAAGTTATTTTAAAGTAAATTAATCCTTTTCTTTGCCCGTAGAGGGCATCATGACTAACTCATCAACCCTTTATCTTTTGTTTCAACCCATGACCTGAACCTTAGCCCCTAACCCATCTTCACGCCTAACCCTTTAAAGTTCACTTTGTAGAATTTAAGGGAGGATCTATCATCAGGAATCAAATGTAATATAATTATTATTGTTTATAATTACCAGAAATGTAAGACCTGTGTGTTTGCTACCTTAGAATGAACCCCTAATATTAGACACTGAGGGGGTTATCATTCATGGAGTACACCAAGTTTGTACAATAGCCAAGATGACAAATCAAACACAGGATTTAGGGAGGTTTTTTTGTGTTTTAAGCCTAGCTAATGACCTCTATAGTCCCTTTGGACAAGATAATTCCAAACATAAAATATCCCTTTATGCTGATGATATAATTTTTTATTAAACTAACCCACACATTTTATTAAATCCTACAAGCTGGTCCTGTGGATACGATGTTATGGTGTGATATTGTTCCAATTCTCCACCATCTTTACTGTCCCAAGAGTAACATAGCAATACGGAGGTTTTACTCTTATTCTGATTTTATGTGTATAACAATCTACTGTTTGAAAAGACACCGTCACCTTTCCACCAATCTAATATTCAGATGTCACGCCTCTCCTGCTGTGCATGTGTGTGCAAAAAAAACAGATTTTTAAATGCGTGTTTGATAAAGGTCCACACTCACATTTGCACAAATATCGTTTCATGTAAAAGTCATTGTCACGTCTCAGTTTGAACACAGCTCAGAGGCAGCAGCGAGGGGCTTTGACGTCATACGTCTCCATCGTTAATCTGTCAAGCTGATATTGTCGGGTCCTCAGATAAATCACCTGAAGCCTATTAAAAGCAAACTGTGGCTATGCAGCTCAGTGTGAATGCTGCCATATATCAGAAAAATAGCTGCTCACTATGACTGTGAAGCATTAAGCACTGGCTCCACAAGGAACATTGTGATCTACTGCAGAATTGTCTGCTGAAACAGAGGCGTGTCATGGAGAACTTGGTGGCAGGGCAGGTTTTTTTTTAATGGTTTACTTGGTCGGTTTTAATGTAAAACTTTGAATAATGTTAGAAATAATAGATATTGGCTGCTTTGATGCAAAGACAGTTACGGCAGTAGGTGATTTTAGATCAGTCTTAAAAAATACGTTGTTGGAACGAGGCAGCTGAAAAAGTTGGACAATTAAGATCAGCCTGAAGTGACTCATATCGATTATTTTTTTTTCTGCTGATGAGATGTAGATTTTTTTAAGGGCTGTGTGGACACAGAAATATAATTATCAATTCCAGTTTTCAAATCAAGTTAGTGTCACTTCAGTATGTGACCCTAGATCAGATATTAATCCAATATGTGACCAGGACATGGTTAGTTTTTATGGTGTAATGTTTTTATTACAAATTTGACCTTACGTTATTCTACTTTTATCGCTTTGTTCAGTTCTAGTTTATATTCCTACTACAATAACTGCTTTTGTTTTTCTTTTATGTGTCCTATAAAGCACTGTGTAACTGTGTTTCAAAAGGTGCTATGTGAATAAAGTTTATTTTTATTATATGAACATTGTGTAGCCAATAGTTCAACCGAGATGATTACGGGCAAAACGTTTTATGGAGCGACTTTACAAGAGATTTGCCAACATGTCTCCTTTCATAAATAAAGGCATCATCCACATAAAGAACGACACAAAATTAGGCAAGTGTGTAGTCGTGTGGGACCACAGAAGACATCAGGGCATTCTTTGAACATTATCACTTTATTGATATTACTCTGAAAATAGATTAAGTTTGAGTTCTCAACACATGACCATAAACCACTCAAAACAAAATGGACATGATAACTTGGTAAAGATGAAGCCAAAAATATAACATATAGCATTTGGCAGCTGCTCATTTTTCTGTGCAAGGCCTATTAACATTGCAGCATCATTAGCTGGCAGACATAGTATTGTGCTGTAAAGTATTTTGGCAGTTTAATTTTTACCATAATCTGAATAATAAACTGTGGATTAACTGACACATAGTCAGATAACTGATTTTAGCCATAAAAAATGGGCTTATTTAATAAAATCAACAAGTTTTAAAGCTCTCTTGTTCCTGAACCAAAGTCCATATAAAAAAAATCTGCATTTTTAGCACATAGGGACACAGAACTTGCTGGTCCACTGTTGCCTCGTTGGCTAAGTTTGCATCATTTATGTTCATAATAAAGAAGGATTTCAAACACTGAAGTCATAACATAACACAGTTGAACTTACTGATGAAGGCAGCAGTGAATCAGCAGCTCCTAGGTGCTGTGATGTAAAATTATTGGTTTTCTTAATGGACTTTGGTGCAGGAGAGTAAGTAGTTTACGAAGTGACAAAACTAAATTTTCCAGCCAGAAAAGTATGTGAACATACTCCTAACATATCATAGATATAAGCAGGCATCTTTAATAACTTGAACTTTATTTAAAATGTCCGACATTTGTTTTTCTGGTGTATCAATGGCAGTCCTGTTTTCACTGAGTGAAGCCTTCATGTCTCAGGCTCAGTCTCAGACTAACTGCTATAAAATTCTGTACCTCATACAACCACTCAAGGTGTCACATAATATCTGGCTCATGTTCAGACAGTGTTGTTTTGTAGATGCACCTGCGGTGTAACGCAGCTCAGTCTATTGATCTAAAGATGTGACACTGAGTGAGGCTGAGATAAATACTCTGTTCTCGACACATTGACAAAGATATTAAGCTCACTCTTAAGCGATGTTGGAGACAAAACTAGAACTGCTGAATTGTATCATGAATATGCCACATGTAGATTTATAACATAATTACGCGAAGACATGGCTTATGGAAGGATGACCTGCTTTAGTTCAAAATCAATATCTGTTTATTGTTGGCATGATGGCAGTCGATGGGAAAACATACACCTTTGTCAGGCTATGACAATTACTGCAAAAATGAAGTAATAACTCAGGATTTTTTGATTATCCCGTTTCCTGTACAGCAAATTTTCCAGTCTAGATTCTTATAAGAAATGGCCACAGACCATGTTTTAGAGGCCTGAGCCTTTTGAAGGAACACTACAGCTCCAAGTTTAACAACCCAAGGCAACATTTGATTTTAATTCACCACTGGTGATTAAACTATTTTTCAAAAGCTGCTGTAGCTATTTTCTCTGGATGATATATTTGCCTTAAAGGAATACAATTTGTGAAGACTCTGTACTGAGGTCTTGCTCACTCAGCAGCCATGTTGGCAAGGATTCTGTGCAGTCACTTCACCTAAATGAATGAGGAGAGGGACATTGCAACACTTTCACTTTTCCCACACTTCTGCAAGTTTTCAACGACACTGAAACAAATGCCATGACAAGTCATGTTATGGGGACATTAAGTCTTTGTGTTGGTGTGATACTTCCCTCTTCTGTGCTTTTTCTAAATGTATCTGCACCTGCCTCTTCCTGCCACCATGTTGTGAACCTAACCTTGCGACATAACTACCATTGTCGGTGCTGCACACAGGCCAGTGCTGAAGAGGCCAGTCACCAGTTTGAGAGCTACTGCTTTGAAGCTGCAGGAGGCAAATTCATTTTTGCCATTATTGATTGGTAATTTCATGAAAAACCTTTCGGCATAATGTAAATCAAGCAATCAGAGAGCCTTGACAGTCAATGACAGGGCAGATCGGAGAGAGAGTGCCTCCTATTGGCTGCTAAGCAGCTGTATGTGCATGTCCCTTCAATAGAAAGTTAACTGCCTGTGCTATAGAGAATCCTAAACTAGAGTGCCTTTATTTCAAAATGTTTGTATTTAAACCACAGGGAATGAGACTATTTTTCATGTGATCCTGTTGACTACTGCTTTTAGTCAATACCATTCAAGTATACAAGCATTATTGGGCATTGATTTGTTGAATGAAATGAGTCTGCATCTGCTCCACTAGGGGGCGAGAAGCTCCTCTTCAGCTTGTTAGTATTAGGCAGTTTCTGGATTAGCGCTTGACTAGATGTTAGCATTTTGAACACCATTCCAAGTTATCCTACCACCCTTTAACTTAAAAATATTCAATTCTTTAAATGGGCGGAGCATGAAATCAGTCTCTGTGTCAGGCCAACAAATGTACCAGCCTGAATTTTGCTCTGTTTTTGCTGCTGTTGTCTTCTTTTATGTATATCCAGGTATTAGGCGGGTGTGGGCACTGTGGCACAGAATGCCCAGGCCAGGTCTGACGCTGATCAGACTGACAGTATACATGGAATAGTAATTTCACTCCTAGAAATTCAAATTCAGGCACACTAATGTCATTTTTCAAATGTTTTGTCTCTGTCACAGATGTGAGTGAGGTACCATTGTCTCAGCGCTCTCTCAAAAACAAGGTGAACATGTGTTTCCCAGAACATCAAACTATTCCTTTAACATTGTTATTCCTTCAGTGTAATCAAAGGTTTTGTCTTCTTTGACCAAAATATCTAAAACCAGCTTAATTGTGTTAAGACGAAAGCTTGCCATGCATCTGTGCAGCAGCTAAGCTACATAGCATCTGAACATAGTTTAGTTTTACAACATAATGTAAATAAAGGAGCAACATTTTTAAAAAGCACATAGAAATACATTCTTTGATTACCAGGTTATTGATATATAAATCCAGAAGCTGACAAATAAACAAGCTCTGGTTTGAGAAGGAACAATCAGCTGAATCTAATATACTTAGCTTCACGTTGCCTAAATACTGATACTAGTGATGATTATTATACTTTGCAAAGCATCAATACATGATCGGGATTTGGTTCTGAAAAAAAAATAAAAATAAATAAAATCACAGTGTTCATTAACTTCAAAAGTCTTTGTTGACCATCAACAGTCTCTTAGAAAAATCGGTCTACAGCCAGCGGTCGCCATTCCTTTAACATATTGCCTCATGCAACTCGGTGGAAAAAAAAAACTCTTTATATGTTTGGCACAGTTTAAATATACAGATAAATAGACAAGCAGTGCATCATGGGACATAAACATTTATCAACAGCCACACAAATATCATTCAGACATTTTAGAGAATAAGTGGGATAGTTCAATTTTTTGCGGTGGTGTTGTACGAGGTACCGACACACACCCTTCTGCACCAGTGTCCATAGAGAGAATCAGCATTTTTAGCTCACTGGAACAGAGAGGCTGCTGATCAACTGCTTCCTCATTTATTGAGTTTGTATCACTTGGGTAAATCTGAACAAAGGATTTAAAATGCGGAAATTGCAATATTACAGATGTGAACTGACTGATGGACTCAGCAATGAATCAGCAACTCCTGTGCTCTGTGATGGAAAATCACTTATTTTCTCTATGGACTTTGGTGCAGGGAGTGAGCTTTTTTAAAAACCAACCAAAACTATATTTTCCCTCCTGAAACAGCTGTATTTTAAGATACCATATCACCATTTGAGTGTGTTACAGTATAAGTGGTTAAAATCAGTTAATTATAAATCTGTCTTATTTTTGACCTCGGTGCTCAGACCAAGTGTTAGTACCTCATAAAACCATGCTTCAAAAAGCTTAAACTATCACTCTATTGTCACATTAGGGAACTAAGGTAATTATGGAAAAATGAATATACATTCAAAAAGGAAATCCTCAGACACACAAACACACATACAAGCCTACTTTTAAGTGCGTCTTTGCAAGAAAGAGGACACCTGCTCTGAAGACTGACTTTTCTTCATCTTGGCACAATGTCAATAAGAGGGAAGCACTTAAATCTAGTCATGGTGGTAAATGCCCAACATGAAAGGTGATCGTCTCCTATGTGGAGGCTGCTATAGTTGATGTCTGAGCTTGGATGGGTCTGACTGGAACGTTTTCCTCTCACGTCATGGGGCTGATACATGATGGAAAGCTCTTTGCTTTACACCCCTAGCAGCGTGACACTTTCTCTGCACCTCTGTTCTGGCCACAGGCTAAAACTGCGAGGTTTCGGTGAAGGAGATGGCATCTGTCTTGTCAACGGTGAAGCCTCCGTTCACGTAGGATTTCTTCTCGCACTCTTCGTCATCCACAGTGGTTTCCAGGGCAAAGGGGTTGGTGACGTCAACGTCTGATGTCAGATCCATCCTCTCCAGTTCCCTCTTGGATAGTTTCTGAACAATACCGGCTCCATAGGCGTCACCCAGCACGTTGATCATAGTCCGGAATCGATCCCTGAAATACAACATTCCGAGTAAAACACAGCATCTCTCATGATTGAATTTAAACTTTTAAGTAGGATAAGTAGTAAAGCAATCCCAGTAGCAGGGATGATGATGCACTTACAGGAGCCAATCCACAGCCACTATCAGAGTGACATCACTTGCAGGTAATCCTACAGCTGTTAAGACTATTACCATGGTGACAAGGCCAGCATTAGGGACTCCTGCTGCCCCAATACTGGCAACAGTTGCTGTTATACTGAAACAAAGAAAAACAGTGTCACAAATATTCATCGTACTGACATAAATGAAATACAATAACAATGCTACATCACAGAATACTTGCACTGGTTCACACATATTAAAGTAATAGCTCAGTATTTTTGAAGCGTGGTTGAATGAGGTGCTGTCAGAACTGCCTAACATGTGCATGGCCCCCTTCTGCACCCCTGTGCTGAGAGCAAGCATGAAGCCTGCCCACCACCAGAGGATAAGTGGCCAGATTTCGTTCCCGATTTGGCCCTTCTGACAATCATGGTTGCCATCCAATTATAGGCTCATTTGAACAGGTTATCTGGCCAAATTATCCTGTTGTGTGATGGATTAACAGATTTTAATGTCATCAAACGCATCAGAGTCTTCCCAATTTCAAATAAAAGTATTCAACATGTTTGATATATACGACGGGCCACACAGGGGTTAGTGGTTTGAACAAGGGCCTTTCTGCATGGAGTTTGCATGTTCTCTCTCTGGGTGTGTGGGTTTTCTGCAGGTTCTCCAGCTTCCTCCAGCTTTGGGGATTAGGCAAATTGGCCATAGGTGTGAATGTGAGAGTGGATGTGTCCATGTGGCCCTGTGATGGACCTGTCCATTTGGGGTACTCACCTTTCGCCACAAGGTCAGCTGGGATTTGTACCAGCGCTCCTGGTTTATCAAGAGGCACAAACTTCAATTTCTAGTTGGTAAGGGCTGTCTAACAGCAATAAAGTGTAGTGAACATATTAAGATATTATATACTTAAGCTGGCACAGAATTAATCAGATTAGTCTTTGGCAAACTTTTTTTTCTTGTGTCCCTGCTGGCAGCCATGTTCTCTGTGTCTCAGGCTTGTTACATCCATGGCAGTGTAAGAACCTCATACAGCCACCCTTGAAAAAACCCAAACCATCAATTTAATGACTACACAAACAGGCTAATATAAATTCATCCACAAGAATTTTCAAGTCCTTTCTCAGTTAACCTTTCACGGTTCAGCCATTTTGCAAGTTTTGACCTCTACTTGCTGTCAAAGTGTAGCTGCACGTCATATGTACCTGATGGTAACAATCTGCCCCACATCCAGAGCGTAGTCATTGAGCTGAGCGATGAAGATGGCGGCCACCGCCTCATAGAGCGCCGTGCCGTCCATGTTAATGGTGGCACCCACAGGGAGGACGAAGCGGGTGATTCGCTTGTCAATGCGATTGTTCTCCTCGGCACATCGGAAGGTGACAGGTAGCGTGGCAGAGCTGGAAAACATTCAGTAGAATCAGTTGGCACTCTATGTTGAAATGTACAGGATATAATTTGGCATAATGAGGGTTGCAAGAGTATTCTGACCTTGAGGCGATCATGAGTGCTGTCACCAGGGCCTGAGCCATTCCCAGTGTGAACGTGAAAGGGTTCTTCCTCACAATGATGAAGTAGATGAGTGGCAGAGAGACAGTGGCGTGGATAGCGAGACTGTGGTACCAGAAGCACAACACAAGACAAGTAGATATCACTTCATGTGTGTGAAAAGCTGTTTCATCCTTTAGTAGCTAGTAATTCAGTTCTTCAGAATCTCATTGAACATTTCAGATATTCACAATGATATTGTTCTGATGCACAACAGTTAAATATCCCCAACTTCATTCTTGCAAGGTGAATGGGGTTTGTCACTACAGATAGTATCTGTATTTCTATTATTAATACCCAAATTTTGGATTTGGATTTACAACTAAATTATGAATACTAATACTTTCAGTTTGAGATATCTGCAATATAACTCTGACTAGTCATAATTCCAGTTCAAAATATCTTCAGTTACCCTGGAATTATGGAAGTATAGCTAGTAGTATGTTAAAATGGCTTGCCATACTAGTCACTGTATCAGTCAAAGGATTAAAGATGCCTCTAGTTAACTATTTTTTGTACTAACCTTCAGCAGGCTTTATGAGGAAAGTTGGGGAGGAAATTCAACAGATTTGGAATCTCACAGAAACTTATGTGATTTAACATGACTTCAGAATCTAAACAGACATGGAGGTAGACTGTTGGTGTAGTCAGTTAACAGTTGTTGTGTGTGTGTGATGTTTTGTGCTGAGAAACACAAAAAAAACTGTGGATGAAGTCACGGCTGAGAAGACGGAATCAACTTGGCTTGTAGTTAGGATGCTAAAGAAAGTATGCAATCCTCTCTAACACCCGTGCTTTTCCTCCTCAAATATATCAAAATGGCTGCTTTTCAGTTTGTGTTTTCTGCCTCATGGTTTTGGTTCAATTTGTCACACATAGGGTGAAGATAACCATCACCAGTTCTGGAGTTTTCTTTCTATTTCGTTACATTTCATTATGAAATAATAAATCCCTGCATTATAAAAGTGGATTTTCAATTTAAATATAACTATAAAATAGTTATCTAAAACAAATGAATTACCCCAGTGTGTGCAGCATGAATTCAGTCTACTTGTGTCTTTATTTAGTGTCTCTTCCCTTCATAGGGTTATTCTGTAAAAAGGCATGTTATCACAGGACCTCTCTGACTAACCCTGTGACCTAACTGAGCGGGATTTTTAGTGCACTCTCTAATGGTGTCACTTAGATTTAGAGGTGTGAGCGAAGCTTTTATTACTTTATCTGCAGGCTGAGCAGTTTTAAATGTCCTTGTCCCTTATCAGTGGCCACACAGAGCTCATTTTTTACTGTATAACTGGGGGGGAAGAACTGGCCCAAATGTTAACCATAAATTCCAGAGTCTGGAACAGGCGGATACAGAATAATGGGCCAACGTACCCACTCAGCACCGTCACCATGTACAGACCCATCTTCCTGAAGATCTCCCAGTCTTCCACCTCAATGATCTTTGCAGCAATTAGGAACAGGATCCCTATTGGCATGTAGCTGAAAAAAAAGCACATGTTCAGATTTTTTAATTCTTAAGTGAGATGAAGCTACTATCAGGACTGTTTGCTTGAAACATTACGTCTTAGTCAATCAACAGCTCTCTTAATGAATAATTTATAGGTCCCGTGTGTAGAATTGTAGATATATCAACCAACAGACATTGGATAAAAGATGTATTTAATAATTACCTGAATATTAACAATGATTGTGTCTTTGTTGCCTAAGAATAAACCCTTTATGTAAGATGGGAGTGGGTCTGTGCTTCCATGTTTGCACAGTAGCCCAGAATGGACAAATCAAAACACTGGCTCCAGGGAGAGCTTTGTGTGTTTAACTTGCAGGCCACCATAGTTTCACATATACAATTGAATAGGGAGTGTGAAGCAAAAGGAATTCACTTGGTCGCCATATGCAACTTCATGTGGACTAGACAATCCAAACATCATAGACCAAATTGATAATACTAACAAGCATAAAATATTTTTTTATGCATATGATATAATTTTTTTATGTAACTGACCCCCCAAAATATGCATGTTATAAAGTCAATTTAATTAATCTAAAGTGGTAGAAAATGAGTGAGTGAATGAGTGAATGCTTGCCTCTGTTGCTACTAGGTTCTGATTTGGGAACATATCGTACATTTAATCTGATATGTTCTCACCCAAACATACTGTAACAGTAATAGGTTTAGGTTACCAGTATCAAATATGTGATTATTTTTGAACATTACTGGAAACATTTGGGGTAGTATATCTTCATCATTTGACAACATTTGAAACATAGTCCTGTAATTTTAGACATTTAAATGTTTCACATTTAAAAACATCTCTTTTTATCATTTTCAAATTGTGCCTGAAAAGCATTCTATGTGTACTATTTGATACTATTTGATGTTTTCAAGACCCAGCGATTATTCCAATCTAGATTTGGACTTTGAACTTGTATTTATGGTCTTATATGTTAAATTTCGGACTTTTTTATTGGCTTATTTGACACGACCGTTGCAAATATTCCAGAATTGGCTAAAGCGATAAGTTTCATCTATAGTCCATGGGGGGGGGGATGTAACAATAGTCACTCTGCTGCTGCTGTTTAGCTCCTGGTTTTTAAATGCACTTTGTTCTATTTATTTCACTGTTTTCTGCTTTCACTCTTATATGTCATTTGTCCTTCAGAGCCACAGTTGCACACCTGTAGCTCAGTGTTCAATACATACCACATAATTATGTGGACTAATTTCATGGTTGCATCATTCAAGGCGTCGAAGAATTCCAGAAGGATGCGTCCCTTTTCACCCATCTTTCCAATGACAAGTCCAAAAGCGACACAGAATACAATGAGCCCCAGCACGTTGATTCCATCCGTGTAGGTCCCAACAATTTTATATTCTTTGGTGATGTTCTGAGAAGAGAGTAAACAAGGAGGCAATTCATTCAGTTAGCTCTAAAACCAGGCCAGGAAGCTGCTCTCACAACCATGTTGGCTCACTCTAAAGACTCTTTGATAAGCTGTGCAAATGTTTTCACAACCCACTGCTCAGTGGATACTTATGGCTCATTATTGGCTCCACTGATGCACTCGGAGCAGACGCATGTTGCCAGGTGCAGAAACACGAAACTTAAAGTGGAGCTGATGTGAAGATTAAAAACAGTCACGTAAACAGATCGCACAGAGAGAGAGGACACTGGTAAACTTTGGTTCAAGTTAATCATTTACTCGCTTAACAAACAATACATTACATTGACGGCACTAAAGGGATAATTAAGGCTTGTTTTCAGACATATGGGGCTTTTCCATTATACAGTTTTTGCACTATTTGGCTCAACTAGACTCAAATCTACTCAGGTTTCTCCATAAGAGAAGTTCACCTGGTACTTTTTTAGTACCTGGTTGTCTCTTGTCTCTTGGTCTCTTGTAAGGATTTTAATCACCAAAGTCACAAGATATAATATTTGTACTGACTAATGGAAGCAGCAGTAGATTATAAACTCCCGTCTTTTGTGATGTAATTTTCTCTATGGACTTTGGTGCGGCAGAGTGAGAGTAGTCCACACGTCTACTTCTGATTAGGTATCAGTTCCTCCTACAAACCCACATGAACAATCCCCAGCTACTCCTTTAAAGGAGTGACTGCACACACTTACCTCCACTACCTCCATGATAGTCGTCGTTAGAGGTGGAATTGTGGTCGTGTTGACTGAAACTTTTGGAGGCTCCAGCTCTTTGCGCTTAGTCTTGTACTAATGTAATTGGTCACAGTTCACAGTGTTAGAGTTCAGTTCCCATATGTATTAAACAATATTGTGTACTGGGCAGACAGTAAAGCATTGTGAACATGCTACATGTCTTACCTGCTGAAAACAAGCCTGCACCAGATTTTCTGGGAACATGTTTCTGTTAAAGGGAAAGACAAAATGAAAGACGTAATTATTACTACCGATTATTATAGATGAGTCACTGCAACCACTCATAATTATATTCGTATTCATGAAAAGACAGTGAATGTGTTCTTCAATAGAGCTTAACTATTAAAATATTATGTGCAGATGCCTCACCAAAGATAAGTAATATTTTGTTAGTGTAAATTACGGTGTAATAAATTGCTTTTAATTCAATAAACTTGAAACTAATTTGAAAGTACAATCTTTTTTTTCCCCTCTTTTGAGAAAATATAATGTTTTCAGTCAGCACAAAGTTTCATTTTTACAAGTTTTAGTGATAACCATGATATTTCTTGCCCTCAAGTGTCAATAATAATGGAAATCCCTGCTATGTGAGCATTCAAATGTCAGCAAGAGTTGCTCTGGACATTTTCCAGAATGTCTCCTGCCACCTCCTTGGTCAAATTTCCAGAAAACCAATTCAGCCTCTGCAAGGCGGACATCAGGATGGCAAGTTTTTCCACCCTGACCCTGTGTTTTGTGACATAGTTTGTTCCTGCATGATTTGCCACTTCAGTCACATGACTTGAAAGGTCACCTGATGAGGTCCAAGAGTGTGTCCACTGTGGTGACGTTGGGTGTGGTCCCTGCTCTGTCAATGTGGTCAGCTGTCTGAGAGACTCCAGGTTTGATGGTCATCACCAAAATAATTCCTGCGTTAGATGAAACACAAATAGTCCTGATGTTTCGCTGACTTTTACAGAAGACAATTTGATTTTGAAAAGGGGCTCGAGAAAGAGAGAACTCACCAAGAATAACTGCAATAATAGTTGTTGAGAAGTAATAGATAACAGCTCGCAGGCCAATTTTTCCCGATACCTCAGAGTCCAGGGCTGCAACACCTGTGCACAAAAAAATCAGAATTCATCCTTTCATTATCTGCCACATACCATTGAAAGTTATTGGGAGGGGTCTATAACAAGTTCCTACCATCAGTTATCAAATCACAAAATGTTTGACCTTTTTGCTTGGATGCTGTCAAGGTGACGCTGGAATAATAGGCCCTGACCACGACTGAGGCTATGGAAACAAAGGAGCCTTAAAAAGAAGTCTTTTTTTGATAATAATATTTTAAAGTAATAAAAACACCCTATTTCACAATGTCAAAGTGAAATGTCTCCACCCCTAACTTATTGTAGTATTGTCTATAAAATAATAACATTGTTCTTTATATTTTCCATAGGTAGTGACTTTTTGGACATTTCCAGAACAAAAGAATGTACAGAGGGTTAGTGAAAGGGAGTGTGGACCATCTGCACTCAAATCCATTGTTCTTTTTAATTATGTGTCCCATATCTATTATATAAAATAATAGATATGGTAAAAAAAACTGCAGGCATTTATGTTTTAACTTAAAATAATATATGATCTCGTCTGTTACCAAACAAATATGCAGATTCAATGTATTTTTTCCCTCAAGTTTTCTAAAGACTACACTCTGTCTCTGCCAAAAAGCTTAAGGGTAAAGTTAATTAAATAGAGATAATCTTCAATATCAGCTCCACCACCTGAAACCCTCAAATTCCAAACACTAGATCCTGACTTTAAGCTAAAAAAACGCAGGTCATTCCCTACTGGAGGTAACTCTGTTTTAAAATGTGTTTGAGTGTGTAAATGTGGTTATAAAACAAGAAATGACAAGGATATATAGGTTACCTTTTTAGGGGATTTATTGTAATGCCATTTCTGCTGGTTACCACCAATATTTGCAATAGTAGGAGTTAAAGTTTACAGTAAAGTTACTATGTCTCTATTTTTTTTTAAAAAAGATGGTCCATTTGATGCAGATTCTTTAGGATCCTTACTCAGGAATACTTTCCACACAAATTAATTCAAAACTTTGTGAATGTATGTTTGAATTTCTTCATTCATTCTTATTTTTCATCAATAATCCGTGTCTCTTTGAAAGAGATGTAACCTGTAGAAGTCTCCTGCAGAAAAACAGGGTTGGTCCCAGACATATATATAGAATAAATCAAACTGAACTTCCATTTTCTTTGAGCAATTTTTATCCTTGAGTAGCTTTGGTGGAATTGTGCCTCCGTCTCCAAAGACCATGTTGTAAATCCACGATTCTCATCTGTGTTTAGTGGTGCAGAGTTCTCCGGTGTGAATTTAACCCTTTATAGTCTGAATGGGCTCATGCGGCCAATAATTCTTCCTAGTCATTCATAATGTTAAATAAATTTAAAGTTGGATTGTTTTGGACCGAAGCGTAAGAAAACTCAAACGAGCTAACTCACTGTTGGATTTAAGGTCAGTTTAAAACTTCAATGAATTATTCCACGTTGTTTTCCTTCAGCAGCCAGAGCAATAATCCCACTCCAGCAGTGAGCCTTGATATGCTGCTGTGGGTATGACGGGATTAGTCAGAGTAGATGTAATGCGGCTCCTACATGACATTCCTCAGCAGTCACTTGGTGTATCAATTATTCTACTGCCTTATTTTGAGAATATCTGTTTTTTCACATTTTTGAACAAAAATGAATGAAAAATGTTTGTTTTTCACATACAAAGCAGGGAAATCAATAATAATCTCAGGAGACACATTAATGGGCGCTATTAACAAGAAAACCTTGTCTATTTCTAAACCATTTCACATCTGCTGTACATATTTCCATCCTCTATCTGCTGTCACCTGTCCTTGCAAGGTCAATTGGTTCTTTTGTGCTGCATCTTCTTATTTTTCTGTCTTTTGCCAGACCAGGAATCAGCAGCAATTCTGAAACTAAATAACAACTACAAAAACAGAGACTAGGTACATGACCTCAGTGCAACTCAACCTTCATCACCACCCAAATGAGAGGTGAAATATCTTCGAGAAATGTCAATGTTCAACACCAAAAAGAGACCCGGGAGACAGAAAACCAAATTCACTGTGATCTCATCTTCATAATTTTCAATCTGTTTGACAATTCATTGACAAACATAGTTGTAAAATTTGCTTCACATACTTCTCAGAAAAGACATCATGACTGGTCAATGATTAATCCTGTTGCCAAATAACTGTTTTGCCACATTTTTATTTCCATGATTTTTCTAATTTGACCAAAAAAACAGATTGACAAATCTACCAATAACATGTTTTTGGTTGTCCATATACAAACTTGGTCAAGTTAGTTCTTTTTATAATGCACATAAGGCAACTCATTATGTAATTCTATATATGCACATACACTACATAATACCCATAATGCACCAGCTGGATGCCAACACTCTACCTCACCGCATGAAGGACATTCTACTTCTTATTAGCTCACAGTTTAGCCATTGAACATCAGGAATTTGAAGTGCCTTGTTTTGTTTGTTTACTGGGTAAATAATTCACATTTTTGTGTGAGCCTCTTCACACAGATCCTGAAAGCTGCCATCATTTATGGCATATTGAGTTTCTTTTTTTTCTCTTTTCAAAACACAGAAAATTGAAATGTCTTTAGTGGAACTCTAAAATTCAGCTATATTTTCTCTGCCATTTTTTGTGACTAGCTCACCAACCTCTACTTGTGTTTATGACAGTGTTGTAAGATAAGTCCTCTTCAGGATGTGAAGAGGACTTATCTACTCCAGCTTTATATTACCTGTGATCATGCTGGAAATGATGAGTGGGAGGATGACCAGCTTCAGCATACGCATTAGGAGCTCTCCTGGGAAGCCAAAGTACTGTTTGTCCAGGTTTGAGAGGGAGGTGTATTCTCTGACCACAACTCCCAAACTGATCCCTGAAAGATGGGGTCAAAAAACTGAGTCAGGTCACAAGAAAAGTCACCGTCCTGCACAAAAAAAAAGCGGACAGTGAAAATCAGCAATTTTTGGCATCACGACACACGTGCTCGGTTGACTCACTGCTGCCTCTGTTGGTGTTGTTTTTATTATTTCAGGTTTTCAAATCATTTGTCCAAATGTACCTAAATGACATAAACTTATAAAACAAGGCAGAATAGAAGTCAAATCCAATTTCCCCTGTGAGCTAAAAACACAGATTTTCTCTCTGGACTTTGGTGCAGAAGCAGTTTATAAAGAGTCCCTTTGTTTCCTGACCTAATATGTAAACTTAAGCAGGCATATATCTTTTTAGGTGTGCATACTGTCTTTAATTAATGTCCCCGCTTGCGGCCTTGTTGTCACTGAGACTGTGTCTGTCTGGGCACAGGGGTCGCACACAATGCAGTCAGTGCTGACTTACAACCGCACTGACAAAAGCCCGAACTTTCCCTTTTAATTTGAAATTGGGCAGATGACACTTTTGCCATACGGAATTTACAGATGACAGTAGTCATTAGAGTATATAGATTTTCTTGCTATAAATGCCACGTATGCCTCACTGTGGTGACCGTCACTGGCGTTATCGCACATAGCAGACTACTGTTATGATGCTTGTAAAAGACTGAGATGACACAGCAAACTGTAGCTGGGTGACACATATAAATGCATCAACACATGACCCAATTCACAACGAGCCTGTAACTCACTCACTCATACAATCTGCTACAGATTCTCCATAAACAAAGCTGCTCAGTCCTCGTCTGTGTGCGTAAGTCTGCACCAAGCAGTCACCTGGTCCTTTAATATACAAATGTACCATATTTGGGTTTGTTGCTATGGTAGCAAATGTTATGTTTGCAAGATGTCTGACCGGTTTTGATCATTTTGAATCTGCTTTGTGTACCTAGTCATAGCCTAACCACTTTCAAGCCAAGAAAACGATAATAATAATTTTGTTTTGTGTAATCGTCTGGTGGAAAATAGATTAATGTCGTTCGAAGCTGTTATAGTTTAAATCAAGTTTAAGTCAGAATCTTGCAGAAACTTGCTGCTGGGCCTGATGTTTAGTTTTTTTAAGTGCTCAACATGAATCACACTGTGTCGTTCATTTTACAGGTGCAGACGCAGGCACTAGTAACAATAATGTCTCACACCTTGATTTTATTGCAGCATCAAACTAAAGAGAATATACGTCAAACTTAAACAGGAGATGTTTGCAGTGCCATAAAATATGGCTTTCACTGACCTGATAGCCTGATTAAAAGGTATATACAGACAAGGGAGATGCTTACTGTAAATTTATTTAAGATAAACATAAGATACAACATTTCCATATAGCCAGCTGTATATAATCCACTGACACACCGTGCTGTATATCTCTGATGTTTGCCATACACAAAAACTTACAGAATTTTGAAAGAAATGCCTGAAATGGGCATTAACAATGTATAACCATTTACGGCAATCGGACTACATTTCTGTGAGGTAAGTCAGCATGAGAATGGTCATGAACTGGCGCAATTTACTGACTAGCTTAAGATAGCCTATCACCTGTGAGGTAAGCTAGCATGAGAATGGTCATGAACTGGCGCAATTTACTGACTAGCTTAAGATAGCCTATCACCTGTGAGGTAAGCCAGCATGAGAATGGTCATGAACTGGCGCAATTTACTGACTAGCTTAAGATAGCCTATCACCTGTGAGGTAAGCTAGCATGATAAAACTGACCCCTGTGAAACACAGAATGCAAAGTCAACTACAGATCACTACTTAATTTATCCAGACTATCACCAGTGAGATAACTAGCGGATAACTGACCGACCACTGCTTTATTAATAAAGCCCAAAATTCAGTTAGTTAGCCAAACTATCACCTGTGGAATAAACTAGCGGACATGAGTGATACCTGCTTTATTAATGAACCAGAATAGTTTAGTTAAACAACAAATTACCTAAGTGACCGACCTCTGCTTTATTAATGAAGCCCAAAATTCCAATTAAAGCATAGTGAGTCGCTAAAGTTAGCCAAACTATCACCTGTGGAATAAACTAGCGGACATGAGCGACCCCTGCTCTATTAATGAACCAGAATAGTTTAGTTAAACAACAAATTACTGCTAAATTTAGCCAAACAATCACTTGTGAAGCAACACAAAGGTGAAGGGGATTTTTTTCTTAACACAATTAAGACAAAACTGAGAAATTGCCCTTTTTGTTAACATAATAGCTGTTTTCATGGTTTGTTGGTATGGAAAACAAACGTGTGCCCATATAATCACAATCATTTTTACTAAGGGTGGTGTGAGGGCACACATTTTTGAATTTTGCGGCTTTACGTTCTCACAAAAATGTTGTGTCATCAGTCACATGCGGGGCCCCTCTTAACTCGGGGCCCAAAATTGCCTCTCCATTCTAAACTGTCGCAACGCCCCTGTACAAAAATCATGAAATGAAAGACATTTGAAGCCATTTCAAGCCTGAATGTGCAAGTAACCGCGGACTGTGTCTCGTCTGTGCACAGTGCGTTGCTGCCTTCTCACACAGACAGAAGCAGCGTCAGCTGCCACCTCAGTCTGGTCACGTTGGACTGAGACAGGTCCAGACACAGAGGGAGGACACTGCTCTCTGCCTCTGGGGGACAGGGGCCACGTCTCCTGCAACACCATCACCACGCTCATGATACTCAACCTCACATTCTGTCATGAATGGTAATGATCGCACACGAGGTAGAGAATTTAATTCTTGGACACACATTCAGCATCTCTGCTGGTGTTTAGTCAGGCAGTGCAGAGCTGATGCAAAAGGAAGGCTGATTTATTTCCATATGGGACAGCAGCGGAAAACAAAGGTGAATGGTAAAACAAAAAGGGATGGACAGATGTGTAAACAGCAATGAAGATAAGCGGGAAAAAATGGTACCAGTGGAGGTGAAAGTGTCTCATTCTCTCGTCACACATGAGCAGACACGAAGGGGCTACCACGTACCGAGCACCACTGACAAAACCGTGGCAATCAGAAGCCAGTTCTTCTTCAGCAAGCCTTTAAAATTCATGCCCCGCCGCTCTTTGTTGCCCATCATGTCCATGGTGCTGCGTTTTGCTTTCAGACAAGAGAGAGGTACAAAAAAAAAAACCCCACCAGTGTCCCCCCTGTGAAGACACAAAAGAAGGTTCCTGTGGCCGGGATGTCAGATGCAGATGAGGCAGAGAGGGATGGAAAGAGCCAGAGCAGAGGATGCAGCCGTCAGATGCTGCTGAAAGCCTGAGTTGGTGTGGGAGTCGGAGGGAGTGTGTGGAGAGAGAGAGGAGAGGGGGAGGAGGAGGAGGGAGGGAGGGAGGGAGGGAGACGCTCGCCTTCTCCCTCCTCCACCCTTCCCCCACACAAGGTGTCTTTGACATTTTCTCCTTTTGACTCTGGCCTGTGTGACAGCAGAGGAATTAGGAAAAAACACACCTTACATGGACTTTACAAGATGTCCACCTTTGTTGGCACCTGTGCCGGCATGAAGAGGTGATGTCCTTGAGATGGTGGCATTTATGAATGCATTATGGATCATTTTTGTTGTGTGATCGCTTTGCGTAAAGGACTGCATTTGATTATTTCCCCCCCCAACTACTGTACTCTGTTGATTCTTTCCTCAAATAATCCATTAGTTAATGTATTTGGTCAATTAAGTGTAAGAAAATGTCTCACAAACCAAAGATATTCAGTTAACAGACATCGAGTATCGTCACCAACCCCGAGTACTGTTTACTTTTGTACCGTAGACTTGTTGCTATGCTGTTTGTGTGCACAAAATACCATGTAGGGTGTTTTTATTGACTATTATTACTTACAAAATGTAGCCCTTGACACATTACGTTTTTTTTGCCGACATCAACGGGAATTCTGTGAATTTGGGGATGACATCACTCCCAGTTCAAGTCCAAGTTCAAGTTCAAGTTCTGATGTAAATGGAACGCTGCATAAGACCAAATATAACTGCCTTCAGTCCTGGCTTCTGATTGGTTCATCATGCTTTTCTGGCTAAAACATGTCAAAATAGCTGCTTTGACACGTTCACTTTAGGTTATGGCGCTTTGATAGAACATGTTCTTATTGATATTACTGTAGCATTTTTGACACATTTTTCATTTTGTATTTGAAGAATTTGTCAGCAAACATTTTAAAATAAAACACCTCAAATTTGAAGTATTGTTAAAGGTCTGATGGGTAAAGTGCCGGTGACTTCTAATGGTGAGACTGCAGATTGTTGCAAACAGAAGCAAGCCAGAGAATAAGCCTGACTTGTTTGTCCATTCTTAAAGATGTCAGCACAAGATGGATGCCTCTGTCAAACAAGGCCCTTGCCTAATGTATGTTTAAAAAGCATATTCTCAGGCTATGAAACTCAAATAATGTTTATTTTTATTTTTAGGCAATTCTGTACTAATACAAGCATACTTAACTGTTATATAATGATTTTTTTTTAATTAATAATCAACCTTCCTTAATGTTAAATCAAATATTAGCTGGATGCTTGACTTCTAGTTTAAGTGAGCATCTTCGTTAATTTAACACCACAACGTTTATAAATATCAATGTAATAATTGCATGACTACTGTCGATGCCAGGTGTATTATTTCTTAATACAGGGAGCGATGTTACACCTCATCAAGTGATTGTGATCCATCAAACCGACAGTATGTCAATGAAATAATCATAAAAAAGGATTTCAGTTCAGGTTTTTTGAGACACCCTCCTCATATCTGGGCCTCCATTTGCACTCACAGTTGAAAGAACCTTCTTGCAAATATTTCATGTGGCTCTGCTGCCATCCACTGTGCCACTGTCACACTAACACACTTCCAACTCAGATTTCAGATCAGAATACCTTTCGGGACAATAAAAGTATTCTGATTCTGATTCTGATGTATACGGAGCAGCCTCTTTCAAATGATTTCTTATTATTCCTTCTTTTTCAGCTACAAAAGTAAAAAGTATTAACTTGAAGTGTAATTTATTTAGTTTATTTGACAGGGACAATACATGAAGGCATTGTGACATCTCATTAAAATGCAACTAATGCAGTGTATATAGGATTTCTTGCTGTGGCTAATTTGCATTCCTTGGCTTTTAAACTGATGGGAACAACACCGCTAGTTTCATTGTAATCCCCTTTTTTTGTGGAAAAAACACTTTTATATTTTCTATTTCAGGCTCTCTTTCTATATCTGTCTATCTCTGTTTCTGGTCCTATTTGTATTTTTCTGTTTGTTTCTTTATCTATTTGCATTTTTCTTTTTTAATTCCTGTGTTTGCCTCTGACTCTGTTTTTATTTTATTTCTATATCTGCCTATGTCACCTTAATGTTATGGAAAAAACACTTTTATATTTTCTATTTCAGGCTCTCTTTCTATATCTGTCTATCTCTGTTTCTGGTCCTATTTGTATTTTTCTGTTTGTTTCTTTATCTATTTGCATTTTTCTTTTTTAATTCCTGTGTTTGCCTCTGACTCTGTTTTTATTTTATTTCTATATCTGCCTATGTCAGTTTTTGTTTTGAATTTCGACTTCCACATCATTAACTACATTGCATTAACTCAGTATAAACTGTTTAAGACACTGCACTAAACCTCATATTGTTCCACACAAAGTCATGCACATTTAATTTACCTTAATGTTAATAGTTTCCCTATATTTAGATAATTTTGCTTATATATTTTTGCATTTATTCTATTTATTTTTCTAGTGTTGATATTGAGCTGATCCTCATTGATCACATTTCATTGCATTTATGACTGTGTTCACCTGCATATGACAAATAAACAAATCTGAATCTGTTTTTATTTCTGTGTAAAGTTTTATCTGTATCTCTCTTTCTGATTCTATTTTTTATTTTTTGTCTTTCCCTGTCTATTATTTTTACTATTTCTATTTCGGCGCCAAGTGGCCATCATGGGAACTGCAGTTTCTTTTTTAAAAAATGTCTCCTGCTGCCACCTGGCGGCAATGTGGCTATAACGCAGTAGTGTTCCTGTAGAGAGTTTTTATTTTGAAGGTTGAGCCCGGAAGTCGCACTCTCCCGGATGCGTGGCAGACTTGACCGTGACAGGAGACTGTGTGAAGCCTGGTTCTGGGGGCAGCGGCAGCAGCTCTTCCTCACTCTAGGCGTGGATAAGAGTGGAAAGCGGATGTGTTAACCTGGTAGTGAGCCGGTGAACAGGCCGCCGCACAGCAACATCCATCTGAGCGGGGACTGCCCTACCACCGGCCCGGCGGCTGCTGTCGCTACTCAAGTGGCTCTTTAGCTCGCTAACGCGAACCCACACGACTTCAGCTGTCTTCAGGGCCGGGGACGACGTGTGAAAAGCGGGGCCTCCGGCTACTACGCCTCGGTTTGCTGCTGCTCTGGAGAGTTGAGCACGCCGGTTTATTTTCCCGGAGCCACATCCTGCTGAGATGGGTGAGTAGAGAGCGAGCTAACTGAGCTCTGTTGGCTAACTAGAAGCGTTTTTATCACCGTTTATTTGAACCATAGCTGGTTATAATGAAAACACAAATGTGATGTTAGACAGTTGACGGAGTGTGTTCATGTGGGAGAAAAGGTCGCTGACACGCGTAGTTTTCTGCTGAGTGTGTGCTTGTTGTCAGGAGGAATGGGGCTACACTGACTGACTGAAGCCCGGCCGCGTGAATGTGTGTGTGTGTGTGTGTCTGCACGCGCGCACGTCGCGTGCCTCAGCGCTGGGGTGGGGTGGCTCCCCTGACTTCTCTATCCAGCATCCAACCGTTGCACCGGCGGTCACCATCGGGTTTCACCCGGTGACACTGCTGGCTCCGCGGAGGCACGGGAGGAGCTTCTCCCCGGCTGGGACCTGGAATGACTCGATGGTTCCAGGCAGCTGCCACATGAAGCACCATCCTGTAATGGCAGAGCACGGCTGTGTGTGTGTGTTTTTTGCTCTCCTTGATCTCCACAGCTGTTATGCAACAGGGTCCAGCAGCAGCATCAGTTTATACTGCACTGCTCCTCATCAGTGCTCGCACTGTTGGTGATGACTGACACTTTGAGTTGCTTGGCTACTGCATCAGCATATTGAATCAGATGCACACATTTATATTTAAAGGCCTGCTGTAGATCATCTCAGCATAACCTCCATTAGGGTTGGGCAATTATTCAGTAAGTAAATTTACTGCAGTGAATTTTTCTTTAATTGTAAACTATTAAAATGTCCACTATAGCACATATCCTCATGGGTGTCCTTCTAGGTCAGGGGAGTGTACCCTTTAGTGTTAAAAGAGCCATTGTTGGCTTTTCTGTACCCAAATAAATTTTATCTGGAGTCACAAAAACTATTTGAGCCATGGAATGGAGATACTGATCTGTGCACAGTTTTGTATGTAGATAAACTGTGTATAAAATAACTATAGCTGGTTGCATAATTGTGGATATTTCATTCGTGTTTTTACCTGTTCAGGAAGGGGAAAAACAACAAACTCCCATGAACTAATGAAAAACACTGGCGTGTGTAGGCCTACTTTCAAATAAAACACAGAACGATGTAGACCTATTGGAGTGCCCCCCAATTGTATGAATAAAATAAAAATTAACCTTTTGAAATAAATAAAAACATCTTTGAATTTTACTGTATGTAGTTCATGCTTCAGAAAACCTGCTGGCATAGTTATGTGGATCCAAAGATGGACAGGACAGCATTTGACATACTAGACATAGGATGTGATGCGTATTTTAGTGAATGGAATCTTAAACCACTTTTATTTCTTGCCATAATTGTAAAAAAAAGAACAGTTCACTTTGAAATAAGAGCCACATGACTAAAACACAATGAAACTAAATTAATTGTCATTGGAGTTTTTCTCTTTTTTCATTATTAAAACAAGTTTCTCTGATTTTTCTTTTTTTTTAATATGGATATTTTGTCATTTCATTGCTCCATATAACAAAGAAATCATTAAAGCTAAAGTTTGTGGATAAACCAAGATGTTTGAGAACTTTATCATTTTGAGGTCACTTAATTACCAAACGATTACTCGATTAAACAAGTGAATAATTGACACATTCTCATTTTCTACTGCTTTATCCACTGGGGGTCGCGGGGGGCGCTGGTGCCTATCTCCAGGTAACATGGGGCGAGAGGCAAGGTACACCCTGGACAGGTCGCCAGTCCATCACAGGGCCACATAGAGACAGACAACCATTCACTCAAACATTCACACCCACGGGCAATTTAGAGTGTCCAATTAACCTAGTCCCCAAATCTGCATGTTTTTGGATTGTGGGAGGAAGCCGGAGTTGACAGATGGATCGATTATGAAAATAATCCTTAGTCGCAGTGCAGAGATAAAATCTAGTTTGGAGAAACAGATCGTTAGTGTTGTTCAATAGCTGGTCACTGAAATTAAGCAAGTTTTTGCACTGTTTGTTATCATTGAACAGTTTAATTTTATCAGATGGAGGGGAAAAAAAGTAAATTGGCATCAATTATATCAACTAACCTCTGTTCTGATTTCCACAAATCAGCCACAGAAAAACCCGTATTGGTCGACTTCAAGTTTTTGGTATTGTGTAAAGGCTGTGCTCTTGGCACCACCACTTGTTTTTGTCATGTCATATGAAGACATTCAGGGATGAAGCGATGTATGTGTAGCTGGATGTGTGGGTTGTGCAGTGCAGCAGCAACTGGCAGAAACAACTGGGTCACTGCAACAGTGTATGTGTGCAAGCCTTATGCAATCACATCATCACCTGTAGGTATGTAGGCACAAAGCTGGGGTGGCATTAAGAAAACCCTCCTGGTGTTACTGTAAAGGTTTCTTTGCCTCACACGATGATCAATATAATATAGGAGGAAGTTGTGTGTTGACCTCTGGAGTCATTAAAGGGTGTTCTGGATCAAACCCAACTGTCAGTCCTAATAAGGTTTTGCTGAGAAAGTAGACTTAACTGAACCAAAACACATCCGTTGGCAGAACTGTGCAGACCGAGTGAATAAGCGTGACCCCGTCTATAACACGTGTACTGCATATAGCCCGGATGTCCGTGAATAACGCCGCTCTTTTGGATCAGACTCTATATTGAGCCGTATGGAGCATCAATCCAGTTAATCAATGTCATGCTTTGCTGGAGATGTGAAGCAGTTGTTGGAAAATGCAGGGTGCGACATAATAATCAATACTGCGATGTATCATCATTGTGATTCTTGAACTATGAGTTTTGATTTGCTGACACCAAATAGAACATTTTAATTAAAAAATAAGTTATAACTTGGGATTACGTCAATGTTGGACTTTTTTGCCGATATATCAGGAGTGTTTGGATCAATAACTAATGGTGATATACACATGTTCTTCCCTGCACCTAACTGCAGAGGTCATATAGTCTCTTCCGTCGTTTGGAATCTTTGGAAACTCATGTCGGGGAATCTTGCAGATAATATAGTGGATTGATTGTTTTTTTTTGGCGACTAGTTAGCCTTTTGGGCAGTGACCAATATTGTGGGGCTTCCCATGTAGACAGCCGTTGTTCAGGCTAAGTCTTTTGTTTTCTTTTACTGGGCTCACGCTGTGACAAGCAACATAAGGTAGAAGAACTCATGTGGTCGTTGACAGACGACATCTGTAACTGTATTTGTCTAGTGAGTTTTTGGCTTCTGGGGAAACGTAACACAGGACAAAGTTTACTAACCTGTGTCTGTCTTAAACCAGATTTTTTTTTTTTTATTTCTCTTCTTTCATCCTCAGTTTAAAAACCTGTCACCTTGTGTTTGCAGACAACTTGAGTGAAGCCCTGGAGAAGCTGAAGCTAGCGTCCTCAGACAGCACCAGTGACAGCGTGGAGAGCTGTCTGGACTGCCTGATCAAAGCACTCGCCAACAACAGTAAGTTAAGCCTGACGTAGGCTCAGCATGTATTTTCAACCATTTTCTTTTGCTCCCTTGTAATCACTGGCTTCCCTGGACACAGTATCAGTTCCCTAACATTTTCTAAACCATTAAAAAAGGGAAACTCGGCAGATTCCAACTTTCTAGTTACTAGTTTTTTTAATTGGTACCAACCATATCATGTTAATACTAGGGCTGCAGCTATCGAATATTTTGGTAATCGAGTATTCTATCGAATATTCCATCGATTCATCGAGTAATCGGATAAAACTTTTATCCTATTCCTCTCATTACTTTTGCTTTGCTGCGTTTGCTCATTTTCGCTGTATTCACTGCTTTCGGTCCCGGCGTCTGCCATTCTGTACAGCTAAACTGTCCACACGTTACCCAAGGCCCGCTCCGTCTTCTTCCGCTTTGTAGGGGACACATAGCCTGTGACGTAAGCACGTTGTATCACACTAAAAAGAATCCGTCCGAAACATGAGCTTTAAATTTAATTAAACGAGGCTTCGAGGCAGAGAAAATTCCTCGATCATTTTTTCAAATCGAGTTACTTGAGTTACTCGAGGAATTGTTGCAGCCCTAGTTAATACAGTTGAGTACTGATTCATGTTAAATAAATAGGTGCCAAATTTCAATACCTGAATGTGCATCAAAATAAAAAAAGGATCAAGTGAAAATCTTAGCACCTCAGTTCTGAGAAAGTTTAAACCAAACCAAATTATGGTAAGTTTGGATTTACTTCAATAATGCCATTACAAAGGGATTAAAGTACCAACAAGGTAACCAATTGGGTACCGACTCAAATATGAACACACTCAATTGTAATAATCATGTTTTACCTCTTCTGAAGTATTGGTTTAGCATAATTATGTGATGGAACTCTACTGTAATTAATGTATTCTAGGGGTTGGGTGTTAATTTTATACAAATTTTCTTCCAACTAGTTGAGTTAGAAAGCGATCTGGCTTATCTGAAACAACCCCGTGTTTCTGAAAATCATGCACGACTGTGATTTGTGTGGATTCTGTTTTCCATCTACAGACACTGAGGCCAGTGTGAAGATCCAGGAGATGGGCGTTCTTCCCCTGCTCCCCAGCCTGCTGAGCCCCCAGTCTTCCTGCACTCCTAAAGTAGCCAACGTGATAGCTGAGGTGGCCAAAAATGGTGAGGCTTCATTTCCAATTCCACCCACTCAAGAACATCCTGTCTTTCTTTTCTCTAATTTTACAATTTCTCCTGTTCACGTCCTCTCATTTCTCTCCATCATCTCTTCATGAATAAGTCTGATAAATGAGAAGTGTTTTTAAAGCTTTGTATGACTTAAATGGTTGAAAAGTACCGTGTTTGACAGGTCGTTTGAGACTGGGGCTATTTCTTGTAGCCCTCCTTGACGTTTCTACTGCAAAGCTCGCTACTGTGCGGGGACATGCCTGTTATACTGCATCAGTGTGGGCACAGCAGAAGCTTAAAAGCACAGAAAAGCAGACATGAATAGAGGTCGGGGCAAGAAAAAGGTTAGGATAATGAATGGGTTTTAGCAGCTTGCGAGACTGCAGCTAATGATCAGTCCACAGCAGTTTGCCAAGCTTGGCAACAACCCGCTGGCATTTATCTGTCACCACTTCAGGAAGTGTCTGCAAGGAACCAAGTGACAGCTGGCCTAAAGACAACTCCCTATCTGTCTGACTGTTATGTCTGTCAACTGAGGTGATTGTTTTGAAGTAGAGGGCGACCGACTAATTGTTTTAGCTGAATAATCTGTTCAGATTGGATTTTGCCACCTTCTCTGCACTGAGTATCCACACTGATGGTTGGTACTGGATAATAGCATGTCTTGCAAATTATGGGTCCTCACGTATAGATATATTTGCTCATTTCAAGGCCATTTTAGCTGACAGTGTTTGTATGATTAATAACTAAAACAACTGTTTTGGGCTATTCTCCACTTTAAGAAAATAAACAAGCTGCAGCACATGAGAGCATGTGCGTGTAGTGCAGGGTCAGTGACTGAGTTTTGAGGGGCAGCCACGAGGTGCATTCAGTGACCCTCAGAAATGTCAGCACTTGTTCTAACCTGCATGCAGTCCACTAATCTAACAGCTGCCCATGATGCATTCAAGGAAACTTGTAAATTTCTACACTTGCAGTCCACCCAACAAATGCTTGCAGCTACTGCCACCTTGTGGAATTAGATGCACTGCTAATTAGCAGGGTTATACATGTCCTTGAAACACTTGACTTTTTATGTTGTGTATTCAAGGTTCGAAAAGTGCTTGAACTTTGGATAAAGTGATTAAAATGCTGGAAATACTGATTTTATTTCTCTTCCAAAAATAGCTTACCGGCTGAACAGTTTGCTTATTAGATGGAGGAATAATTACACACCAAAAACTGGGCCTGGGCCTTGCTTGTGTCTGTAACAGTGACTATTATAAAATACAATTTTGGTTCATTTACAGCAAAATTCCATCACTTTTAATGTCATAGAAAGAGCAAAATTGTGTCTATATATTACCACAGCAATAAGGTGGAAAAGCTTTAAAAAATAACCTTAAAGGTGTTTGTGGTTGTATGAGGTACGGAGTCATAGTCAGCTTACAGCTGACAGGCAATCTATGCCCTCTGTGTTTAGCACCAGTAGAAGACAGCCAGGCACAGGGCTAAAACACGCTAACCAGCAGGGACACCATCACAAGAGAGCAATTTTAAAGGCTCATCTAAGTAAATTTACATTAACTTTAAGTTTACTGTACAACATCATAAGAAGGTGCCGCTTTATCTCACTGTCAAACAGCCATTCCCAACAGGAAACTGAAGTTTATGTGGCTTTATAAACTGCTCTGTCTTCTGCACCAAAGTGCATAGAGGAAAACCTGTCATTTTACATCTCAGCACACAGGAAGTATTGATCCACCGCTGCCTCCATCAGTAAGCAAACCAAAGATATTCAGTTTTTTTAGTCACAGAGGAGCAAAAAAATGAGAATTAATTCACATTTAAGAGGCTGAAATCACACCTGATTTTAATTTCAAAAAAGAAAACACTCAAACAGGTTAATGTACTATCATAACTGTTGACAGTTAATTTTACTCGTTAATAGATGAGACAAGAAAATGTGTAGATTAAAACTTGATCAGCCGAGGCACCCAGCTGCTGCGTGGTAATTCTAGTTATTAAGTTAACTTAACTTTGGATTGTTGGTATCCTTCACTGATTTCACGAAAGAGCTCAGGTGCCTACAGCTAACTACTGAAAATGACTATGACCTGGATGATTGAGATCCTTCACAGACGCTCTGGATAAAATCTTGATCATGTGAAATACACTGGAGATCTTTATGTTTGCGTAATTGAGAAGTTGAACAGCTGCATTGGATTTTCTGGTGCGTGTTTGGCACTGTAACCTCACCGCAGTCGTATTCTGATCTGTCCTCTGATGTCCTTGCTTGTCTGTAGAGTTCATGCGGAGTCCCTGCGTGGAGGCCGGCCTCATCCCTCCTCTAATTCAGCTCCTAAACTCCACCGACCAGGAGGTTTTACTGCAGACCGGACGAGCTCTTGGCAACATCTGTTACGACAGCCGTAAGTAGGAGTTTGCTTTGCTTCTAGAAAAAAAAAAGGGTTTCCTCACGAGACCTGTCGTCACAATTACAGACCAAACAGTAGTTAAGTAATAAAGGTTGCTACAGCATACGAGTGTTTAACAGGGTTACAGGACTGAGCTGAGGGAAATTTAGTTGAGCTTTGAGTCAGCACACGATATTGAATGCATTCTCACGTGGAAGTGATTTCCCCTGACGCTGCTTGTTTTCACTGTGTTACAGGAGTCAGTGTAAGAAACAGCAGAGTACAAATGACACGCTTACTGCATGTGTAGTAGTGGACTAATACCAGTGAGTTATCTTAATATGTGTAGTGGTATTTAAAGTTTTTAGATCATAGACGCACATGTCTATGATCTACATCATCTTGACGTTGTTTCTTAGAGTCAGTGTGGTTGAACTGAAGCTGCAGCTCTTACTCATTATAGTCCTTATTGTCTGTGTGTGTTGAGTGATGTCATAACCTACTGTTTGTTAACTTCACAGGTTTTCTATCATAATTGATTATGTTTTAAAGTAGGCGATCATTGATTTGACCGATTAGTCTTGGGGCTGTGACTCGGAACACTTTCTGGAACTACCTCGGTAGAAACTATCCATGTGAAGACTTCTGTGCTGCTAGAAACTGAAATTAAGTTCTTGCTGAAGATGCTGATGTTAGGTAAAACCATATTATTGACCTCTTTCAGCTTCTTGCTCCAGTCAGTCAACTGTTTATCTGTCAAGTTAAGAGTCCCAAGAGTCCAAAAAACACATTGCAGAGTTCTTTCCATCTACGTTTGATTGTTTTTTCCTTAAATGTCAGGACCTGGGTGTGTTTTATTGTGTATTATATTCAAGTATGACAACACATTTTGTTAACATCCCAGTTACCACACTGAGAGTATTCACTACTATTAACTTATATTAAATAGTTTTACATTTGTACATGTCTTGTATCACATGAAAATAACATTTCATTTGGTTATTTTGGATTTATTTCCATTTTCACAGCATGTCAACAACAGCCTTGCTTCACATTAATCCCACTTAGTTTGATGAATATGTAGGAAAGATTTATCTGACAGTTTTATGACTGTGTTTGGAAAAAGAAGGGAAAAATCTTGAACAGAAAATATAAAAATGGACCGTCTTGAGTGTTGCCCTCAGGGACGAGCATCAGTGTTTGAGTCTGACCTTTGTCAGCTGCTTGAGAAGCTTTTAGTCACAGCTGTCAGTCCTGGTGCGGAGTGAGTTTGTCGTCTTGGTAAAAATCTGGGCATCTGTGGAATCTGGTGGGAGGTGACATTTGTTGGAGCGGAGGGGGGTCACGGTACGCTGGCACGGTTTTATGAAAGACGCACTGGGAGAGTGTGGAGCGGCAGCTGCTCGCTGCCTTTACAGAAACACACACTTGTGATGTATTATATATGACTTTGCCTTGGTTGCTCCTGTAGAGTGAATTCACTTTCATTTAATATTAATTTAAAATGTTCAAATGTTGGTTTCCATTATACATCACCCTGTGTTTTGTTTTAGTCAGCGAAAGTCCAGGCATTTTAGTCTGATCTAAATAAAAGGAAATACTATATTATTTTGTTTCACCATACATCATGAAGTGAAATCACCGTGATTCCCTGTCCCACACTTAGAGAATAAATAGTTGCTGCCTTAATGTAAAATATATAAATATTTGATTGTGTATTGATCTGTTCTGCTCCCTTTCAGAACCAGGAACAGCTCAGCTTCAGCATTAAATACTCAAATAATTAAATAGAAACAGGCCGATGATTCTGTGACACAGCAAACCTGTCCTTCACTTCGGGTTTAAATCTTAATGATTTGGGGAATGTAATAAAAATTATCATTCTGACAGATATTGTGATCACACTTTAATTTGCTGTAATAAAAATGATGAGCTTCAGTTCGCAATTCACCATGTAATAGATTTAAAACACACTGGAGCGTTAATTCAAGACTCTGTATTTTAATACAAGGATGAGAATACTGTAACAGTCTCCTGAGTTCTGTGATTATCTTCAGTCCAGCTACTGCCTTTTGCCTGGAACAACATGGAGAGTCAGACACAGCAGCAGCTGCCCATGAGCTGAACAGAATATCATGTACATGACGATTCCTTGTTGAGGAAGAATCCAGGCTGAGACCAGTGACTGAAAGTGTCACACCGGATAAATTCAACCGGATAAAGCATTCTAGGAGACGGTTGTCTTCAGGTAGACAATTAAATGATTGGGCAGATTATTCAAGCAAATATTTGCAATTTCCTTAATAATCCACATGGGCTGATTATTATTTGTTAATTGGAAAATTATTACAAAGGAATCATTTTGTTCTCAGAAACTGTTTCCAAGTCATTAAAACTATTTTTTCATCCAAAAGTTTTAGTTTTTTGTTCACTTGTTTCATGTATTTCATATTTAGATTGGAGAAACAAACCATTAGTGTGTGATGTTCAGAAACTGGTACTGGTAGTATTTTTTTTTTATTATTATTTGTTATAATTAAACAGCTATATTTTATTAGATGTAGGGGAAAAAAAGAAAAAGCATCTAAATAATAAGACCAAAATAATTGGAATAATTATCAGCCATCGACTGTACTGATTTTAATAAATCAACATTGGCCGTATAATAACCCTTGTACTTGACCTCTAAAATTGTCACCATTGTACATTAATGTTGGCTATAAATGCTGTTGAATAATACAATCTAAAGGTGAAGTGCCTTGTCCTTCAAATACTTCAAGTCTAGAAAAATATGCAACTTAAAGCTTAATTTTGTTTTATTCAAGCTTCTATTTTGACTTATTCTATTTTGACTTTGACTTATTTTATTACTTATAAGATTACACTTATTTCCTGTGTGCTGGTCTTCGTCAAATGTATTGTACACATATGATGCAGTGAGAGCTTTGCCTTTTAATCTGTTGTATTCTCTGGAAACGCACTTTGTGTTAAAAAAAAAAAAAAAAAAATTATTTTGAATTATGGTCACTAACATTAAAGAAAGCGTCAAGATTCAGGATTTAAAAAATAAAAGCCTCTATCTGATGAACAGTCCTTAGTCCTTGCCCACTACACTCACAGTGTACATTTGATTTGCTTAATGATACTGTCAGAAATGTCGTCTTCTGACTAACTTTTTTTTCTAACTTCCTGTCCGTTGCTGCTTTTGTCAGCATTCTCATCGGTTAGCATTTACTGATGGACTAACGAGCTGAAAGACGGGGTCAAAAAAGTCTTCTTGTGATCATTTTGAGAGCTGTTTTAATTGCGCTATGATTCATAATTGGCATGACTTATCATTTTTGCATCTTAATTATCATTTTTGTGAAAAAATATCTTAAAGGTTTGACATTATATGAAGTGTATCAGATATCAAAACATTTTTTTTATCTGAAGCATAAGATTGGGCCGGTAACATTTTATCTTCATCGACTTCAATTTGGATACCAAACTTAATCGTATTGCAATGTCAATTAGTATGAATTGTTTTATTGAATTGTTTGAGGATTATTTGTGCAGCCTGGCTCCTGATTGGTGAAGTAGTATCCAGACTGCTAGAGAAGGGGTGGGACTATACGGCTGGGGGCGGGGCTTCTAATTCTTTGACTCACACAGGACCACATGAGAATTTAGCAGAATAAAAGAATCAAAACAAATCCATATCATGTGGTAAGAGATGATAGACTTGAGTCCCAAACTACGAGTCTGCCGACAGACCCCTCTCGATTGGTTGGACACTGGAACAGTTTCTTGCAGATTTACTGTCAGAACCGCCAGACTGAACATTTTAAATCAGATATAGATTATAATATAAAGCTGTTTAACACAAATGTTAGCTATGAAAACTCTCACTGAGAGCAGCTTTAATGTCAAATAGTTGTGGTCACAATTTTCACTTGCGATCAATTTTATTTTGTAGCCTTAGTTGGCACTGACTTATGTGTTTTATTCTGCTTATGTCTGTATTTTGAAGTTGTGGTTCTTTTCTCTCCTTTATTTTATTTTATTTTCTTTTTCTTTTGCGTTGTGGTTGATTTGTGTCCTGGCCTCTTTGTTTTGCAGATGAGGGCAGGAGTGCAGTTGACCTGGCAGGAGGGGCTCAGATAGTAGCTGAACACATTAAGTCCCTCTACCAAAATACTGAGCCGGAAAATGAGAAGCTCTTGACTGTCTTTTGTGGCATGCTGATGAACTATAGCAATGATAATGGTAATGACCACCTTTCCCTGAAGATCACCTGTTTCACTAATCTCAACTAATCAGCGAATGTTCTCTTTCTTACACACAGACACAGTAGGTTTGAACAGTTTGAGCTGGTTCCGACTCATCTTTCTCCTGATCTTTCTTCCATCCTCTCTGTTGCTTTTTCCACGTTCTCTGAGGTAATCTGCCGTTAGTAATGTTTGCTGAGAGCCAGCTCCCAGTGCTGTAGTTTCCATTCGCTACTTCCTCCCCATAATTTTAGATGTTGGAGTGACGGAGCTGCAGATATGGCAACGTTTGGTGGTTTTACCACTTTGGTCCAGGCTAAAATGTCATGACAGTAGTCCCTAGATAAAAAAACTCAAATGACTTGAACAGTCACAAAATGGTAATAGTATGAGAATTCTCATTACCAAGCTACTACCTGGATATTAGATTCAACATTCTTTATTGTCATTTCCACATGTGACATGTCGGAATGTTAGCAGCGCTTAAAAGAATATTAACATATACTACTTTAGGAAAGTCTATAAATAATAATGAAAAAATTATATAAACAAATGTAAAAACTATAGAAACACCCAGAAAACAATATTAATGTGACTCGGGTATTGCACTAATTACTTTGTAAATAACATACTATCGTAAAATTGTCTCCTTATTACATTATTACCACACAACTGAAAATATAAAATGGCAGGATTTCCAAAGTCGCTGTTTAAGGTGCACACAATCTGTGGAATTGTTTGGATGTTAGATTTGAATGTAGCAAAGGTTTTATATTTTAATTTTATTGTTTGTGTTTAGGTTGAACAAATAAGATAAAGCGAAATGAAGATGCTTGTAGTAGGGCTGAATAATTTTGGGAAAAATATCAATTGTGACTTTTTTGCACAGGTGATTACAATTACACTTTGATTTGCGATTTGATTATTTATTTTCTTTTAATTGTCGAGATTCTGTTAAGTATTTAGCGCCATAAATTTGACATCTGATGGACAATTATCACATTATCGCACCAGAATTGCACTTTGTTCTACTAGAAGGTTTCCAACTTGTGTCTTTGATATTTTTATTTGCACAAATCAATAGAATAATAAAAATGCTAGTTAATTAACATTAATGCCCAATAGTGGTTACTTTACAGATTTAATATCAGTATATGTTGCCTTAGCCAAAACTTAAAATCACATTTATTGACTATAATTTTGTGTGATCAGGTGTTTTAGCCAGTTGTTTCCCTTTATAAAGGTGTTTTTCCTTTTGTCTGTTGCGCCGTTTGTGTCTTTGTGATAACGAGGCTTGTCGAGAGCAGCGCGGATGTGACCTGACAGACTCTGAGCTGCTGCCAACAAGTTTTTTGGCAGCGGATGATGGTTGGATGAGTTTGGCCCGGTGATGGGAGGCTTGGCATGGCACTAACAGAATAAGCTCTCAGCACAAAGCTGACTCTTCATATCCAGCTAATAATGAGAAAATCCTGCACTCAATAACACTGAATAAATTGTGTCAGTTCAAAGGAATCAATTCTGTAGGCACATAATGTGCTTACTGGGTTATATGGAGCATTTGTATTGAATTTACTGAAATGTGCAGTTTGTCACTTGAATGTTATGCAATTTATGAAATTTATTTCATACATTATATTTAGCAAACAACACAGTTTCAAAATAAATCTCTTGTTCTTGAATTATTAGTGATAATTATACACTTTTACATGTCATTTCTATCCATTACTCACAGCTTCAGCATTTCCTACTTGTTGGAGTAATTCTAGGTTACATTTAGCAGCCTACTGTACTTTCATCACTGGCTCAAGTCCACATTAAGAGTGGTTATAAAACCTAACCTTAAGTAAATTGTGTACTTATTTATTTATAAATGTGTATATGAGTAATTAAAAGTGAAGGCCAAACAGTGTGAATCTGCTCCTCAGTCATTATGTGTTTTAAGTAAATTTACAGTAATAGTAACTGAAAGGAGTGTTTAAAGGCATATGTAAATACCTCAGATGGGAGAATGGTCAGTTGATAAATGGCTCCTGCATCTCACTAATGCACTTTAATTTAGCTTTCCTTTAGAATGCTGATGCTCTTTGCTCTTTGTTCCATTTTAAAAGCAAGTTTGCATCACTCACCAGAATTAAGTCACCAGAATTCTGTTTAATATCACAAATGCCATAGACCAGAAGAAACAGCTGTGACAGTCGGTACAGCTATCATCAAACAGAAATAAGTGTTAGAGATGATGTCATCTCTTCATACTGACGGATTTTTATTCCCATCTTTTCTTCCTGCCATTGCCTTCTTTTCTACAACCGCTGAAAGCTTTGGTCTCATCCACACTGGAAGAAAATTGTCTTCCGACCGTTTGTGTTGTCTTCCAGGTTTCTTACTCCATTTCATCTTAGCTGGGGGAGCAAACATTTAAAAAAAAAAAAGTAATATTTGACTATTGCTTAAATGGCAAATGTTGTACTTTGTACAATTTTGACTGTTTTTTATGGTTGAGCTTGTGATGCTTCTGTAAGAAATGACGTGACGTAAATCATGTCCTTTTTCCCTGCTTTGTTCCGTTCTGCTCATCTGCCCACTGTTGTCTCCGCTGATTCATTTTAACAGACGGACAGATATAACAGATGAAGCTGAATTTGTCCTTTCTGCTCTTCAGGTGTTTCTTCCACCTTTTGCCATCTATAATGGCAGATAAATCCACACTTTTTCATTTTTGGTTTTGGGGAATCTGAGGCTATTACTGCACTTATACTATTAATCTGTTGGCACTTAATATACTGCATTCACATATTTACTGTTATGTGGATCATGGAGGTTATTTCAGAGTTTGAATTAACATAATGTAGAAGGAAAATCTTACTGTATTGAATTAAAGTCAGCACGAGTCAACCAGTGTTTTGAACTGCGCAGAGGTTTGTCATTATATTATGGGCAATTTTCTGTTTTCATTTAAAGAAGAGAAAGGTGTAATAATCTTCATAGTCTCACTTTACACAATCAGATTTAACAAGTGAAAAGTGTGTCCATATGGTATCATCTGTTATCCACATAAACAGAGTGTTGTAAATATATATTTATGAAAATCTATTTATGAAAATGTTTCCTCTGAGCGGTCACAGTTAATTTAAGGCATTTGATATGAAAAGTCGCACATGCTTTTCCTTGAGAGCCCGTGTCTCTGTATGTGTTTGCTGCAGATTCCTTACAAGCCCAGCTGATCAATATGGGTGTGATCCCCACTCTGGTGAAGCTGCTAGGCATCCATTCCCACAACACAGCCCTGACAGAGATGTGTCTAATTGCCTTTGGGAACTTGGCTGAGCTCGGTGAGTGCATCTACTTCACTGTGTATCTAATGAGTTTGGAAGACTAGTGTAATTCATGTGTTACCTAAACGGCTTGATGGTCCTGTAATTTGTCCGGTGTGTCTGTATGCGGAAATGCCAGAGCTCCTGTTAGCTCTCTATTAGGGCTGGTTATTTCCTACATGATTTGTATTCTGTCAATTCAGAGGCCACAATACGATACATATTGCCATTTACCGTTATTCATAATAAGGACCATATCCTACATGGACTGCATCATGTCAGGTGACCTCTGCTGCCCCCTCTGTCTTGATACCACACTGCACCTTAGGTGATGTACTGTATATACCTCAAGACTACCGTCACAGCAGTTGCTGCCATGTAAATTCAGTAACATCTGAATAAATGCACACATCAGCAACATGTCCGTCATGATATTCTGTTGTGTCAGATTTAGATTTTAGATTTATGATTTACCAAGTGGTCCATATTAAAGTCAAAACGCTGCAAGGAAAAAAGGGGGATTTAGGTATTATTATTGTTTATTATTATTATTATTTAGCATTTTTAGGTATTATAATGTGGATATAGAGGGCATCTATAACCTAAGTAATAGGGATGGCACAATACCATATCACCAACTTGAGTATCTACCAATAACTGTATCATTCCGATACAGTTATTTTATATCTTTTAAAACCATTTCAAGCTATTTCAAAGTCATAATTCTCCAACTGTGTAACAAATATATTTTTCTTCAATAAAGAACAAATAAACAGCACACAACATGACTCGGCTAAAATGGTTTTGCTGATTTATATCTTTTTACATTCTGTTTGAAGTGAAACATGCGATATGTCCAATATCCAATCCACTGATTTTGACCAGTATCGGACAGATAATGATTAGCGTATCAGCTCGTCCCTGCTAAGTGATATATTGTACCTCTAATGCTTTGGCTCAATTATAAACAACCAGACAACAGAAACAAAGCCACAGCTCAAAACTGCAACTGTAGTTTTCTCACAAATCTCATATAGTTAGATGTGAACATGTTTTGCTGTGCAAGTATTTGACGCTGAGTAATTACCACACAACTTAAAACCCAAACTACAAATGTCTTAATTGGTCCCACATGTAAAATTATGTTTTCTTCACTCTGCACTGTCACTGTTTGGTTGGGATAAGATATAGTTGTTTGAAATGGAAGGAAAAATTCAACATGTGGACATCAGTAATGACAGTGTCTTTGCCAAACATAAATCATGGTCTATGGAAAATACTGAGAATTGTAAAATCCTGTTTAGTGTATGTACATGCATAACAGTTAAAAAGAACAGCTGTAGCCTGGAAATGCTTTCACTCTTGTACAGAAGATATGATGATGTCATTAGATATCTTGTGTTGACCAGAGGAGCTGCACTCTCTGTTATTGATATGCCTGTGATGAATGATCCTCTTGTGTTTGTAGAGTCCAGTAAGGAGCAGTTTGCCTCCACTAACATTGCAGAGGAGCTGGTGCGTCTCTTTCAGAAGCAGACGGAGCATGAGAAGAAGGAAATGATTTTTGAGGTTCTGGCTCCGCTCGCTGAAAATGGTAATGTCTCCCCCCCCCCCGGTTCAGTACAGTACATTAGAAAGTATGTATGTGAGTCTCTCCTTTGTCAAGTGGAGTTGACAATTTTTGGCCCATCCATTGTTGCACCAAATACAGTAGTACTTGGTCCTCCTGTACTTGTGTATTTACTTACTTACTGCAACAGTAAGGAAAAAGGGCAATGTTTTTCTATGCGGCCATCACTTCAACAAAGTGTGTATTTTTCTTGTACAGCCACATACTAAAAAGAAAGAACATAGACTGTACAGCTGCCTTCTTCTGTACGGTGGTACAGTGGTTGGCATTTTTGCCTCATAGCAAGAAGGTGGAAATAAATCCTGTGTAGGGATGACAAGACACAGTCCAGCTACATGCTAAGGTTTTGAAGCTCCACAGAGGTCACGTTCATGGTAATCTTGGATTAAAACACCAGACGTGGGAGACTGCAGTGTTCCCTCTAGATGAATATCATGGCCACCTATTGTGTAGTCATTTTACTGCTCGGTGTGAATCATGTTTTGCAGGCTAACAGCACTTTCATGAAAGAAACAGAGCACTCCTGCACTGGTTTTAAGTGCTCTCTGTCAAACCTGTGTGTCGGTAAAAGGCATTCTACTGCCTCTTGTTATTGCCCTTCCAGGCACACTGTGGTGCTCCCACGTCGTCCGTCTCCACGACAACGTCCTACTGAACTCGACTCTGGAGAAACCTCGCTCTCTCTGTCACAGGCTCATTTATTTGTCACTCTGCATGTTGTTTATTGGCTTTGTAGATTAACAACAAATGAACACTGATTTGTCAACGTGTTAATGGTGAAACAGGGATCATCTATGCCTGTAAAATGTTAAATATCATTATTTTACTTTATCGAGCGTCAGAGTCACTGCAGCTTCCTTTGAGCTCTCTCTCTCTCTCTCTCTCTCCCCCTCCATTTTCTGCCAGATGTGATCAAGCTGCAGCTGGTGGAGGCTGGACTGGTGGAGTGTCTGCTGCAGGTGGTGGCTCAGACTGTGGACGGAGAGCGGGAGGAGGACATTGCCCAGCTCAAGACTGCCTCTGACCTCATGGTTCTCCTGCTTCTGGGAGGTGAACACAAGGGTTTAACTTTGAATAACTGGTTTTAATTTCATCAGCTGGGCTACAAAACTAATAAATCCTGATGTGTTTTAACAGTGAAATCCACATCCAGCCTCACAAACCACTCCTAAGCACATATCTCCATATAAGGAAGCTTGTGTAACAGTAATTAGCCTTTTCTACACCCACAAAGACAGTTTTCTACAGCTGCTGTTTTAACTGGTGATTGATTTGGTGATCATAAGATTGTTTTTTTTTTATGAGCTTTTCACTGAGTTTCTGACCTTTCTGTGGTTATTTATAAACAGATTAAAAAATGTATGCATGCTTTAAGCTGTCATTACTGTAGCATCAAGGAGAACAGATCCTTCTTCATATGACTTTTCACCTACTCACACGTATGACCAGAAATATCCTCTGTCCAGCTGCAGTGATGTAGAGAATGAATAATTTAAACCTACTGTAAATGTTTTATTACAGATAAATATGTGTGTAATAAATATTCATACTGTTGACAGTTTGAGGCTTTGTAACCAGGGCTCAGTTATTGACACTTAATATTAATAGTTCATGTAAGTTAAAAGTTTTTGTTAGCCTGAATCACAAAATAATCCACATTAATTTGTGACAACTACGGTAGTTGTAACGTCACCAGTAAGAATTTAAGCTTTTTGGCAGCCAAGTTTTACTCTAAATAGTGCAAAAATTCACAAAATCAGCATCATCTAATGAAGAAGTTTGGAAACTTGTAAATGGGTCCATGAACTTGTGGATTTCATTTAATTTACTTTGTAAATCAAACAAAAAGAAGGCAACTTCTACTTTGGTGTTCCATTTTGACTTTTTTGCAACCATCAGTGTTGCCCCCTGGTGGCTGTTCAGTTTTGCCTCATTCGGGTTGAATCTATAGTAATCTATTTGAGTTGAGCCCCATTTTCATAATGAGTCACCCTGATAACGATGCAAGCTTTTCACATGTGGGTTAGCACTGCTCTAAATAAAGGCTACTGTCTTTGTAAACAACAGGTGGACTAGCCAGTGCTGTGTCAGTGTTTTTATTTAAAGAAATGGAAAACAGCACAATAACCCTTTCAATAATGTTTATCTACTTGAAAAATAAATGTAAAAATAGTTTACTTAGCTACTGCATTAAAAAAGTGCAGTAGCCTAATTTATACCTCAACTACTTCATTACTGATTTAAGTGTGTTTGGAAATGTTGACAGCCTTTTTTTAAATGAATAGATAGACAGATTACGCTGCAGCTGCCGTTGCTGCTGCGGTTGTAACCTTTTTCCCTCTCTGCTGTGTAGATGAATCCATGCAGAAGCTGTTTGAAGGAGGAAAGGGCAGCGTCTTCCAGAGGGTCCTGTCCTGGATTCCATCCCACAACCATCAGCTGCAGCTGGCGGGGGCTCTGGCCATCGCCAACTTTGCACGCAATGGTAAGATTTACTTGACTCAAACAAAAGGGTGCCAAAGATGGTGGCAAAACAAGTACAAATGTACAGTACCTAACTGCTACAGAGAAGTCAAAAATAAGTTCCAATAAAGAAAGTTTTGCTGCTGCTGCTGCTCATTATATGTCATTTTATTTCTTACTTGTACTCATGCCACCATATACACTGATGTAGTATATTAACGAAATCAGAATCCTAATAGTTAAAATCAACATTTTAAAAATGTTTAAGCATGATATCTTACTGGTTGTAGAGCTATTGTTGCACAATATAACATGTAAAGCTATGGATGTTTTTTTGAGGGAGAAGGAGAAATATTTTTAGCAATATATCTGTCACATTTTGCCAATATCTCTTGCATTTCAAATCAAAGCCAGCACTGCGCACACTGGTGCACCTAGTAATTCATCTGGCAAGTTGGAAGCCTGTCAAACAAAGTGTTGGACAGTTATGCCATTAACAAAGGCTTCTCGACTTTCTAGCTCCAACACATCTATAACAGCCATTATCTCTGAGTCTTCTGTGTGAAGTGCAGTCTCTGATTCCTCTCATTGTATTTTGTGCAGATGGGAACTGTATCCACATGGTGGACACTGGTATCGTGCAGAAGCTTCTGGAGCTGTTGGATCGGCACGTCGAGGAAGGCAACGTCACCGTCCAACACGCCGCTCTCAGCGCCCTGAGGAACCTGGCCATACCTGGTGAGCCTCTGCATCAAATCACACGTTGTTTGTTTGTTGACTCTTAAAACTAAGGCTACATCCATATTTTTTTAAATAAAAAATAATTTTTCAGATTATAAAGATCTGATGAGCGTTTTTATGAAATAATCTGCGTCTATAATGCTTGACCATTCAGGTTCACTGGGCATGTCCTTGCCAGTGTAAACAGGAAGTTGATTCTGAGTGTTACAAATGTGAACTAACAAGAATGAATAATTTATTTTATGGTACCAATGTGATGTACCTGACAGCCCCACAGTTTTCCATCAAAGCCAGCATTTTTCAAATGCACAGGGTAATGTGTACCACAGGCATTTTGGCAACATCTATACAATTCAATTTTCATTTAAAATAGCCTGACCCCAGTTCTATCCTTAACCTACAACTAAATCTATCTCTTAAACCAAGTCTTATCCCTCAAAAAACCTTTTATAGTTTCGAGAACCAGTCAAAATGTCCTCACCATCAACATTTCAAGCCAAACTTTTCCACGTACTCCAGGATTTGGCATGTAGAGGTCTTCACAGGTCTACTTAGTCCCAAGTAACTAAGACATGACCAGGTTATATTCATTCAAATCATCTTTGCTGCTATCCTTGCCCTCCAGCAGCCTTTAAATCTTCATGTTATGCAGTTTAACCTCATAAGTTGTGTAACAGCATTAGTCTGATTTTGATTGAAAGAAATATTTAAAATAAACTGTAAACTGCTTAAATTGTGTTTTACTCTGCATCAATTGAGCATCTACAAATCTGTCTCTTCTCTCTTTCCAGTGGTGAACAAATCGAAGATGCTGTCAGCGGGTGTGGCCGACGTGGTGCTGAAGTTTTTGCAGTCAGAGATGCCTCCAGTCCAGTTCAAACTTTTGGGAACATTACGTATGCTCATCGATACACAAGGTAGAACATGTGTCATTTATCTCTCTCCACTGAAGCCTTGATGAATCCTCATTGATGAACACGGCTAATACAGAGCGGGTCATTGAGTTTAAAGCCCATGTGACGGGATATTTTTATCATCCCCTCTGTTCCCTCTGCTCTTAAGCTTTAATATAATTATAAGAGATTCTGAGCAGCTCTGAGTGTTGGAGTCTGAGTTCTGAGTCATTATGACACATGGATGGTAACTGCTGCTCAAGAAGGTGCATGATGAAGACAGATGGATAAAATCATTAAAATCAGACATAATCTCTCAGAACTAAACTGAGCTCCAGTTTGCTGTACTGGAACCTCAAATTGAAATTCTGTCTGAGTTTGAACTGTTCTTGTGTACATTTGGGCATAATTTGGATTTTGGTGAGAAGAGACACCAGAGTAATCCTACGTGCTGTGTGTGATTTGGTTCAGCCGAAGCCGCAGATCAGCTGGGAACCAATGGGAAACTGGTGGAGAGACTGGTGGAGTGGTGCGAAGCCAAAGATCACGCAGGAGTGATGGGCGAGTCCAACAGGCTCCTGTCTGCTCTGATCCGACACAGCAAGTCCAAGGTGAGACGTCGAGACGCACAAGCTCTTTTCCTGCAGGATCAACTCTGAAAAACTCACTCTATTTAAAAAAAAAATAGATAAATTAAAGTACCCTCTTGATTGAAATTATCTTCTTTTTGCGGGTTCCAGGAAGTCGTCAGAACTGTCATCCAGGGAGGAGGAGTCAAGCACTTAGTTACCATGGCGACCAGTGAGCATATGATTATGCAGAATGAGGCCCTAGTGGCTTTGGGGCTCATAGCATCACTGGATTTGGGTAAGAAAAACCAAAGTGGAATCAGAAGCCATTAAAAAAGGAAAACAAAACACAGCATTATGACAAAAAATGAGAGATTCACCACTTGATGCAGGATTTGTGGATTTACTTAATCACACGTGTGCTCCAGGAACTGATTTATAATGGAAGGTATTTTAGGTGTATTTTTAAAAAAGTTATGCTTTTTTTTATTTATTTTTTTTTTTTTGGTTTTGAGACCCGCTTGAGTTGGTTTTTGTGTTTTTCAAAGAATAGATTAAGCTTTTTGAGAGTTGGAAACACCTTAATTTTTGAGTTCTGATGCAAACACACAACCTCCAGATCTGATCAGCTGCTGTTTTTTTCTCAAGATAATATGAAACATGGGGATTTTAAAAAATTACAAATAGTTGAAAAGCATCCATGTCTCAATTTTTCTCTCACTGAGTTGATAGGATTTAAGGAACTTGCCAAATTTGAGAAAATAGAATATAGCATTTTATATTTGCAACAGTTCAGTTAAAAGCACAGCTTTTTTTACTTATAGTGTTGATATAATGGAAAATTATTTATTTTTAATGTCCTTTTGACTCAGTTTTCTTCCTGCGTGTTGGATCCATTGTGACTCAGTCTTGTGACTTCTGAGAATTGGAGCAGAAATCTTTTTTTAACTTGCATTATTTATCACATCTCCAAACTGCTCTATAGCTGGTAAAACCATTTCTTCGTACCATTGGTGGAAACGCAGTGAGACTCTGTGTCTTTGTCACAGTTGCAGCAGAGAAGGACTTTGTTGGAGCCAGTCTGGTGTCGGTGCTTCACAAGCTGCTGTCAGATGAGAGAAGCGCCCCAGAGATAAAGTACAACTCCATGATCCTCATCTGTGCAGTCATGGGCTCAGGTAACACATTACATACATGCACATTTTGTTTTCTCAAAGTTTTTAAAAATGTGATCGCCTCTGGTTGCATCTCCACAGTCACGTCACTTTCACTGTTAATCTTCTTAAAAGCTTTATGGAATGAAATGCTCCAATGTTCCAAGGTTAAAATCTGTTTCTCTGTTTCCACATTTCCACTGTATTTTCCTCCTCCTATTACTGTTTGATGACTCACTCTGCTGTTCAGGGAGATACACGTTTTATTTTCAAAGCCTCAAATTCTGCTCTGACTATGAGTGCACAAGTACCTACAATGTTAGATCTGATAAATCCACAGATGTTGGTGAACGAAGAGCAGGCCTTTATTTTAATTTAACATTTTTAGCTGTTTCGGTGACAGTCACTGCTGATGGCCACTGTAAAGACCTTGATATCTTACTTATCGCTGTCATGCTACTGTTTCATTGCTGTTAAACTGAAACTCATGTACTTAAAGTACTTAAATGTGAGATGGCATCTGTGAAAACGCCAGAGGTTAAAATCCCAAGGCATAAAAGAACAAAAATTTATGATAATTTAACATCAAAGATGAATAGATACACTCTAAAATAAAAGCTTAACTATGTTTTTCAGCACTTTTATTTTATGACAGCTCACATGGTAGTCTTTCAATTTCAGGCTTTTATTGTGAATCACCTGGAAGATAAGTATGATGCTGATGTGGGAAGACATAGGTTGTGATTCATGCATGACTTTGCACTAGTACATTATGACATTTCTCTTGAAATTATTGTAGTAACATCATTTACTGTTACATACACAAATCAAATCAATTTTAATTTTTGTATCAGTTTTTTATATATTTATATCAGTTTGCCTCAGTGGCTTTTGCAATCTGAACATGTTTTACAATGTTTTTCAAATCCCATGACTTTCACATCAAGTGGAAATTCAAGTCTCTTATGTGCACAACAATGATTTGTGATTTATTGCATACATAGATTAAAATAAAAGAATAAACTGTGTGCTGCTTCCACCTACCTTCACACAGTCAAAAAAAAATGACCCTGTTTTTAATCAACTCGACAAAAACCAAAACATTTACTTTTTCATTTAATTTCATACAGCAACGCAACAAAAAGAATCTCAAAAATAAATATAGATAAGTGATGGAAATTTTTTTATTTCGGCCACTTTAGTTCCCAATCATTTTTTTTATCCACCCGCCTACCTGACCTGCCCCAAATAAACAAACAGTAGGTGATACCTTGCCTCTACAACAGGTGTCTACCACACAGTATTTAAATATATCAATAAAAATCATCACTCAAGTCATCACTTGGATGTTGGACTGTACCATTATTTCACTTCCAGTTTTCTTTCTCCATATTCACCTCATTAGAGCCTCTTCACAAAGAAGTGCAGAGCCTGGCGTTTATCGACGTGGTTTCCAAGCTGAGGGCTCACGAAAACAAGACGGTGTCGCATCAGGCATCGCTCACAGAGCAGCGGCTAACTGCTCAGAGCTAAATGACTGTGTCCAAAACCCACCATACCCCACCCACCTCAACGCCTGCCTGACCGACCACCCACTCGCCCAGTGACACCTCATGACTGCTACCCCGACCCGTGCCCCATTGTCATGTGCCAAGGTACCATGTCGCGTTAACTGCCAGCCAGACGTACAGACATGTCTCCGCCCTCTGCCCCGCCCACCTCAAGTAGGGTTAGACTGATGTAGTTTTTACATTTCATTTCAAATCACAAACCTGAGCTTTTTTCTAGAAGAAGTTTTAAGGAGAAGACTTCACCCAGAACGAAACGACGCCTCTGACTGTTTTTCGACGACCACGGGAAAGCAGACCTCTCCTCTGAAAGCCATAACAAATAGATTTAATTCAGCGGGTTAAGGCAGACTTTGTTTCTTTTTAGTCTGACACCCCGACAAATGCTCAACACAGTGATTTGACTGATGCATCGGTCTAACCCTATTCCCCACCCACTTTTACTTGTGCATGCATCTTCTGCTACAAGTCGCTCCACAGGAGCTCAGGCGCCATAGACAGCCTAACGCAATAGATTTAAGAGACGACACTCTTTACGACCTTAGCTGTGAACTCATCTGCCAGTATCTCATCAGTGACAGTGCACAAGAGAACAAAAAAAAATAACATTTACTGTTGTGATTTTTCTTTCATTTTTCAGAAAAAGCCAACATCCATGACGTGCCCAGTTGTGTCCCACGTAGCTCAAGTATAAACTGACTAGGAACTGTGCATGTTTTAGTCCCGTTGAAGGTGTGCCAGTGTTCATTTTACCTTCTCTGCCGCTCGCAAATTCCGCAGTACAGCCTGCTCGCCTCTGCTGTCATCTACACTCTGGTTTTTTGCACTTTATTTTTTTAGTCAAGATTTTAATCCAGTCTCATTTCCCTTCCTGGTCCAACAGCTCTGCGGGTTAGAGACGCCACATGTTTACACTCCGTTGTTGAAAGAGCATCATGGAAGGAGCAAGGCCTGTCGCTTTTTCCAGAATCAAGTTTGAACAAATGTTGCGTGACGCACTATTCCTTTTGAAGAGATTATGATCGCACGCACAAAAATCTAGCCACATTAGTTTTGGTCATGTGTGGTTGATCATTTGTTCTACTGCTTGTCTGTAATCCCTTTTCCACGTCTTCACACAGCTAAATTAATAGCTGTGTACACAGATTTGTTGGGTGTTGTGCCATTTACGTTATAGAACCATAAATCCTTTTACACGCCACTTTTCAGATGCTTGGTGTTGTGATTGTGCGTTAGGGAGGACAGTTTAGCTTGAATCCGCTATTATCACAGCAAAATAATGTAACATAATTCATTTTTCTAAAGCCAAGAGGGCATTAAAAATGGATCTAAGGTCTCAGTGCCCGCTGGTGGTTATTGCTTTCAATGGCCTGATACACTTCAAGGTTGTATTTTTGAATTAATTTTTTTAAAAAGGTTAAACTTCCGCCACTCAAGTTTGAAAGGATATCCAAATTTTTGATAAAAAGTGACAGCTCCAGATTTAGAAATGGAAGAGAACAGGCTTACTTCCTGTCCGTTGCTATTGTTAGCATTCCCCGGTTATTTATTTATGGACAAACAACCAAAATTCACTGACACAGAGGGAGAGGGTGGGTCAAAACTTGAGTGGGGACTATTAAGTTGGACGGCATTCTGAAAATATGTGATGATTTAACAACATGATTTAAGTTGTTGATCACAGGTTGCAATGAATGTCCTTAGCGCTAGCATTAGCCCCACGAGTATCATTTCTTGAAGAATCACTTTAGTTTTAGTGTGTACGCAACATAGCAGAATTGATCACAAAATTGTCATTGCTGAGGATTAGTGCACGAGTAAGTCTCGGGGGGGCCACTTAGCTTGGGGGACCCAGACAGTTTACCGCCTTGTTAACCCTGTTGCAAAGCCCCTGCTCTCGCTCCGCAATTCTATTCGGAAACACAAATCTCCTGAAAGGTCTGTTCAAGAGTTGGGAGCCTCAGTATATCAGAACAAAATGAAGAAGCTGTCAAGAGTGCGCGAGTATGGTTTGTGAATATGAGCAAGGAGCAAAGTCTCAAATGTGGAGAGAAGGGACAATTAAACGCAAATGCAGATCACTGTATCGCTGTGTTTGTGCAGCTGGAACCTCTACTCTTCTCAACAACCACCACTACCACAGCAGCAGCAACAGCACCCCCTAGAGGACATGTTCCTCTTTTCCATTTGACAGTTGCTTCTAGTCAGAAGGATTTCTGTTAACATGTCCATCACTGTACCGACACCCTGTGTGTTTCCTAGTCTGGGCCCACACTTTTACTTTTTTGTTGTTGTTGTTTTAATTAAGTAAAGTATGAAAGGTTATTTATCAGATCCGTGCTCTTCTGAAGACACATACCAGTGGAGATGTATCCATAGTAACTGCATAAAATACTATAAACGTAAATGTTTGTTGTAAATGTCATGAGTTGTAAATTTGGAGGATTGTAACTCAGCAGATAATTAAAAGATGATAGCTGGTCATGGCTCACATTGTCTTTTTTTCAACTTAAACTTACTATCCCACATGGATAAAGTAAATTTGGACTGAACACAAACCCTTGTTGCTTTGTGAATGTGTTTAAAATGCCTCAAATTTTTACGTGGACTCACAGATCAACCAATAAATTTGTTTTTTAGCCAAATTAGTCTGGTTTGTATGAACATTGACAGACACCAAGGACGTCCAACACCAGTGGCAGATGATGTGTAGGAGGTGCTATGCATAAACACATTTGTAGACTTGTGGTGCCAGAAATGTGGAAAGAAAAATTTCACTTTAAAAGACACCAGACCAAACGTGTGTGTTGTGCTTTTTTTAAAAAAAATCACTTTTATTAACTTAATTGATATTAAAATCAGTCAAATTTGAGCAGGACATTACACAGGCAAATGAGGGGTGCAGTTACAATACAATGTTTGTGGGATATACAGTAAACTGATGAGATAAAACATTATGACCACACCAATTACACTTGTTGTGTAAGTATAGGATTAAAAGAAGTGAGTGTAACTTTCTCAGACTTGGACTAACACACATACACATACTGTGATTGGTATTGGAATTCCTGCATGTATATGTCCTTCACATTTCCCATTCCAGGCTCAAACTTGGGGAAAAAAGAACAGAAGAAGACAATGGCAGGGAAAAAGGGGCAAAAACCAGGCAAGTACTGTATTATCTTTTTTTTTTTTTTTTTTTTTTTTTT